>CM068367.1:942015962-942615962 GCA_034769895.1 Magicicada septendecula | reverse complement strand
AACGATTCAAAGAATCGTTCATCAAATGAACGTTGAATTCAAAGAATTCAAGATTCAAGTTCATCGGCGTATGGAGGGCCGATTCAAAGAACACATCAGTAGGTGTGAAAAACAGACCGCTGACGTTGCGAAAAAAGTTGACTCGCTCGAAGTAAAGATTCAAGCGGACGTGACGGAAACACAACGCCGCGTTGACAGACTTGACGCTCCAATTGTAGAGACGCGATCAAATATAGACTCTAATAAAGAAAGTGTATTGCAAGCACTTAATGATGAGATTTTGAAAGTACGACAGGAGGTACGCAGGAGATCCGCTCCTAATATTCTAGTACAAGGTACTTTCGATGAAAAGAATCGTGTATATTTTACAGGGGAAAATAATGAAAACCCTCTTGAATTTTTGTTAGCCTGTGAAAATGAAATGACGAGAGTAGGTTCGAGACTTGAAGATCAAGATAAAATACAATGGGTAGTAAACGCGATGCGTGATTCGGCGCGTAAATGGTATAACATTGTGCGCGATAAAGTATCCACATACGCGGAATTCAAACAGAAATTCGAAAGCCGGTATTGGAATTCGCACACTCAAAGACTGTTACGCAACGAATTAGAATATGGACGTTTTGACCGAAAATTGGGTATAACGGCGGAAAATTATATCATCCAGCAGGTCGAGCGCGCAAAGCATTTAACCTCAGCATTTGCAGAGATCGACATTGTCACTAAACTAGCCTATCATTTCAACCACAATATACGGGTAGCTGTGTTTACGCAAGGTATACGCACGGTCGATGAATTGCTCATTTTAGTGTCCCAAAGCGAGACAGTTTTTGATTTAGGCGGTTGGCGTTATAACCCAGATTTTCGCCGAAATAACGACGATCAAAATACACGGGTGCAATACTATCCACAACCTGATCAGAGGCCAAGTACAAGTTCTACTCCACCCCAGACATCGTTAAAACCCCCAGATAAGACCTTTGAATACAAAGGTAAGCCAAATATCGGTAGACCGAAAGGGCAATATAAGGGCAACGATGGGACGCAGATGAGAACTATACAAACGGTCTAAATAGCGAGAAGTGATACAATAGCGCAAAACAGCGATACACAAATCATTAAGGACCCTAGTGAGAAGAAAAAAAAACCGTAAATTTCCAAAAAACTTGGAAACGGGCGCCTCCAGGGGGGAAGCGCCATAAATCATGCCAAATTATTTAAAGCTAAAATAGGTAGAAATAAAAAAAATACTAGGTTTAAGAAAGGTGATTTTTGTCCAGAAATTTGTACGCCGGTTAATAAGGTATTCCAACCGGAAAGTACAGAACCATTGTTTGAGGTGAATACAATACAACAATGCACTCCGACAATTGTATGTCCGGTAGAGCAGGAACTTAGCGGTAGCGTTCCCACACAATCAGCCTGGGAAGATGTTGTCGTAATATCCGGTGACGCCGACGGACTTAACGAATGGCTAGAGGAATATTGTAGAACCACCCATAAAAACGGTTACGATATATTGGACGCACTTTAAAAATAAATAAAATTTAGAATTTATAATAATTTAATTAAATAATAATTAGTATTAAAATAAATTAAATGTGTGTTTTATAATATTAATAATAATTGTAAATAAATTGTGTATAAATGATAATGCATTTGTAGCGCGGTAGTAACAAGCGTACACGCGGACGGGCGAAGCCAACCCCGGCTGCCGGAAATTGTTATATAACACAATGGTACCGTTCAGCTGTTAGAATGTAGGTCAGGTAATTAGCGTCGCGCGGTGTGTGATAACAATTGTAAACAAAGTCAGCGCATTCCTTCGTGCGCGTGGCACTGTTGACTATCTGACATTCTTAAACGCTGCAATTAAATACTACCCGTCCTAAAAACATTTACTACTCAATGATTTCAAGTATAATATTATTAATAAGGTTTAATTAGAATTAAGTTGTATATATGAAAGAACATTGACACCCATGTATGTGTCCATAAATAATTAATACAATGTATAGTAGCAAGTATAATCATTTCAAAGTACATTTAAAATAATTGAAAAAAAAATAATTGTAATTATTACACTCATTTTTTTTTTAAAGTAGGTAGAGGAGTATATAACAGGACCAAATATCATTTATTTGGAGTTATATGTTAAGTGTATACTATATTCATGTTTAAATAAATTTAATAGTCGAAACTCCACTCGTATGTAATAGCGATCATAATAATTCATTGTAAAAGACGCACACGCGGCTGTTACATAATCAACTCGCTGTGGAAAGAAGACGACCACACCCAAACTTTCAATTATTAATATTTCGGAAACCAGTAAATTAAGGCGAAATCCATTATAGCCATAAGGTTTGCCGAAATATTAATAGTAAGGTGTGCGAATTTTACGCAATATAATTAAATAATATTTCAATCACTTTCTGCTATAGTCCGTTTCTTGATGTATATAATACTATAATACTTATTACTAATTTACCTCAAGATATATTTTTTTTTCCTTTAGGAACATGTTTCGGGAGATCCTGTTCTCCCATCTTCAGCCTTCGCCATCTTGCTTCTGGTGCAGTATTTGTGTGTTGGCTTCTGGATGTTATTAAGGTGGTTTGTTGGTCTTTGGTCCTTCAATGTTGCATTATTGTGTGTGGTTGTGGTGTCTGTTTTTGTATTTTGTGTATTTTCGATGTTGAGTGCTTTGAATATTGTGTCATGTTTTGTATTGATTTGTATTTGTTCTGGTATTAATTTGTTTTGTGTTTTTATACCATATATATACATTCACACAACACAACAACAACGCATATAAGTAGAGTTACAATATATATATATACACACTTAGCGCTCCCTAGTTCCTTCAACTGACGCATGATTTTACCCAGGGTATGTTCCAAAAATTTTGAACTTATATATGTACATCTTTAGGAAATGAAGTTATGGTTACGAAGTTATGGGGTGTCAGCGTGCGAAAAACGTATACAAAACTTTATACATCGTATTTTTGCTGTACGCTGAAGCATCACAACTTGATCGAAATATACACATGTATATAATGAAATATGGTTTAGTCGGCCATATTGGCATTTCTAACAAACTATTCGGGTCTTGGGTCTTGGGGAATAGTCAGCGGCAAAATGTAACTTCCGGCGCCGCGTGTGTACTATATTTCCGTGTCCGATGTGTACACCAACTGTTTTCTTCACAAGTAACTAATGCCAGCTTATGGAGGTTATGTACGACAATGTAACTTAAATAAAATTTACTTTGTTAGTGTACATGAAAAGGTTGTATATATTGGAAGTACAGAAATTAGTTTACATTTATCGCACATAATTACGGTACAGAGACGATTTTGGGAGGTTGTGGCTGCGTTTAACAATATAACTTAACCTTTTACATTTTTAAAATTAATTAGACTTAACAAACGTTTCCTTAGTTAGTGTACATTCAAAGGCTGTATTTATTGTATGGATAAAAGGCTGTATATAACATTAACGGCTGTATTTATTCGAAGTAAGTAATGCTTGCTTATGGAGGTTATGTACGACAATGTAACTTAAATAAAATTTACTTTGTTAGTGTACATTAAAAGGGTGTATTTATTGGAAGTACAAAATTATAATTATCTTGTTGGTACATCCTCTTTGTTCACTTTTATAAATATTATATATTGTAACAAATTTTATATAATTTAAATTTGTGGAGCCCCACGTTCTTTGGGACGCCAAAATACTGTGACAAAACAACTGCAAATATAAATTTATTTGTGTTTGCGGAGCCCCACGATCTTGGACGCCAAATATATGTAACAAATCTTTGTACATACATTTAGGCATGTCGTGCCTCAAGTCCAGGGCGACAAAATGATGTATCAATACAACATTGCAAATATAATATAATTTAAATTTGCGATGCTCCACGTTGGAAGCGACAATTTATGTAACAATAAATATAATTTATTTTGGGTTTCAGGTGTATCTGTAATAAGAACTCTATGTAACTTGTAACGGTATTTCAAATTTATTTGATATTAATAAAATTGTGCACATGGCACTTACTTCGACTTAAAACATTCGTTATTATTTTGTTATTATACTGTAAGGCTTATGCTATATACATCCTTACTGACTAAATATTCTATTCTACTAATTATTGTATTAAAGAAAAATCTCATTTCCAGACTACTCAGTCAATTAGTGTGTTTCAAAATATCAACATTTAAATATCTTCTTATATATTGTAATGTAATTCAAAAATATCAATAGTTACTAAATTTATCTTTTGTTTCTCAGTACTGATTTATATCAAACGCTAATTTTTACTTAAATGCTTTGTATTCTTTTCATTGCAATACTAATTTGAGCTCTTGTTTACGTTAATCTTACTTCAATAACATCTATGATTTTAATTATAATTTACAATAAACATTGGCTCTTACTTTTAAATAGAACAAGAATGTCTTTAATTGTCTTTGAGTTAATTGTTCGATTAAGAGATAAATAAGTTGTTTATCACCTTATTGTCGTCAACCATACTCAATCATTGGATCCCTCTGTAATCGTCCTCGTCTCGAACTTCAGCATCACTTCCTCTTGTCCAGCGTCGTCTCTCTCTTATGCAGCGTCGCCTCGCTCTTCTCTCTCTTGTCCAGCGTCGACTCTATCTCTCTGTCCAGTGTCGCCTCTCTCTTCTCCTCTTGTCCAGCGTCGACTCTCTCTCTGTCCAGTGTCGTATCGCTCTCTGGAACTTCTCCTCGTGCTGTTTCGGACATCAGTTGATCTTCTTATGTGGATCTTCTTATGTAATTTTGTTATTACTTAAAAATTGTTTGTTTTACAATCCAGTTACATAACTGTATGTAACTGGAAGGATGAAACTATTTACAAAAATTTAAATATTCTGTGCGGACGGGCAGAAGCTCCCGCTGCACTGTGGGTGATTTAAGAAAGAGAACCACTGTAGCGTGTATGTCCTATTTATACCCATGTCTTTGTCAACACCTGCAGTTGTACGAAATCGACATGTCAGAAACTGTCTCTGGGTTCAGTTCCCCCACTCTTTGTTAATTTCGCTATTTCTTATATTTCTGCGAATTGCAGAGTCCTGTAAGTATACTCTTATACTCATCTTATAACTATTTTCACAACACATGTTCACTGTAATTTTGGACATTGCAACTTAACCCTTTCGATTTGTACACAGTTATTTCACTATTACACTCGTACGGTGTGTCACTTTCACGTGGTTTTTGTACACAGTATTTAGTAAATTTTATTACATTTTATTGTGTTTTTGGATTTTACTCCTTAATTATAGTTTATGAATAATTACGGAAAAACAGTAATTATGCAATTATTCATCTTGGGGTGGTAAACTCGCCTGCATAGACCTGCGTTCACACACACTAGCAAAATACTGATGTACACACTTTCAGTTACATTTGTGTGTGTGTGCACGTCGATTCAGGTCGAAACACCTGTTCATATTTTTGTCTGAGCCAAGCTTGCAATCCCTGACATGCTTATTTCTAATACATTATTAATTATTTACAGTTTATTAGGTATATTAAAATTTTTATATTCAATGCTCAGTACATCACTTATTTGTACTGTCGCAATATATATATATATATAAACTTTTACTATGAACAACACCATTAGGAAACATATAAATAATACTAACAAAAATACAGACACATACAGCAAAACAGGGGTTTATAAATTAAACTGCAATGATTGTCACCAATTCTACATTGGCCAGATGGGAAGATCTTTTTCCTCCAGATTCTCAGAACATTTGAAATCCCTCACCACAAACTACATACATTCCACATTTGCCACGCATTTACAAAATGAAAACCACAGTTACACAAACATAGAGCACAACATGGAAATACTACACTACTTACCTAAAAGTAGAAAACTAAACACAGCTGAACAATTTGAAATATACAGATATCACGCACTACAACCAAACAACATGTTAAATGAACAATTACATTATAGATCACACATACTTTTCGATACACTGATTCAAACACAATTTGAACCCCAGCGCCAATTCCCTCCCACCATCAACCCCCACCACACATACCTACAGTCCATAACTGTTACTCTGTAAAGACATTCAGTATTTACTCCCACTGAAGAAGACGGATACCACGTTGAAACGTTTGGGGAAATAAAACCATAAAGTGAGTTCATAGTGAAAGTTTATATATATATATATGTGTATTATATATATATATATAATACAGAAATTGGTTTACATTTATCACACATAATTACAGTACAGAGACGATTTTGGGAGGTTGTGGCTACGTTTAACAATATAACTTAACCTTTTACATTTTTTAATTTATTAGACATAACAAACGTTTCCTTAGTTAGTGTACATTCAAAGGCTATATTTATTGTATGGATAAAAGGCTGTATATAACATTAATGTCTGTATTTATTCGAAGTAAGTAATGCCAGCTTATGGAGGTTATGTACGACGATGTAACTTAAATAAAATTTACTTTGTTAGTGTACATTAAAAGGGTGTATTTATTGGAAGTACAGAAATTAGTTTACATTTATCGCACATAATTACGGTACAGAGACGATTTTGGGAGGTTGTGGCAACGTTTAATTGTTTAACTTAACCTTTTAGATTTTTAAAATTAATTAGACTTAACAGACATTTCCTTAGTTAGTGTACATTCAAAGGCTGTATATAACATTAAAGGCAGTATTTATTCAAAGTACCAGAATTAAAACGTACTTCCAATTTAGAACCTAGTACAATCTAATGTATAACCAAACAAGTACATTAAAATCCTTTTTTCAACATAATGCAATAAAAAGCAATGTGCAGTTTCTGTTAACATGCAAATGATTAAGTATTAATAATGGGTTACAGTGGAATTTAATGTTACTACGGTCTGAATTAATGCAAATAAAATTGGGAGAATCTCGTAAACATATTAAAGAATGGTTGTATATTACACACAAAATTATTACAGTACGGACCTTTGTTAATGAATAGAAACAAATTTGACTCTATACTTTAGTATGTACCAATAAAATTCACCTTTTTTCAAATACCAATATCTGTTTTTTTTTTTCATACCCTTAAAAAAAGGTCATTAACAACATACATTATGAGAAAACGTGATTACAAATAACCAGCCATTAGTTACTTGTGAAGAAAATAGATATAACACTAGGGGAATACCCGTGCTTCGCTACGGAGTTTCACGTTGTACGTAATGAAAATGTTAGTTTAATTAATAAAGTTCAATTAAAGTAGGTTTCTTAAAAATAAATAGCTGTTGCCCACGACTTCGTTCGCGTGGTCTTCAGTTTAATGCGATAATATATTTATAACAGAATCTATTCTATTGGGTTGCCATAGTAACCAAATCTAATAGTTTGGGGGACCCCCCAGAGGATCGTATCAAAAAAACACCTGTCCTATGTTGGTTCTCCCGTTGCGTAAAATATTTGTGCCAAGTTTGGTTGAAATCGGTCTAATAGTTTAGGAAGAGATGTGCAAGACCCCAAAGGACCCCCCAAAGGATTGTATCGAAAAAAACACTTGTCCTATGTTGGTTCAGTGGTTTAGGAGGAGCTGTGGAAGACCCCAAAGGACCCCATCGAAAAAACACCTATCCTATGTTGGTTCTCCCGTTGCGTAAAATATTTGTGCCAAGTTTGGTTGAAATCGGTCCAGTGGTTTAGGAGAAGATGTGGAAGACCCCAAAGGACCCCATCGAAAAAACACCTATCCTATGTTGGTTCTCCCTTTGCGTAAAATATTTGTGCCAAGTTTGGTTGAAATCGGTCCAGTGGTTTAGGAGAAGATGTGGAAGACCCCAAAGAACCCCCAAAAGGACCCCATCAAAAAAACACCTATCCTATGTTGGTTCTCCCTTTGCGTAAAATATTTGTGCCAAGTTTGGTTGAAATCGGTACAGTGGTTTAGGAGAAGATGTGGAAGACCCCAAAGAACCCCCAAAAGGACCCCATCGAAAAAACACCTATCCTATGTTGGTTCTCCCTTTGCGTAAAATATTTGTGCCAAGTTTGGTTGAAATCGGTACAGTGGTTTAGGAGAAGATGTGGAAGACCCCAAAGAACCCCCAAAAGGACCCCATCGAAAAACACCTATCCTATGTTGGTTCTCCCTTTGCGTAAAATATTTGTGCCAAGTTTGGTTGAAATCGGTACAGTGGTTTAGGAGGAGATGTGGAAGACCCCAAAGAACCCCCCAAAGGACCCCATCGAAAAAACACCACTAATTCAGAAACCTTCGCGGGCGTGCGCACAACAACTCACCGAAGTTTCATTGCAATCCGATGAATGGTATAGGAACGCATACGGGACAAACAAAGAAACATTCATTTTTATATATAATTTCCTGGAACCCGATCGCAGCGCCACCTACCGGGTCCAATTGTGAATCTAAACCATCCAGGGACCCACTCAAACACACACACAAAATTTCATCAAAATCGGTCCAGCCGTCTAGGAGGAGTTCAGTGACATACACACGCACACACGAAATATATATATAAAGATTTACAAACATCAAATCTTCAATTCTCTCCCTATTTGTTTTATAAAAACTGGAGTTTCTATTGCAGGTTTTAAGTCCACTAACTACTTAATTAAATATACATAATTGTTCCTGTATCTTGTTGGGTAACATATTATATTAATCTGCTTCCTACTCATATGTGCAAACAATGTTTTTAATGTACGGTCCTAAAATCTTTATCAACACTTTATATCTTTAAAATTTAGACAAAGTCTAATGAGCAACTTGGCCTAACCTGAATTTACATGACCTGGCTCAGAACAACTTTATTTTGGCAAATACAAAGATGAAGACTGGTTGCAATTTCTTCAGGGCTCACATCTGCTGCAAGGCTTAGTTCTATAACATGATAAGGAAGAAAGAAATCAGCCCAAACCTGCAACCGCTGTGGGAAGGCTTTTACACCATTACCAATAAGATTAATGATGTCATCTAAGAATAACTCATTAGCTTTATTTATACATTTAATGCATCTTAATTAGTACACTAACAGCACTGCTCTGTCTTACAGTAACAAAACACGTTACTGTACACTAACTCAAAAGAATTTCTTGTTTTCAGTTTAAGAAAGTTAAAATCGTGTATTTATTTTCTTTTCCATTCACTATTTGTAAAACGTGCTTAAAATTAATATGTGTACGCTTACTATATTGAAATCCAATGTTCACTATCCAATAATTACAAATTTTGTGGAATTGTGAAATTAGTTACACTATGTACTAATGTGTGATTATCAGTTGAATTTCTGAATTCCTTTGATTCATTAATAAATCTTACTAATTTGTTTCTTTGTGTCTATAATGATTTCTTATTAGTTTTTAATCTTTGTGTTATTATTATTCATTTGTAAATTTTTGCATTTTGTTGTCCATGACATGTTCATTGATTAACTAATTATCATTAAAACACACAGAGGACTGATCCTCTTTTGCAAGATCACAAATGTTTCAAGTAGGTTTTTAATTTTTTTAATTGTATGCAATGTGGACACATACAGAGGAGTGTCAGTTTTTTATGTTTTTTCAATAAATAACAATGAGAGGGGAGAGAGAGAGAGAGAGAGAGAGAGAGAGAGAGAGAGAGAGAGAGAGAGAGAGAGAGAGAGAGAGAGAGAGAGAGAGACCAAAAATAACACGTACAGAAATTACATCAGAACTTTTCCTGACAGTAAAAAAATAACTAAATAATGAATGGCAAAGAACATTAACAAAATTAATGGAAATTATAGTTATTATTTGTTGTTTAATGAACAGGTACTAGTAAAGGCATACTAATTATTGAAGTAATAATTTTCTTTATTGAGTATCCAGTTTATTACGGTACTGCACTATGGAGTATAGGTTTTATCTTTTTTAACAATTTTTAATGCAGTTTACTGGAGTAAAATCTTCTTATTGATAATGTTCTTATCAGTTTCATTACATTTTCTTATCTCTTTTTATTATCTCAGACAATATTTATAGTATACAATTTAGTTAATGACTTAGTATTTTGTTCTTCATGTATCATGGTCATGAAATGGTTTAAGTTGGGGCCTATTTTATGTAAGGGGAAAACATAACGTTACAATATTGTAATTACTTTTATTTCTATAATTATTTATAAGTATTACTTGTACAAACAAAACTGGCTTAGAAATGGGTCTACTTAGGAAATTATGGAATTCTGCTGAAATTTCGAATAGTTCTGGAGGGGAATTGATCCCCTGATAACCCCCTCCACAAGTTACTCCACTGATCCCACTCTACACAGTTCCAAGAAATCCTGTATTTAGAAGTTCAAAAGAAAGTGATACAGACTCTAAAGATCTCATTGTAGCATTCACTACTGGGACAGTTCATGGTTTAGAGCTTCCCTTATGTGCCTGGTAAGTGAAGGAGAAGGGCTCTATTTAACGTGCAAGTTGAAGAATATATTTAATTATTGCACTTACTTTGATATAAGTACTGATTACATTTCAGGATTATTATTTTCAGAAATAATGTATATTAACCAGTTTTCCCCATATAAAGTTAATTAAAATTCTTTAATGCATAGCATTCCAGGTATTTACAGTAGTAGATTTGTATTACTAAATTTGAATTTACACAAATAATTCTCTTTGATTAACCAGAGTTATACACACAAACTAAATGCTGAGTGTCCTCCTAGTATATAAATTCAGCTAAAACAGTATTCCAAAAACTTACCTTGTTACTAGAATATGTGACATGATGAACTTTTCATCATGAGTTCAACTTTGTGTTGGGAGTTAAGCATTTTAATAATTTTTATTTATGCAGGCGTATAGCAAAATCTGATTATCATGGAAAAGGAATAAGGCATTTTGTAATAGCAATTAACTGATTAGTTCCTGCTGTATTACCGAATCATATTACAAGACCAATTTTTGTTTAATTGAAAAGATATATTTTAACTGTTTCTTTTGGTGCAATCTGTAAATTCCATGACACACGTCCATAAAGGTTTGAAAATATGCTTACTCCAGTTTGATAGGAATAAATTCTCAAAAAACTAATACAAATTTGTTATGTCTGATCACACCAGCTATCCTGTCTATTGGCAATGAGACTTTTATCCAAATTTATCATATAGTATTGTGCCAATATGTTACACTACATTTGTATACTGTAATACAGTATATTATTTGCAGACTGACAGGGTTATAAAAAATTCTGAAAGAATTGTTGCTTTTACAACACCATCCTTTATCAAGTGACTACTCAAATCTGCCAGTTTTTCACAGATCCCCTAGTGATGCTCAAAACATTTCAAGGATTCTCCTGGCCTTAAAAAACTGGACTGGCCTCATTGATTGACATGACTAATGTTAAATTTACTTTGGGATACTTCCAAACATAATACAGTTTACAATAAACAAACGAAATATTATGCCTGTCTAATTATTCCAGAACTGTATACACATAATTGGATCTGGATAGAACATTTATTAAACAGTAATACCATTTGATGCAAATAATTAAAATATCGGTATGGAGAACCATACATGACTACCATGTTTTAAGATTTATATTTGAAATCATTTTAGAAATGAAATATTTCCACAGAAACTACTTCTATCTTCAGCCTCAACCACAGAATTGTGATCACTAACATATACCACCTCATGTTAGCGCACTCGATTTTCACTGATGATGGCAGTGCCCTCCGAAACGTCTGGTTATGCAGATAACATTGGACCACGGCCAAACAGCCTGGGAAGGAATTTTATCAACAAACTACTTCAATGTTGCTGATAACGTAGTACACATATAAAAAATTATCCCCTCCCCTTCACCTATCATTTCCATTTATAGAAAATTATCCCCTCCCCCTACTCCTTTTCATTTATAGATATTTCATCTACCTTTCTACAGTGGATTATTATAACCTTTTCAGGATACTTTATTTATCAAAATTAAGTACTTTACTCTTGTTAAAACAAAACGTTGCAGGTAAACTACCCATTCTCCTTAACCGATCTTCACCAAAATCAACAGACCTTGAGTCCTCTCTACAATATGCAAAAAATTATTTGAATTTACGGGAGTTATCATTCGCTATAGACAAAATTCTACACACAGACATCTTTCTAAAAATGACTTTTCTTTATGTTTTGAGGGTAGTACAATCAGAATCAGCCCTCACGGGACACTAATTATTAGATACAATTTTTACCTTCATTTAAGCCAGCTTCCACTCACTGTGTACTTTCTCAGAGTCCATAACATGTTCTTTTTAACGTTTTCGAACATAAATTGTTGTTAAATTAAAAATAAAGTAAAGGCTTAGCACGTTAAGTTTGCAACGTGCAAGTTGAAGAATATATTTAATTATTGCACTTAACTTGATATAAGTACTGATTACATTTCAGGATTATTATTTTCAGAAATAATCTATGTAAACCAGTTTTCCCCATATAAAGTTAATTAAAATTCTTTAATACATAGCATTCCAGGCATTTATGGTAGTATATTTGTATTACTAAATTTTAATTTACACAAATAATTCTCTTTGATTAACCAGAGTTACACACACAAACTAAATGCTGAGTGTCCTCCTAGTGTATAAATTCAGCTAAAACAGTATTCCAAACACTTACCTTGTTACTATGGTGTCTTCGACGGGTACATTGGTGTCTAAATTCGTTATGTCAAATGATGCTAATGTTGAGTTTGTAACAGTACAATTCTGGCCCTACTGTGTTTTGGGGAATAATCAATATAAATTGTATTTTATTTCAAAGTCACATATAAGAAATTGGTAAGGTTTTATGAAGGTTTGCAACTGCGCAGTATCGAGTGGACAGAATTTGCTTCAAGGTCGAGATTATATGCACAGTAACAACAACATCGTTTTGTCCGACAAATGTGTCAACAGGCTGCACCCATGTATACGTCATACAAAAGTATGCAGCTACGCAATTTCTGCGCTAAGGCATGGATCTCTACACACAAAAATTGGTGACACAGCTCCTCCCCACCTCGGTATTGCAGCGTTGCAAATCGTCCTCAGTCAAATAATAGCAGCATCGTCGGCCGGCTGTGTATCAAAATTTTCTAAAAACTAAGTCTCGGATGTCCGTCAATACAATGTAAAAAGTGAAGTATTTATATAAAATAAAGTAACAGTGCAACGTAAAATGTAAACACAAAGTTTCGTAAAAGTTTTGACACCTATAGTGCGAGTTTAGCGATGGGACGTCTGGAGGACTAATTTCAGCTAAGTGACAAAATATGGTCAATACAAAATTTTTAATATTTTGATATTTTAATATTTCATTCAGTAATAAAATGAGCTCAATTTTTGGAAAATTAAAAGAAAATTGTACTAAGAATGCGAGCGTGAGTGAATGAGAGAATGGCTAACAAAATAACAAGTGCTGGGTTGTAAAGTTACTTATAATTATGATATTATAAAAATATAATTGAATATGTTATTTTGGAGGGCTATTGAAATGTTTAAGGGGAATTTTTAACTTGAATAGTGAAACTGCGTCTCATGACGCAACGCCTAATGGTATAGCAGCATGCTTATTGTGCACGGTAGAGTCACATCTTTTGTACGTAATATGGCAATAAAAGGTAATGTCATTGGTAATAATTTCAACCAAGCGTAAATTATTTCAGATAACACATTCCGCTATTTCGAGTTCGCTTAACCGAATTCTGCCCTTAAAGGTAAGCAAATCTAATATTTTCTTGTGTTATAATAACAAGATGGCGCCTGAACAAAATGTTGAATTAAATTTATTGATATTACATATTAATTGTTGCATTAAAATAAATTAGTATAACATTGGCGCCCGAACAGGGACTCTACATAAAATTTTTATGTGGAGTAAGCCTACTGGAAAGAGCGGAGAAGTTACTTGAAGTAATATACATAATTTGAAGATACGTAAACATAGACGTAGAAATAGGGTTATGTTATAAGTTTATGTGCATGCATGTATTATAAAAAAGCAAAATGAATACTAATGACAATAAGAATGTAGAAGTCAGAACTGACGAAACAGTTACGAGTGAGATGGGCGTTCAATTAACCCCAATTAGCCAGAGCGGTGAAACAAGTGCCACCAAATTAAATACAGTTCAAATAACACCCCTCTCAACTCGGGACGAAAATAAAACAGATGAGATTAGTGCAATGATGCAATTACTTTTAAAGTTAGACAAGAAGTTTGATGAGCAAAAAAGCGATTCCAACCTGAAATACGATCAGATAAATACCAAATTTGATGAGAAGTTCAATGAAATGATAAACAAAATCAAAAGACAAAATTTTAAGTTCGATAAAAGAAATAATGAGATAGAGATGCGTTGTGATGATATTCAGAAACAAACAATAGAAATAGTTAGTGAGAAATTCAATATTAAAATAAATAATTTAGATGACAGAATTGGTAAAATTAATGAGATAGTAAATGAGACAGTTCAAGACCAGATAGAGTCACAAAGTAGAGAAGTAGAAAAGAAATGTTTAACTGCAGTAGAAAATCAGATAGAAATTAAGACCAACTGTGAAGTAAACAAACAAATAGAATTGAAAACTAATGTTTTGCAAAATAAATTAGAGAAAGTTGAATCGAATGTTGTAGACATAGCAAAAAATATTGAAACGATAGATAATACAATATCAGAACATGAAAGAAATACAAAGAGTAGAATAAGTATATTGCAAAATAAGATCCAAGAGATAGATAACTTAACTATACAAAATAACAATAATATGTATGATAAATGTATGTTGATTGAGAATAATTTAACTAGTGTGAAGAATGAATTACGGGGGGAGATTAATAAAAATTTTACCGGTGTTACTGAAAGGGTAATCGTGACTAGGGACTTATACAACGAAATAGAGCTAGAAACTTTTAGTCATGAAAACAGGGTGATACATCCCATTCGGTTTTTAAATCAAACACGAGAATATAATCGTTTCAGTAACAATAGTTGGGAAAGACAACTAACGAAGATAATAAGATGTTTTAAGGGTAATTCAATAATATGGGCGGAGGCGCACCAATTAGAATGGGACTGCTATGAAACTTTTGAAAGAGCATTCAAGGGTAAATATTGGACGGAAGAAGAACAGGAAAGTTTAAGAAGCCGTATAATGGGTACGGGAAATTTTATAGGACCAAATAATAACAACATAACAATATACGTGACAAAACTATACAACGAGGCTAAATATCTAGAGCCACCGATACCTTTCAAATCGTTTGTGCGACATGTTAGTAAACATTTACCGAGAGAAGTCCAAGTAACACTCATGATGAAAGAGATTGAAAGTTTGAACGAGTTAGAAAAAATATTAGATATATTACAGAGCATTCGAGATCGCGAAGGGGGTAGGCGACCCATACAACATAATAACACTAATAATAACCACGCAGAGTTTAATCGCCAAAGAAATATTTATCAGGGAAATAATAATAATTATGTGCATAGGACTAGTTTCCAGCAATCAGGTGAGTGGAGTTGTTCTAGGTGCAGGAGTGAGAACTACGCATACAGACAACAGTGTTTCAAATGTAAATTACCGAAAGAAGATCAGAGGAGGCGAGAAAACACGAAGCAGTATGGACCGATAGACAGAGGAGCACCGAGTACCAGCGGAACGCCCAATCACAAACAGGGACTGCCGAGTGGGCACCAACGACCAAACATGAATAACAGCGGACAACAGCCGGAAAACTAAGACAAACAGTGGTAACCAGGACCCGACCACTGTTCAGGGAAGCACATGAGGTCCAACCAGCAGAGGATGTCCAAAGCAACGTTATCAAAACGGACATAGTAGCGGACTTATTGGAAGAAGAAAACAATACCACAACGGAGGTGAGAGCGGGACTGATGGAAATACAGGTAACAATAGAGAATAAGCATTTTAGAACACTGGTAGACACAGGGAGCGAAATTTCAGTCATAGCAGAAAACATTTTAAGCGAATTAAGAGAATTTAATAAGAATATTCCAGTTTTGCCTGTAGCAGGGGTTACAGTAATAGGGGTCACAGGGGTACGCAGTAAGCGTGTGACAAAACAGATACATTTAAGTTTTTTAAATTAATGATACAGATTTTGAAAACACATTTTTGGTAGTTAAGGGGTTGAGTCTAGACATTATACTAGGTAACAATTTTTTACAGAGGAATAGAGCAGTGATAAATTTTAAGGAGAAAGTGATAGAATTAGATGGGGGTGATCGATCTGTGAGAGTTAATTTTGAAAGGGTGATAGATAATGTTAAAATAACTGGTGTAAAGTTACTACAAAAGCGAGTAGATGAGAATAATGTAGATACTAGAATAAATTTATGTAGAGAAGGTGAGTACATTGAGAATTTTGATAGTGAAATGAGCAATATTAATGATGCAGTATGGGAGATAAGGGCGGATGAATTTTGTAGTGGAGGTGAGGTGGTAAGGTGTGGCCAGCGTGCGGCGTTGTGGCAGGTAATAGAGCAGTTTAAGGGAGTGTTTGCCGATGTTACAGGGAGGGCAAGAGATTATGAATGTATGTTACAGATAAGGGAACACACACCGTTCATGCAGCGAAGTTATCCTGTGCCTTACTCCAAAAGACGAGCGGTGCAAGAGGAATTGGACAAGATGATGGAAGGACGAATAATAGAGAGGTCAGTATCGCACTACTCGAATCCATTAGTTGTAGTAATCAAGAAAGATGGCAGAGTAAGGTTATGTTTAGATGCGAGGCGAATAAACCAGATTATCATACCAGATCGGGAGTCACCAGAATCGATTAACGAAATATTCCAAAAGTTTAGTGGGGTGAAATACATGACATCACTCGACCTTACCGCAGGATATTGGCAGGTACCATTGGCGGAGGTGAGTAGGAAGTACACTGCATTCCTGTGTAATGGAAAAAATTATCAGTTCCGACAGTTACCATTCGGATTAAATACCAGTGTAGCCAGTTTCATCAAATGTCTAGACAAAATTTTAAGACCAAAAGACTTAGATTTCCTGACAGTTTATGTAGACGATATTTTGATTGCATCCAGGACTTTCAAGGACCATTTAGATCATTTAAGGTATGTATTAACAAAGTTAGAGGCAGGAGGACTTATACTGTAAATAGGTACAAGTCCAAATTTTTGCAAACGGAAATTAACTTTTTAGGTTTTATCATCACGTCAGAAGGAATCTCAGCAAACCCGAACAAGGTCGAATCTATCATGCGCTTCCCTGAACCGAGGAACATAAAGCAACTTCAAAGTTTTCTAGGGCTGTGCAACTTTTACCGAAAATTTCAAAAGAACTACGCACACGTAACAGCAAGGTTAAGTGCCGTACTTCAAAAGAACCGACAATGGAAATGGGGAGACATGGAGCGTGAAGCTTTCGAGCAAATTAAAACTAAATTTAGTAATATGATAATGATGAACCATCCGGATTTTAAAAAAGTGTTTTACTTACAGACAGACGCCAGTAATGTAGCAGTAGGTGCAGAGCTTTACCAAGAGGATAACGAGAAGGAGCACCTCACTATCACCTTTGTGAGTAGATCATTGCTGCCCGCTGAAAAGAACTACACAACAACCGAAAAAGAACTACTCAGCATCGTATTCACCGTCGGCAAGTTCAGGACTTACATCCTAGGTAACAAGACGATAATACGAACTGATCACAAGGCGTTATCCTTCCTGAACACTTGTAAGCTTGCTCACAGCCATTTAACCAGGTGGGTGCTTATTTTACAAGAGTATAATTTCGACTGGGAATACATCAAGGGGACAGAGAACAGGGTACCTGACACTCTTTCCAGGGTAGATTTCGTGGACAACAAAACAGTTAGGGACTTAAAGGAAATCGAAATTTTTCAGATTAGTAGGGAGGATATGATCTTTGGAGAAGAGTTGAAGGATATCAAAACCATGCAGAGAGCAGATGGTAAGTCAGGTAAAATAATAAACAGCTTAGAGACTGAATTAGATGAATCAGAATATAACCAAATTTTTCAAGTTTACAAAGGGTTGTTGTTTAAGAAAGTAATAGGGGGTGATCGTGACTGGAGGTTATTATACCAGCGGGGATGGAAGAGAAAATTATTAGGGATTGTCATGTAAGATATGGTCATTTTGGGGCAAAAAAGTGTGTCAATGTGTTGAAAGAATCATGTATTTTCAGGAATATGGAGAGACGAGTGCGAAAGCTGCTGAGAGGTTGTGATTTGTGTCAAAAGTCGAAGGTAGTCAACTATAGGGTTGAAGGCGAGTTGAATTTTATAAGGGTAGAAAGACCATTTGATTTAGTTGCTGTGGATTTGTTTGGACCATTGCCGAAGGGTAGAGCCGGAGTTGTGTATATTTTTGTAATGCTTGACACTTTTTCGAAGTATGTTAAATTGTATAGCGTAAAGAGAGCTACCAGCCAAGTATTGAGTGAAAAGGTGACTAAAGACTACATGATTCATGTGGGTAAGCCGAAGGTGATTTTGTCAGACCATGGGCCACAGTTCATCAGTGGAAGATGGCGCCAGACCCTAGGATGGGAAGGAATCCTCACAAAGCATACGGCTGTGTACCATCCCCAGTCCAACCAGGCTGAGCGTGTAATGAGAGAGATAGGCAGGATCTTTAGAGCCTATTGTCACGCTAAACACAGCGAGTGGCCGTTGTATGTCCGAAAGGTAGAGACTTGGATGAACAGTACCACCCACGAGTCCACCGGCTATACACCTCATGAATTGATAAAGGGAACACGCCCCCCAAGGATTTTGGAACAGCTGTTTGACTACCCACCTGAAAGCGATACAACGGATGTGAGCATTAAAATCCGGTTGGCCAATGAGAACTTATTAAGCAAAGAAAACGTAGACACGACGCAAGAGGTAAGTGGGTTAAATACGAAATAGGACAGTTGGTATTGGTAAGAAGGCACGACTTATCGAGCGCTCAAGACAAAGAGATTAAGAAATTCTTCCTGCTTTACGAAGGACCATATGAGGTAGTAGAAATCAAGATGAAAAATGCGTATGTGTTGCAGAACAGGGAGACTAGGGAGATAGTAGGAACACACAATGCTACAAATCTAAAATTGTACTGGTCATCTTAGGAATTTAAAATGGGTTTTTATATTAGAGAATGTATGAGTTCTAATTTGATGTTTATTTTTACAGAAGGGACTCTTGCCCATTTTCGGGCGATCACAGACTCACCACCTCTGATCGTGGATTTTGGCATTCTGGAGGCGGACCATGGTTGGCGGTAGCCTCAGCAACAGGGCGAAAGTAACGATGGTCTTACTCCACAAATTGGTGCAAGTAGAAATTTAATTATATTGTTGAACGGGGAGGGGGACCCCTAGTTTCGTGGAAAGGTAATATAGAGTTAAAAAAAAAAAAAAAAAAAAAAAAAAAAAAACTTTGTGATTGGCAGTCTTTTCCACGGACAGTAGTTTTATTCTATGAATTATGGAATAAAACACCCAAAATTTTTGTAACGCAAATCATTAACTCATTAAGGAGTTATTTTTCTGTATAACATAGAAATATAATTAATGTAATTTAGAAATTTAAGATGATCCATTGTTGTACTTGTTATCTTGTAGTGAGAAGGTATTGTTGAAAAGTGAAAGCTGGAACTTGCAAAAGTGTCTATATTCAAATTTGATTATGTAAAATAAATAAAAAATCAACCGTTTTTTGGAGAAAATAAAAGACAAAATTTAAAATTTTGAAAATTATATCTATATTATTAAAGTGATAAATAAAAATTTATATTAAAGTGACAACCTTCAGTGGTTGTATATGGAAGAAAAACATAGTGATACTATGGTGATGCCTTAAGACTGCTTTATGAACAGTGATAATATGATTATTAATGTTTGTAATGTATATTAGTTTTTATAATGAGGATTTTATGTGTATTAGTAAATATGTATAAATTGATGATTTTGGGGGCAGTTACAAATGTAACTATATACGACACTAAGTGTCAAACCATTGCGATTCCCTACATTTCGGGCGATCTTGGCCTTACCAACCCAGATCGTGGTTTTGGACGACAACCAGCTGTGGGCAGAAATTGTAAAACCTGACCATAGTTGGTTGCCTTTGAAATTGGTTAAACGTAGAAATTTAATGGGGTTTAAACAAAGGGAATCTAAGATTATTTTTGAGCACAGGCTATTTTCACCTCAGTAGGGGTGGTAGACCTTAGGGCATATCTTATAAGATAAAAAGTAAGGGTACTTACCTTGAAGTTTTTGTAAAGCTGAAGCAAGAATGGGAGAAGAGAAAAGAAAAAAGTGCTCACTCCTTCTGCCTCAGTCCTTGTGGAGGCAACTGAATGCAACAGTTTAGGGGGGGAAATAGAGTGTGTGGAGGAGTAAAGGGGATGATTATTAACAGCGCCGGATAAAAGAATTTCTGTTAATAATAATAATAATATTTTATAAAAGAGAAAATGTTTCAGAATTGTAGAAAAAGGGAGATATAGATAATTTTATTTGAGTAAATTTTGATTATGTGTTTAAATATTTTGGAAGTATTATTGCATTAGTATAAAGATTTGTATTTCTTCTTGTTAATGGGAAAGGATTAATTATTATCGATTGGAATCGAAAAATTTTATAAATGTAAATGGTAGTGAAATAAGAGAATGGAACATCTGTATAATAATTCGTGTACTAGGTGTAATAATCCTAGGTGTTAGGAGTTAAAGAAAACCCAGTGCTTCTTAACACAAACCAGCACATAGCTAAGGGGAAACAGATCAGTTCGGGATATGGTATTATACCAAGCCACTATTTTAATATTTTTGATTTGTTGTTTCAGTGTCTGGTGATGTTGTGACAGCGGTCCTGAGCTGGCCAGCGCGTCAGAGCAGGAGCGTAAAGTGCGTGATTGGCCTTATGGTGTTGGGATCTCTCCGAAGAAGTCCAGTAAGGTCATGCACGTACTGTCACCATCATTGGACCAAGGGTGAGTTATTGTTTATTTTATAAACAGTAAGGGGGTTGTGGCGACATATCCTAGCTGATCCCTTTAGGAAGTATGAGTGTGTGTCAATGAGAGTTTTTATGCTTCGTCATAAATCCTCTCATTGAGGGGGTTTTGTAACAGTACAATTCTGGCCCTACTGTGTTTTGGGGAATAATCAATATAAATGGTATTTTATTTCAAAGTCACATATAAGAAATTGGTAAGGTTTTATGAAGGTTTGCAACTGCGCAGTATCGAGTGGACAGAATTTGCTTCAAGGTCGAGATTATAAGCACAGAAACAACAACATCGTTTTGTCCGACAAATGTGTCAACAGGCTGCACCCATGTATACGTCATACAAAAGTATGCAGCTACACAATTTCTGCGCTAAGGCGTGGATCTCTACACAAAGAAATTGGTGACGCAGCTCCTCCCCACCTCGGTATTGCAGCGTTGCAAATCGTCCTCAGTCAAATAATAGCAGCATCGCCGGCCGGCTGTGTATCAAAATTTTCTAAAAACTAAGTCTCGGATGTCCGTCAATACAATGTAAAAAGTGAAGTATTTATATAAAATAAAGTAACAGTGCAACGTAAAATGTAAACACAAAGTTTCGTAAAAGTTTTGACACCTAGGGAGGACTAGTCTGGAGGACTAATTTCAGCTAAGTGACAAAATGTGGTCAATACAAAATTTTTAATATTTTGATATTTTAATATTTCATTCAATAACAAAATGAGCTCAATTTGGGGGAAATTAAAAGAAAATTGTACTAAGAATGTGAGCGTGAGTGAATGAGAGAATGGCTAACAAAATAACAAGTGCTGGGTTGTAAAGTTACTTATAATTATGATATCATAAAAATATAATTGAATATGTTATTTTGGAGGGCTATTGAAATGTTTAAGGGGAATTTTAACTTGAATAGTGAAACTGCGTCTCATGACGCAACGCCTAATGGTATAGCAGCGTGCTTATTGTGCACGGTAGAGTCACATGTTTTGTACGTAATATGACAATAAAAGGTAATGTCATTGGTCATAATTTCAAGCAAGCGTAAATTATTTCAGATAACACATTCCGCTATTTTGAGTTCGCTTAACCGAATTCTGCCCTTAAAAGTAAGCAAATCTAATATTTTCTTGTGTTATAATAACAAGATGGTGCCTGAACAAAATGTTGAATTAAATTTATTGATATTACATATTAATTGTTGCATTAAAATAAATTAGTATAACAAGTTGTATGGTATATAGATGTGTTCTAGTTTTTTGACAAGTTCTATGTTGTTTTTAACAGAAGTGTTGTTGGTTAGATTTATATGTTTTCTGATTAGTTTATCTAGGTGTCTGGCGATTTTGTGGGAGGGTGCTTGTGTGTTATTTATCAAAGGTCAAATGGGTATATTGGGTTTGTGTATTTTCGATAATGCGTTTAGTTTTGGGGGTTAGGTTTAATTTCTTTTTAGGTATTTTATGTTTTCTGTTTGGATTATGTATTTTGCATTATTTATGAATTTGTTTTTGGTATTTTATTGTGGGATCTTTGGTTATTTGAGTTACGTTGTTTTCGGAGAAGAATTTCTCAGTTTTATTGTTTATTTCTTAAATATTAGAATTACTTTGGTTCCTTCTTTGCAGTTATGTTTATTTCTTGTTTGTTCATTATGACTGTTGTAATTTCTATAGATACTTTTGGTGTGTTTGTTGTAATTTTGTGTTTTACATAATCTTTTGTGATTAAATCATTTGGTGTAAAATGTTCCAGATTATAAAATACACCTAACAGTTTTAACATACAATATATATAGTAACACCTCAATACATAGTAACAGGTATATCAATATGCCTGTAATCACAGGTATGGGAAAGTAATGACAAATCTTGCATAATCTTGTTATCAGTTATTGTTATTATTCGGCTAGTGCTATTAAATTCATATTGGCCCACAGTGATCACAAAAGGAATTTATTATATTTGTTTACAGTCATCAGTGTAGATTCCAAGTGGATTTGAAATTTATATAAATTAATTTTCACTCACATGAATGAAGTTGCAACCGTAAAGAAATACAGAATATATTTTCTATGACAGCAGACAAGACAGGACACTTGTATTTTGCCTTTTATGTGTGTACATACATTCAGACATCATTTATATGAATTGACTTCTGCAAGCTTGAAATCAGATACTAATAATGTTTTATGAATATTAATTACTACACTTTCACATGTGAAACTTACTTCGTTTATTTTCCTCGTATGACGTTTCAGTGTGGTGTTCGCCTTCCTCAGCGAGGTATGATACAGAATGTCCGGAACTTGTAACGGTTTGTCTAGTTGGTAGGTTGTGTGGGGGAGTGTGGAGGTGGAAGGGGGCTATGTAAAATTATAATCCTCAAAGTATAATATTGAATTAATTGGGATGTTTTGTTAAATTGTTACGACGGTCTCACCGATCGTCACATAGTACAGTGGAAACCAAAATAAAACACACTTATGAATTTGCAAATTACATTAATTATATATTTAATTGGTGGTGTTACATGCTTGTTCACTTCTTTTGTTACATTTAAATCAGTGTTGTGTTGTGATTAGCTACAATGGTAGTGTTATTAGTACAGACGAGGATGCTGCAGTTTCTTTTCTTAAAGAAAAAGATTTGGTTCACAATCCTCGTCAATGTGGTAATGGACATGATATGATTTTAGCGCTTGGGCAGTAACAGCGTTGGTGTTGCAATAAGAAGACTTGCCGTGAGTATAAGCTAGTTCGCAAGGACACATTTTTAGAGGGGTCCAGATTACCCCTGAGAACAATAATAAAATTTATTTATGACTGGTGTGAAGGGCGTAGTAGTGTGAAAAACAGTAAAAATCAACTGAAAATCGACAACAAAACACACGCACATTGGATGGCTTACTTAAGACATATCTGTGCCGAAGGCATCATGAGCAACCCACAGAAAATTGGAGGACCGAATTTAACAATTGAAATTGACGAGAGTCTCTTTGCCAAGAGAAAAAATTATGTTGGCCGGGTGTTTCCACAACAGTGGGTTTTCGGAGGATTCTGTCGAGAAACAAAGGAATGTTTCTTGTGTCCTGTCGAAGATCAATCAGCAGGTACTCTCCTACCTCTCATAGTGGCAAATATTGAACCAGGGTCCATTATAATGTCAGATGAGTGGCGTTCATACCGTCAAATTGTTAATTTGCCACAACAGTACACTCATTTGACTGTAAACCATAATTATAACTTTGTGGATACTCAAACGGGAGCGCATTCACAAAGCATAGAAAGCATGTGGCGGTCCTGTAAATGCCGAAACGTGATTAAATTTGGTACGAGAAGGGATCGCTTAGATTCCTATTTAAGTGAGTTCATGTGGCGAACAAGAAATGCAAACCAGGATTTGTTCGAGTTCATGTGGAGGTCCGCAGAGGTCCAGAATATCTTTCCAGGTGATGCATCGACAATAATTGTGTAGTTACTGGAACAATCTGGGGATTCACAGACACTTAACTCGTTGTATTAATGTAGAAGCGTGTAGAGTCACCTCCTTACCACTCACAACTACCTTGTAACAGTACAATTCTGGCCCTACTGTGTTTTGGGGAATAATCGATATAAATTACTAGTAATACCTTATAGTGAAATTGAGATAGCAGCAATAGTAGATGATGATAATAATGATAACAATTACTTACCTTGTGAAGTAAAGGGTATAGTAGTAGATAAATGTGATGACGACAGTAATGATTTTATAACTTACCTAATCAGGACAGATAATACTAAAGGTGACAGGACCATACCCGATGATGACATGGTACATGATAAATTGATATGGAATAAACCTATTAATTCAAACGACATTGTGGAAGAATATAATAATAATTTAAATAATTATTATATTGATAATAATAATATCATATGTTTGATAAAAAATAAGTTGTATAGACCTAAGATTTGACTGTTGTTCAATGATGGAGGATAAAGTGTTTATTGTGTTATGAACATTTAATATATGTGAACAGTGGTTTTGAAATGGATTGTTTATGAACTGATTTTGGTTAATGGCAACAAATTATAAGTTGGATTGTATATTTTTTGTGTGTATTATTGTCAATGTATTTGTGTATTCTTGATGTTGTGTATTACATGTAATTTTATGTCAACCATGTATATAACAGGAAATTATAGTTTAATTGATTTAATAATAACAATTAACAATTTTGTTTTGACTGAACAAGTGATGAAAGTAATGATGAAATTTTAAATAAGTGAATTAAATAATTGAAGATTAATTACTTAATTAAGGTTGTACAAAAGAAAGTTTGATAATAGAGTTAAATGATTTTATGAGATTTAGATTCTAATGAATAATAAATGATTAAGCATGTAATATAATATATTTGGATATTGAGATGTATTGTTATTAGTAGGTGAGGGATGAATTTTCTCATGCAATTGTCAATGATCACAGAAATGTAAAGTGTTAAAAAGGGATATAGCCTGGGTGATAATTATTAAAATAAAGGCATTTGAGTTAGTCAATTAAAGTAAATGGGAGTTAGATAAATAAGAATTTTGAAATACCAGTAACACACTAAGAGAATATTAGATTTTTAGGGACACAGTAGTTAGTGATTATATGTAGACAAGATGAATAATGTAATTAGAGAATAATAGTTGATGGTTATATTTTGTGGTAAGGATAGTGGTGTAAGGAGTGATCAACGTGCGGCGTTGTGGTAGTTCCCGTAATTAGAGAAGGGTAAGAGTGTTTGCCGATATTTGGTGGAGGGCAAAAGGTTATGAACGTGTATATTGCCAGGTAGGGTACACACATCCTAGTACAAAGAGGAGAATAAATTGAGGTAAGTGGAATTAGTGAAGGGGTTTATAATTGAGAGATTGGTGTCATAAAATGTAAATCTGGTTGTTAGTAGAAAGAAGGGAGTAAGATTATAAATATTAGTGCCATTTCAATAAGTCAAAGCATAGTGAATACAGGAGTCACCCAGACTAATCAATGATCAAAATGTGGAGAGTTAAGTAGAAAATTCATAATAGAAAGGTAATAAGAAATGAAATATAATGTAACATGAACGTTAATAATAAATTTGAATTTTATAGAATTAAATGGTACAATAATGAGTAATTAAAAGTTGATATAAAAGAGTTAGTAGAAAATTCAAGTAACAATGTTTATAAATTTCTATATAAATTATTTAAAAGTGAATGGTTTGTTGAATGTAATAATCACAATGTTTATTATTATCCATTATGTTTATTATGTATTAAGAAATAGTGTGTGTGGAAGAGTAAAGGGGATGATTATTAACAGCGCCGGATAAAAGAATTTCTGTTAATAATAATAATAATAATATTTTATAAAAGAGAAAATGTTTCAGAATTGTAGAAAAAGGGAGATATAGATAATTTTATTTGAGTAAATTTTGATTATGTGTTTAAATATTTTGGAAGTATTATTGCATTAGTATAAAGATTTGTATTTCTTCTTGTTAATGGGAAAGGATTAATTATTATCGATTGGAATCGAAAAATTTTATAAATGTAAATGGTAGTGAAATAAGAGAATGGAACATCTGTATAATAATTCTTGTACTAGGTGTAATAATCCTAGGTGTTAGGAGTTAAAGAAAACCCAGTGCTTCTTAACACAAACCAGCACATAGCTAAGGGGAAACAGATCAGTTCGGGATATGGTATTATACCAGGCCACTATTTTGATATTTTTATTTGTTGTTTCAGTGTCTGGTGATGCTGTGACGGCGGTCCCGAGCTGGCCAGCGCATCAGAGCAGGAGTGTTACGTGCCTGTCGGCCTTGCGGTGTTGGGATCTCTCCGGAGAAGTCCAGTAAGGTCATGCAGGTACTGTCACCATCATCGGACCAAGGGTGAGTTATTATATTTTTTATATAAACTGTAAGGGGGTTGTGGCGACATATCCTAGCTGATCCCTTTAGGAAGTATGAGTGTGTCAATGAGAGTTTTTATGCTTCATCATAAATCCTCTCATTGAGGGGGTTTTGTAACAGTACAATTCTGGCCCTACTGTGTTTTGGGGAATAATCGATATAAATTGTATTTTATTTCAAAGTCACATATACGAAACTAGTAAAGTTATATAAAGGTTTGCAACTGCGCAATATCGAGTGGACAGGATTGGCGTCAAGGTCGAGCGTACACGTCCAGAAACAACAACATTATTTTGTCATACAGATGTGTCACAAGCTCCACCCATGTATACGTCATCCAAAAGTATGCAACTACGCAATTTCTGCGCCTGTAAACAGCTAAGGAGTGGTCATCTACACAAAGGAACTGGTGACGTAGTTACTCCCCACTTCGGTACTGAAGCGTTGCAAATTGTTGCTCAGTCAAATAATAGCAGCATCGCCGGCCGGCTGTGTATCAAAATTTTCTAAAAACTAAGTCTCGGACGTCCGTCAATACAATGTAAAAAGTGAAGTATTTATATAAAATAAGGTAACAGTGCAACATAAAACGTAAACATAAAGTTTCGTAAAAGTTTTAACACCTATAGTGCGAGTTTAGCGATGGGACGTCCGGAGGACTAATTTCAGCTAAGTGACAAAATGTGGTCAATATAAAATTTTTAATATTTTGATATTTTAATATTTCATTCAGTAATAAAATGAGCTCAATTTGGGGAAAATTAAAAGAAAATTGTACTAAGAATGGGAGCGTGAGTGAATGAGAGAATGGTTAACAAAATAACAAGTGCTGGGTTGTAAAGTTACTTATAATTATGATATCATAAAAATATAATTGCATATGTTATTTTGGAGGGCTATTGAAATGTTTAAGGGGAAATTTTAACTTGAATAGTGAAACTGCGACTCATGACGCAATGCCTAATGGTATTGTAGCGTGCTTGTTTTCGCACGGTAGAGTCACATGTTTTGTACTTAATAATGACAATAAAAGGTAATGTCATTGGTAATAATTCCAAGCAAGCGTAAATTATTTCAGATAACACATTCCGCTATTTCGAGTTCGCTTAACCGAATTCTGCCCTTAAAGGTAAGCAAATCTAATATTTTCTTGTGTTATAATAACAAGATGGTGCCTGAATAAAATTATTGATATTACATATTAATATTATGGCAATTAAAAATAAATTAATATAACAACGTGTAACAATATTGTAAATAATTATAATCTGAACACTGGGGAAAAAAGTGCTAAGTGAAGGAAGAAAAAGTGTAATATAATGAGTGATCAGTAATAACAGAAAAGACTGTTAAAATTAATGATTCACCCCAAATATATGAAACAATAGAAACATAGACTATAAGTAAGATTAAGGGAGACATGATTTATATTATTCTGAATGTTCAGCAACATTGTATTAATTAATTAATGTATTTAAAGCCAAGTCCCATATTTGTTTCAAGGGAAAAGACTACAATTAGAAGGTTCAATTTGTTTAATTAATTGTATTAAGAGTTCGTTATGTTTAAATATGTTTTGTGTGTAATAATGTTAGTAATATTGCTATTAAGAATATTATGCTATTATGGCTATTATGAATTGTCAAAGAAGAAAAAGGTTGTAAGAAAATAGACACACTGTTATGTATAAAATACCATAGATACCTAAATTAGGCTCAGACACACTAAATAGAATTAATCAGTCAACAAAATTTGGCAAACTAAGGAAAAAATTACTACTATGGAATGTAAACCAGTTTGTAATAAGTATAATCCCATCAATCAATGTAATCCCAACCATAAAGGCACAACTCTAAAGTAGCATGTCTATAATTGCTGTTTTAAGGTAATATTAGTGTTGGAAGGTAATAGAAGCATTAATTTCAGATAATCTAACCACTATAAACTACTCCTTTCCCTTAACCGATCTTCACAAAGAACAATACGTCTTGAGTACTCTACAAATCAGGGCTGTACGCAGAAAATTATTTTATTCAGTTTGAATTTGCGGCTCTTATCGTTTGCCACAGAAAATACCCTTGTTAAAACGTTGCAGGTAAACTACTCCTTTCCGTTAACTGATCTTCACCAAAACCAATAGGTCTTGAGTACTATACAAATCAGGGCTGTATGTAAAAAATTATTTGATTCTAAATATAATTATTACACTACTATTGTGTTCCGAGTTGTAGTGTAATAATTATATTTAGTTAATTAATGGACACGTCATGGACAATGAAATCCAAGTATTCGATTCTGTTTGAATTTGTGGCTGTTATCGTTTACCATAGAAAAAATCTATACACAAACACACACACACACACACACACACACACTTTTCAAAAAATGACTTTTCATGTTTTGAGGGTAGTACAATCAGAATCTGCAAAAATCTCGAACACGATTTTTTTTGCCATCACCATACTTCCATTTCCTTAAGGACATGGAAGTAAAAGGTAAGGGGCTTAACAATATCTACCACTTTTTAGATAAAGAAGGAGTATGCACTACGGTTAATAGCTTATGCTACAAGATACATAAGTGTTTATTTTAAAAATTAGTACAGTAAATTACAAGACAGGTTACATGAACAATTGCTGGAAGAATCGGTGAATAAACAGTTACAGTGAGGTCAAAAGACGTAGAATTCAGCACTACAGAGTCAATTGGGTTTGTAAAGAAACATCAAACCCAATGTACTATCATTACACACAACAATGTACTATCATTACCTAACCAACCACAACACTCATGTAGAGTAGATGTATTATTTAGGAAGTATCTGTGCCTCAACCCAGTACTAAATCCAGTATACTGTAACTAGATCTACTGTTCAACACTGTAAATAAAGAAGACAGGCAATAATATATATTGTAACGTTTATCCCTTTTTCTTACCTTTAAATCTGTAGTATCTTGTAGTTACCTTGTAGTATTCTATATTGTAATAGATGTATTGGTATTGTTTTTGTATTCGTCAGTCTCACCTAACGTTATAGTTAAATTGTGTACCTTTAATTCAATTGTAAATAAGACTGTTTGCATTAAATATAATGTAATAATGTAACAATATCTATGTGTAGGCTGAGGAGAATGGCTCTTACCACTTTACCTGGTATTTTGGTCACTTAACCAAAAATTTGTCCATTTTAAGTACAGACTCTAACCTATCAGATTGCAATGTAACTGGAATTTGTTGAAAACAAGATTAAACTATCACTCATATATTCAACCCCCCCCCCACAGAGAGAGGAAGGGGGAAGAGAGAGAGTTATATATCATTGTTGAATAATTAAGACATTCCTTTTAACAAAAATATACTTTTTAATTAAATTATTACAACTATTTATTTTTACTTTAATTATATTTATGTTTCTGAAGTAATATTAAATACAATACAATAATTAAAATAAAAGTATATTTTTGTTAAAAAGTATTTTATTTTTTATTGAATAATAATAATAACATAAGAATATAGAATAAAGTAATTTGTAAATATATCGTTATACTTCTGACATGTAAAGTAGTATACATCAATAGTCTACTCTCATACAGTATACGAATTTGTTGGAAAATATCATGCACACTACTTGGCAAAGGTTTAACACTGATTTAAAAATGTTTTGTTTAATCCAAATACTGAAACACACTATACACAAGAAATAGAACTCATCATGAACATAACATGATTATATTACTTCTTATGGTATAAGAATATGATATCGGTTTTTTGTTTAATACCCACTTGTAAAGCAAAAAATACAGCAGATAATTATTTTACAAATAACTTTGTTACAGCTGCTGTGAAGTTGTTTAGATTAAATAATGTAACCTAACCAACTTTTAAGTATTGAATATTAAGTATAAGTATATTTAATCCTCAGAGAAAATGAACAATTAACACCAGTTTTTGAAAGAACCATGAAAGGAGAGAAGATGAGCTTGTGTACGAAATGCAAAGTGGAGTATCTTATGTAGAGATGAAAGCTCAACAGTTCAAGGCAAATACATATGAATGGAGATGATTGGTAATGTCTGGGACCTGTCACACAACAGAACACCATACAATGATGATAGTGTGTATCACTTATTTCATCACATCTCTTACCATGTAATGTGCCTGCTTTTAATAATATTCTCAAAGGATTTTAATACTTTGTTTTGACTGGTTTCACTGTGTAAATTACAAACCTGAATATAGTGCTGGAATACATACGGTAATCAATTTTTCCATTCGCAGTCACGTTTAGGGTTGCCAACCGTACTCTAAAATAGAGTATTGTCCTCTATATCATGTAGGCGTACTCTATAATCTATAACACTAATAGAGTACGCTAAAATACTCTTTTTTACACAATGTTTACTTAACTAGTGCCAGTCTGTAATAATATGCAAAAACCCATAATCAGAATAAAAAAGTCTACTATTTACTGTTAATATGTTGGTATCGCCGATTCCCCAAACCATATTCGAACGTTCCTAAACGCAGCCACTAATGTCATTAAGTTAAACGTGTCAATGTCATGTCACAAGTTGTTTTGAGTAGTCTTTGAGGTTACCCGTTACATTGATTTTGTTTCCACTGTGTTGTGACTTTGTTTTTTGTTTGTTTGGAATACTTTTATCCAATTCGTAATGGATGACGTAATTGACGAACAAGATAATGCAGATCAAGAATCCTGTGTTGATAACGCAAGCACCCCACCTAAAAAGCGAAAAGTTGTTACGAGGAAAAAAAGGTCACAGAAGTACACACAATCTTGGGAAAATGAATTTTCTTGGCTGAGGAAAGACCCAGAAAGTGATACAAATGCAAAATGCATAATTTGTGGTGTAATTTTTTCTATTTCATCAGCTGGAGTTGGACACGTACGTAAAACTGTTTATTACGATTTTAGTTCATGGAATGTTTAATTTGTTTTGTTTGTGTTATCTTTGTGGTGGGTCGGTTGGTTGTGTGAATATGTGTCATTGAATTGGGCTTATGGTGGTACTGGCAGTCATTTAATTGGACTTATTCATGTCGACGAAGATGTTTTGTGTGTGTGCTGTTTTGGTTAAGGTGCATGCAACATGTAGATTATTTAATTTTTTTCAGATAAAACAGCATCAAGATACAAAACAACATAAAGCCAAAACTGAATTAAAAAGAACATCAGGAGTCCTACAAAAGTTTTTGACTCCAGCTTCAACTTCAAGACCAGTATCTGAAAATGATAATGTTACAGCTGCTGAATTAGCTTTATCATTCCATACAGTTAAACATAATTTGTCATATAATAGCATGGATTGCTCCGTTAAACTAGATAAAATAATATATGCTGACTCTAAAACTGCTACTAACATCAAATTAGCCAGGACTAAAATGGAAGCTCTGGTTATGGAAGTTCTCGGACCTCATGCTCTTGAAAGTGTAGTTAATGATTTAAAAGATGAAAATATGTATTTCTGTCTGCAAACTGATGCATCCAATAAAAAAAACATCAAATTATTCCCTTTAGTAGTTCAATATTTCACTGTGGAAAAGGGAATACAAAACAAACTTTTAGATTTTTATGAAAATGCTAATGAGAGTGCTGATGGCATGTTTGCTGCTATAAAAAAATCTATGGATATGTATAATATCCCTTTTAATCGAGTATCTGGCCTTAGTGCAGATAACACAAATTCAAATTTTGGTGTGCATCACTCATTATACACTAACATGGTAGATGTAGTACCTGATATTGTTAAGGGTAATTGTCATGCACATATTGTGCACAACTGTGTGAAACATGGAATGGGTTTTCTAACTTATGATGTTGAAAATGTTATATTAAAAATATATAGCCATTTTTCTGTGTCAGCTTGTAGGAGAGAAGAATTGAAAATGTTTGTTGCAATAGTTGAAGGAGACTTTCATGAGCTTAAGAGACATATTGGCACTAGATGGTTATCATTACTACCTTGTATTGATACTATATTATTGAATTGGCATCCAATATGCGATTATTTTAAAAGTCTTGATGAGGATTGCCCTATGATAATTCAAAATCTGTTGATGTTAGATTGTAACCATGATTTAATTGAAATTTACTTACATTTTGCCAGCCATATTTTAAACATATTTCACAAAACTATTAAATCTCTGGAAGGTAACTCTGTCACAATTGTAGATGTTTTTGGTTTAATGGAAAATTTAAAATCAGAATTACTGCAAAGACAGAAAGACAACTATTTTGACTATACAACAAAACAGAAATTAAAACCTCTTGAACAATCATCACCTGACTTGTTTTATCAAATTAACACTAATTTTTCATTGTGTATAGACAAATGTTTAACTTATTTACAAAAATGGTTTGATTTTAGTAGTGATAACTGGCTGTATTCAATAAATACAATATCTTTAAAAACTAATGTTGAATTTAATCATTTAGAACAAATTATAGAAGGAAAACTTAATTTACAAAGACTAAACATACACATGGACAGTTTATATTCAGAAGTAATAATTTTAAAAGAACTCCAAGCCGAATTGTTTAATAACACAGATTTTATGCAAAAATCCACTGCAGAAAAATGGCAATTTATTTTTAAAAAATGTCCTGAAGAATTTGATTGTTTAAAAAAAATGATTAGCTATATACTCTCTGTTCCCGCCACTTCAGCATTTACTGAAAGAGTCTTTTCGGTCATGAATGTGAAGTGGCGAGAAGAGAGAAACAGAGCTTCATTGAAATTGATCAAAAATGAGCTCTTGATATATATAAATTTAGAGTTGGAATGTTTGGACTCATACAATTCCTTTAAAAACAATGAAAAATTGTTATGTGCTGCAAAAAGTATAAAAAAATACCTTTTTAAAAGTACAAAATAAATGATACTCTTTTTTGTAAGTCCGTACTCTTTATTTACCTCCTTTAAAATCAGATATACTCTATTTCTTCTAAAAAAAGTTGGCAACCCTAGTCACGTTTCGCATTAAATCACGAATACCTGCAAAGAAAAATAAATTACATCACCGGACACACAAAGTACTGACATATGAACATTAATCAATTATTTTGTTTAATCAGTCAACATTCTAGGAGACCAATATTAAAGGGTTTACAGATTATTGACGCATCCACCAAAACACACACACACAGGTTGTGATATGTGTTACAATTGTGTCTTATTTTCAGCCAACCGTTCTTTTACAGGTGAAATCAGTACAATTATACCTCGTGAGTATAAGGTTAGGTTAATCTGTACCCTATGATATTAAACATAATAATACACTGAACATGATTATTACACTTTATATGATATCAGCTTTTTGGCTTAATATCCACTTGTAAAAGAAAAAATACGAAATGATTATTATTTTATAATTAACTTTGTTACAGCTGTTGTGAAGTTATTTAGAATAATAATGTAACCCAACCTACTTTTAAGTACTGAATACTTTTAATGTGTCATGTACTGTGTTCAATAAGGAAACGAAATACTTTTACAGAGTACTTAAAATCCTTGAAAATGGTATTGGATTAAGCTTGAGCAATGAATAATTAAACTAAGCACATGATTTCAAAGTCAATATCATTATGAACTGTGTATTCTAAATAGAACATACCAAATTGATAATATTTACCAAAATCATGTAAAACAAGAATCATAAAGAGGCCTCATATTTTTTTATATCTTCAAGCATTTTCTCGAACAAATCCTGGTTTGCATTTCTTGTTCGCCACATGAACTCACTTAAATAGGAATCTAAGCGATCCCTTCTCGTACCAAATTCAATCACGTTTCACCGTTTACAGGACCGCCACATGCTTTCTATGCTTTGTGAATGCGCTCCCGTTTGAGGATCCACAAAGTTATAACTATGGTTTACAGTCAAATGAGTGTACTGTTGTGGCAAATTAACAATTTGACGGTATGAACGCCACTCATCTGACATTATAATGGACCCTAGTTCAATATTTGCCACTATGAGAGGTAGGAGAGTACCTGCTGATCGATCTTCGACAGGACACAAGAAACATTCATTTGTTTCTCGACAGAATCCTCCGAAAACCCACTGTTGTGGATACACCCGGCCAACATAATTTTTTCTCTTGGCAAAGAGACTCTCATCAATTTCAACTGTTAAATTCGGTCCTCCAATTTTCTGTGGGTTGCTCATGATGTCTTCGGCACAGATATGTCTTAAGTAAGCCATCCAATGTGCGTGTGTTTTGTTGTCGATTTTCAGTTGATTTTTACTGTTTTTCACACTACTACGCCCTTCACACTAGTCATAAATAAATTTTATTAAATCAAAATAAAATACAATGTGTAGTAAACGCGATGCGTGATTCGGCGCGTAAATGGTATAACATTGTGCGCGATAAAGTGTTCACATACGCGGAATTCAAACAGAAATTCGAAAGCCGGTATTGGAATTCGCACACTCAAAGACTGTTACGCAACGAATTAGAATATGGACGTTTTGACCGAAAGTTGGGTATAACGGCGGAAAATTATATCATCCAGCAGGTCGAGCGCGCAAAGCATTTAACCCCAGCATTTTCAGAGATCGACATTGTCACTAAACTAGCCTATCATTTCAACCACAATATACGGGTAGCTGTGTTTACGCAAGGTATACGCACGGTCGATGAATTGCTCATTTTAGTGTCCCAAAGCGAGACAGTTTTTGATTTAGGCGGTTGGCGTTATAACCCAGATTTTCGCCGAAATAACGACGATCAAAATACACGGGTGCAATACCATCCACAACCTGATCAGAGGCCAAGTACAAGTTCTACTCCACCCCAGACATCGTTAAAACCCCCAGATAAGACCTTTGAATACAAAGGTAAGCCAAATATCGGTAGACCGAAAGGGCAATATAAGGGCAAGATGGGACGCAGATGAGAACTATACAAACGGTCTAAATAGCGAGAAGTGATACAATAGCGCAAGACAGCGATACACAAAGCATTAAGGACCCTAGTGAGAAGAAAAAAAAACCGTAAATTTCCAAAAAACTTGGAAACGGGCGCCTCCAGGGGGGAAGCGCCATAAATCATGCCAAATTATTTAAAGCTAAAATAGGTAGAAATAAAAAAAATACTAGGTTTAAGAAAGGTGATTTTTGTCCAGAAATTTGTACGCCGGTTAATAAGGTATTCCAACCGGAAAGTACAGAACCATTGTTTGAGGTGAATACAATACAACAATGCACTCCGACAATTGTATGTCCGGTAGAGCAGGAACTTAGCGGTAGCGTTCCCACACAATCAGCCTGGGAAGATGTTGTCGTATTATCCGGTGACGCCGACGGACTTAACGAGTGGCTAGAGGAATATTGTAGAACCACCCATAAAAACGGTTACGATATATTGGACGCACTTTAAAAATAAACAATATTTAGAATTTATAATAATTTAATTAAATAATAATTAGTATTAAAATAAATTAAATGTGTGTTTTATAATATTAATAATAATTGTAAATAAATTGTGTATAAATGATAATGCATTTGTAGCGCGGTAGTAACAAGCGTACACGCGGACGGGCGAAGCCAACCCCGGCTGCCGGAAATTGTTATATAACACAATGGTACCGTTCAGCTGTTAGAATGTAGGTCAGGTAATTAGCGTCGCGCGGTGTGTGATAACAATTGTAAACAAAGTCAGCGCATTCCTTCGTGCGCGTGGCACTGTTGACTATCTGACATTCTTAAACGCTGCAATTAAATACTACCCGTCCTAAAAACATTTACTACGCAATGATTTCAAATATAATATTATTAATAAGGTTTTGTAATAATTGAGCTACATTAATGAGCTTTTAATATGTTATAACTATAAGAATTTACAACAAATTGTATATTTTGGAATTAGCACAACTTGGTTTGCAACCAGAAAATCGCAATTTAAAACTGTCACAGGAAATCCGGAACGACAATTCAGTTCCGTTGTGTTAAGAACATTAGTAATAATATAAATTCTCCGTCTGTGGGAAACTAATTTCGTTCTCACGGACTAAGGTGATTCATATTTTGTGTAGTAGGAAGAGTGTGTCAGCCAATCAAATCATTTGAAGAAATCCCAACCAGTGCGGAGTTTTGGGGCTGACCGAACACTCTACTGCCAGTATTTGAGAAGAACAGACGTATTTCTTCGATCGTCTCAAAACCATAGTTTTGTGAAGACTCATCTGAAGACTCTACGTGGTCAACACGCATAATTACGAACATTATAACACAGATCAACTGTAACGATTCGTAATTACAGCATCCAGTCAAGATACTCTTCATTTCAACAAACAAGCTTATTGTGCACTACAAGCTGTGGTCATAAGCACGCAAGAGATCTACAAGACTACAAGACCTTACTTCAAGAATACGACAGAGAGGCCGTCTAAACCATTGTGAATCAGCTGACGAGCAGAGCTACAACTCGAACGACACACACACACGCTGACGTGGAACGTGAATCGACGAGGGACGTAAAGCAGTTCTCGCAGAAAGCCGCAGACGTAAAAACTTCAACAAATAGCAGGAGAGGAGAGGTTGCTGATTTCCGAGCTCAACGCCGAAACCCAGGACGCTCAAGTAGATCACTATCTCTAGCCGATTGGACAAGGACAGCGAAGGACATCTGGAGCATCTCTACGATCCACTTCAAAATCAGGAAAGCAAAATCAAGTAATCTAATTTTCAAACGTTAAATTTTCTTTCTTTTTCAATTAAAATCATTGTAATTTAAATCATTCAGGTGCCACAAATCAAAGACTCTAGTAAATAAGAATAATTCATTTGTGATAATCTGTATAGCCAGTATAAGTAATTAGTAAGCTTTAGTTAAGGATTAATAGAGATAAAACAGAAAGCGCTATACAAATCTTAACAAACAATTAAATAATTTGCTCATACTGCAGTATACGAGAGTCAAGTCACTAGTAAATAAAGGGACGTGAACTAGACTGTCACGCCTAGTTTATTTTGGAATATATTCAATTAACTTTAGAGTTTTTATTCTCATTTGAATCTAATTTTAAAGCAATTTAATTAAATTAAAGTAAATTAATTAATTTAATTTTCAGTTAAAATTAATCTTTCAAAATAACGAGCTCAACTTCTAAAATTATCAACCATTTAAAAAAACATTATTCAAGATCTATTTATTGTTTAGACTGTAAGGATATTTGATCATATAACCATTTTATTCTGGTGTGTTATTGGAGTAATAAACACCGTTTTATTACCCCATATTGTATTTTTTTATTGCTGTACTACGGAGCCTACCAACCTCACAAAACTCTTCACTTTTAAAGTAACTTATTTAGTGTGCTGTTGTCATATATTTGAGTTTACACACTTGCGAAATCAAATCCAAAATCCACACGCCCAGGTCGGAAGAAAACCGCAAGATCGGACAGCAGGTAGGTACTCATACATTCACACAACACAACAACAACGCATATAAGTAGAGTTACATATGTCGGCCAACGTGGGGCGCGACAAATTTACATTATATTGAATTTACGTTCAGAACGACATAAGTAGTAGAGTTACATATGTCGCCCTGCACGTGGGGCAAGAAATTCGATAAATTTCAATTTAAATCACAACGAAATTGAAACGCCACATTTGTAGTAAAGTTACATATGGCTTGCCCGGAACGTGGGGCACGACGAAATTAAATTCAAAGTTAAATTTAATTCACGTGAAAACAAAGTTTGCTGTTTTAACTTTTAAAACAGCTGGCGTCCAACTGTACAATCCCCAAAGAAACGTTTTGTGATTGGTAGTGGTACAGCAGTGAACTATTTGAAATAATTGTGTATTTGAAATTGTTGTGTAAAAATGGAAACTGAAAAAATGTTTAAACAGTTATTGCAAGAAATTAAACAAAACGCAGCTAAAGCGGAACAAGCAAATGTGGAAATGAAACGCGATTTGACAGAGAATATGAACGCGAAGTTTGAACAAATAACAGCCAATGCTGAAATGAATAACGCAGAATTAACGTCCAAAATTGACGCGCAAAAAGTCAGCTTAACCGAAGCATTAGAAAATAGCAACGCGGACATAAACGCGGAGACAAAACAAAGTAATAAAGAAACGACCGCGAAAATCGATGAAAGCGTACAGAAATTAGATGCTAAAGTTACGGAAATCGGAGAAAAAGTACATACGGTAGAAACGAAAATAAACGAACGGTTTAAGGTTTTTGAGACCACCATGCAGAAATCGTTTATCGAACAAGTTACGCGTATGGAGGGCCGATTCAAAGAACACATCAGTAGGTGTGAAAAACAGACCGCTGACGTTGCGAAAAAAGTTGACTCGCTCGAAGTAAAGATTCAAGCGGACGTGACGGAAACACAACGCGCGTTGACAGACTTGACGCTTCAATTGTAGAGACGCGATCAAATATAGACTCTAATAAAGAAAGTGTATTGCAAGCACTTAATGATGAGATTTTGAAAGTACGACAGGAGGTACGCAGGAGATCCGCTCCTAATATTCTAGTACAAGGTCCTGTCGATGAAAAGAATCGTGTATATTTTACAGGGGAAAATAATGAAAACCCTATTGAATTTTTGTTAGCCTGTGAAAATGAAATGACGAGAGTAGGTTCGAGACTTGAAAATCAAAATAAAATACAATGTGTAGTAAACGCGATGCGTGATTCGGCGCGTAAATGGTATAACATTGTGCGCGATAAAGTGTTCACATACGCGGAATTCAAACAGAAATTCGAAAGCCGGTATTGGAATTCGCACACTCAAAGACTGTTACGCAACGAATTAGAATATGGACGTTTTGACCGAAAGTTGGGTATAACGGCGGAAAATTATATCATCCAGCAGGTCGAGCGCGCAAAGCATTTAACCCCAGCATTTTCAGAGATCGACATTGTCACTAAACTAGCCTATCATTTCAACCACAATATACGGGTAGCTGTGTTTACGCAAGGTATACGCACGGTCGATGAATTGCTCATTTTAGTGTCCCAAAGCGAGACAGTTTTTGATTTAGGCGGTTGGCGTTATAACCCAGATTTTCGCCGAAATAACGACGATCAAAATACACGGGTGCAATACCATCCACAACCTGATCAGAGGCCAAGTACAAGTTCTACTCCACCCCAGACATCGTTAAAACCCCCAGATAAGACCTTTGAATACAAAGGTAAGCCAAATATCGGTAGACCGAAAGGGCAATATAAGGGCAAGATGGGACGCAGATGAGAACTATACAAACGGTCTAAATAGCGAGAAGTGATACAATAGCGCAAGACAGCGATACACAAAGCATTAAGGACCCTAGTGAGAAGAAAAAAAAACCGTAAATTTCCAAAAAACTTGGAAACGGGCGCCTCCAGGGGGGAAGCGCCATAAATCATGCCAAATTATTTAAAGCTAAAATAGGTAGAAATAAAAAAAATACTAGGTTTAAGAAAGGTGATTTTTGTCCAGAAATTTGTACGCCGGTTAATAAGGTATTCCAACCGGAAAGTACAGAACCATTGTTTGAGGTGAATACAATACAACAATGCACTCCGACAATTGTATGTCCGGTAGAGCAGGAACTTAGCGGTAGCGTTCCCACACAATCAGCCTGGGAAGATGTTGTCGTATTATCCGGTGACGCCGACGGACTTAACGAGTGGCTAGAGGAATATTGTAGAACCACCCATAAAAACGGTTACGATATATTGGACGCACTTTAAAAATAAACAATATTTAGAATTTATAATAATTTAATTAAATAATAATTAGTATTAAAATAAATTAAATGTGTGTTTTATAATATTAATAATAATTGTAAATAAATTGTGTATAAATGATAATGCATTTGTAGCGCGGTAGTAACAAGCGTACACGCGGACGGGCGAAGCCAACCCCGGCTGCCGGAAATTGTTATATAACACAATGGTACCGTTCAGCTGTTAGAATGTAGGTCAGGTAATTAGCGTCGCGCGGTGTGTGATAACAATTGTAAACAAAGTCAGCGCATTCCTTCGTGCGCGTGGCACTGTTGACTATCTGACATTCTTAAACGCTGCAATTAAATACTACCCGTCCTAAAAACATTTACTACGCAATGATTTCAAATATAATATTATTAATAAGGTTTTGTAATAATTGAGCTACATTAATGAGCTTTTAATATGTTATAACTATAAGAATTTACAACAAATTGTATATTTTGGAATTAGCACAAATTGGTTTGCAACCAGAAAATCGCAATTTAAAACTGTCACAGGAAATCCGGAACGACAATTCAGTTCCGTTGTGTTAAGAACATTAGTAATAATATAAATTCTCCGTCTGTGGGAAACTAATTTCGTTCTCACGGACTAAGGTGATTCATATTTTGTGTAGTAGGAAGAGTGTGTCAGCCAATCAAATCATTTGAAGAAATCCCAACCAGTGCGGAGTTTTGGGGCTGACCGAACACTCTACTGCCAGTATTTGAGAAGAACAGACGTATTTCTTCGATCGTCTCAAAACCATAGTTTTGTGAAGACTCATCTGAAGACTCTACGTGGTCAACACGCATAATTACGAACATTATAACACAGATCAACTGTAACGATTCGTAATTACAGCATCCAGTCAAGATACTCTTCATTTCAACAAACAAGCTTATTGTGCACTACAAGCTGTGGTCATAAGCACGCAAGAGATCTACAAGACTACAAGACCTTACTTCAAGAATACGACAGAGAGGCCGTCTAAACCATTGTGAATCAGCTGACGAGCAGAGCTACAACTCGAACGACACACACACACGCTGACGTGGAACGTGAATCGACGAGGGACGTAAAGCAGTTCTCGCAGAAAGCCGCAGACGTAAAAACTTCAACAAATAGCAGGAGAGGAGAGGTTGCTGATTTCCGAGCTCAACGCCGAAACCCAGGACGCTCAAGTAGATCACTATCTCTAGCCGATTGGACAAGGACAGCGAAGGACATCTGGAGCATCTCTACGATCCACTTCAAAATCAGGAAAGCAAAATCAAGTAATCTAATTTTCAAACGTTAAATTTTCTTTCTTTTTCAATTAAAATCATTGTAATTTAAATCATTCAGGTGCCACAAATCAAAGACTCTAGTAAATAAGAATAATTCATTTGTGATAATCTGTATAGCCAGTATAAGTAATTAGTAAGCTTTAGTTAAGGATTAATAGAGATAAAACAGAAAGCGCTATACAAATCTTAACAAACAATTAAATAATTTGCTCATACTGCAGTATACGAGAGTCAAGTCACTAGTAAATAAAGGGACGTGAACTAGACTGTCACGCCTAGTTTATTTTGGAATATATTCAATTAACTTTAGAGTTTTTATTCTCATTTGAATCTAATTTTAAAGCAATTTAATTAAATTAAAGTAAATTAATTAATTTAATTTTCAGTTAAAATTAATCTTTCAAAATAACGAGCTCAACTTCTAAAATTATCAACCATTTAAAAAAACATTATTCAAGATCTATTTATTGTTTAGACTGTAAGGATATTTGATCATATAACCATTTTATTCTGGTGTGTTATTGGAGTAATAAACACCGTTTTATTACCCCATATTGTATTTTTTTATTGCTGTACTACGGAGCCTACCAACCTCACAAAACTCTTCACTTTTAAAGTAACTTATTTAGTGTGCTGTTGTCATATATTTGAGTTTACACACTTGCGAAATCAAATCCAAAATCCACACGCCCAGGTCGGAAGAAAACCGCAAGATCGGACAGCAGGTAGGTACTCATACATTCACACAACACAACAACAACGCATATAAGTAGAGTTACATATGTCGGCCAACGTGGGGCGCGACAAATTTACATTATATTGAATTTACGTTCAGAACGACATAAGTAGTAGAGTTACATATGTCGCCCTGCACGTGGGGCAAGAAATTCGATAAATTTCAATTTAAATCACAACGAAATTGAAACGCCACATTTGTAGTAAAGTTACATATGGCTTGCCCGGAACGTGGGGCACGACGAAATTAAATTCAAAGTTAAATTTAATTCACGTGAAAACAAAGTTTGCTGTTTTAACTTTTAAAACAGCTGGCGTCCAACTGTACAATCCCCAAAGAAACGTTTTGTGATTGGTAGTGGTACAGCAGTGAACTATTTGAAATAATTGTGTATTTGAAATTGTTGTGTAAAAATGGAAACTGAAAAAATGTTTAAACAGTTATTGCAAGAAATTAAACAAAACGCAGCTAAAGCGGAACAAGCAAATGTGGAAATGAAACGCGATTTGACAGAGAATATGAACGCGAAGTTTGAACAAATAACAGCCAATGCTGAAATGAATAACGCAGAATTAACGTCCAAAATTGACGCGCAAAAAGTCAGCTTAACCGAAGCATTAGAAAATAGCAACGCGGACATAAACGCGGAGACAAAACAAAGTAATAAAGAAACGACCGCGAAAATCGATGAAAGCGTACAGAAATTAGATGCTAAAGTTACGGAAATCGGAGAAAAAGTACATACGGTAGAAACGAAAATAAACGAACGGTTTAAGGTTTTTGAGACCACCATGCAGAAATCGTTTATCGAACAAGTTACGCGTATGGAGGGCCGATTCAAAGAACACATCAGTAGGTGTGAAAAACAGACCGCTGACGTTGCGAAAAAAGTTGACTCGCTCGAAGTAAAGATTCAAGCGGACGTGACGGAAACACAACGCGCGTTGACAGACTTGACGCTTCAATTGTAGAGACGCGATCAAATATAGACTCTAATAAAGAAAGTGTATTGCAAGCACTTAATGATGAGATTTTGAAAGTACGACAGGAGGTACGCAGGAGATCCGCTCCTAATATTCTAGTACAAGGTCCTGTCGATGAAAAGAATCGTGTATATTTTACAGGGGAAAATAATGAAAACCCTATTGAATTTTTGTTAGCCTGTGAAAATGAAATGACGAGAGTAGGTTCGAGACTTGAAAATCAAAATAAAATACAATGTGTAGTAAACGCGATGCGTGATTCGGCGCGTAAATGGTATAACATTGTGCGCGATAAAGTGTTCACATACGCGGAATTCAAACAGAAATTCGAAAGCCGGTATTGGAATTCGCACACTCAAAGACTGTTACGCAACGAATTAGAATATGGACGTTTTGACCGAAAGTTGGGTATAACGGCGGAAAATTATATCATCCAGCAGGTCGAGCGCGCAAAGCATTTAACCCCAGCATTTTCAGAGATCGACATTGTCACTAAACTAGCCTATCATTTCAACCACAATATACGGGTAGCTGTGTTTACGCAAGGTATACGCACGGTCGATGAATTGCTCATTTTAGTGTCCCAAAGCGAGACAGTTTTTGATTTAGGCGGTTGGCGTTATAACCCAGATTTTCGCCGAAATAACGACGATCAAAATACACGGGTGCAATACCATCCACAACCTGATCAGAGGCCAAGTACAAGTTCTACTCCACCCCAGACATCGTTAAAACCCCCAGATAAGACCTTTGAATACAAAGGTAAGCCAAATATCGGTAGACCGAAAGGGCAATATAAGGGCAAGATGGGACGCAGATGAGAACTATACAAACGGTCTAAATAGCGAGAAGTGATACAATAGCGCAAGACAGCGATACACAAAGCATTAAGGACCCTAGTGAGAAGAAAAAAAAACCGTAAATTTCCAAAAAACTTGGAAACGGGCGCCTCCAGGGGGGAAGCGCCATAAATCATGCCAAATTATTTAAAGCTAAAATAGGTAGAAATAAAAAAAATACTAGGTTTAAGAAAGGTGATTTTTGTCCAGAAATTTGTACGCCGGTTAATAAGGTATTCCAACCGGAAAGTACAGAACCATTGTTTGAGGTGAATACAATACAACAATGCACTCCGACAATTGTATGTCCGGTAGAGCAGGAACTTAGCGGTAGCGTTCCCACACAATCAGCCTGGGAAGATGTTGTCGTATTATCCGGTGACGCCGACGGACTTAACGAGTGGCTAGAGGAATATTGTAGAACCACCCATAAAAACGGTTACGATATATTGGACGCACTTTAAAAATAAACAATATTTAGAATTTATAATAATTTAATTAAATAATAATTAGTATTAAAATAAATTAAATGTGTGTTTTATAATATTAATAATAATTGTAAATAAATTGTGTATAAATGATAATGCATTTGTAGCGCGGTAGTAACAAGCGTACACGCGGACGGGCGAAGCCAACCCCGGCTGCCGGAAATTGTTATATAACACAATGGTACCGTTCAGCTGTTAGAATGTAGGTCAGGTAATTAGCGTCGCGCGGTGTGTGATAACAATTGTAAACAAAGTCAGCGCATTCCTTCGTGCGCGTGGCACTGTTGACTATCTGACATTCTTAAACGCTGCAATTAAATACTACCCGTCCTAAAAACATTTACTACGCAATGATTTCAAATATAATATTATTAATAAGGTTTTGTAATAATTGAGCTACATTAATGAGCTTTTAATATGTTATAACTATAAGAATTTACAACAAATTGTATATTTTGGAATTAGCACAAATTGGTTTGCAACCAGAAAATCGCAATTTAAAACTGTCACAGGAAATCCGGAACGACAATTCAGTTCCGTTGTGTTAAGAACATTAGTAATAATATAAATTCTCCGTCTGTGGGAAACTAATTTCGTTCTCACGGACTAAGGTGATTCATATTTTGTGTAGTAGGAAGAGTGTGTCAGCCAATCAAATCATTTGAAGAAATCCCAACCAGTGCGGAGTTTTGGGGCTGACCGAACACTCTACTGCCAGTATTTGAGAAGAACAGACGTATTTCTTCGATCGTCTCAAAACCATAGTTTTGTGAAGACTCATCTGAAGACTCTACGTGGTCAACACGCATAATTACGAACATTATAACACAGATCAACTGTAACGATTCGTAATTACAGCATCCAGTCAAGATACTCTTCATTTCAACAAACAAGCTTATTGTGCACTACAAGCTGTGGTCATAAGCACGCAAGAGATCTACAAGACTACAAGACCTTACTTCAAGAATACGACAGAGAGGCCGTCTAAACCATTGTGAATCAGCTGACGAGCAGAGCTACAACTCGAACGACACACACACACGCTGACGTGGAACGTGAATCGACGAGGGACGTAAAGCAGTTCTCGCAGAAAGCCGCAGACGTAAAAACTTCAACAAATAGCAGGAGAGGAGAGGTTGCTGATTTCCGAGCTCAACGCCGAAACCCAGGACGCTCAAGTAGATCACTATCTCTAGCCGATTGGACAAGGACAGCGAAGGACATCTGGAGCATCTCTACGATCCACTTCAAAATCAGGAAAGCAAAATCAAGTAATCTAATTTTCAAACGTTAAATTTTCTTTCTTTTTCAATTAAAATCATTGTAATTTAAATCATTCAGGTGCCACAAATCAAAGACTCTAGTAAATAAGAATAATTCATTTGTGATAATCTGTATAGCCAGTATAAGTAATTAGTAAGCTTTAGTTAAGGATTAATAGAGATAAAACAGAAAGCGCTATACAAATCTTAACAAACAATTAAATAATTTGCTCATACTGCAGTATACGAGAGTCAAGTCACTAGTAAATAAAGGGACGTGAACTAGACTGTCACGCCTAGTTTATTTTGGAATATATTCAATTAACTTTAGAGTTTTTATTCTCATTTGAATCTAATTTTAAAGCAATTTAATTAAATTAAAGTAAATTAATTAATTTAATTTTCAGTTAAAATTAATCTTTCAAAATAACGAGCTCAACTTCTAAAATTATCAACCATTTAAAAAAACATTATTCAAGATCTATTTATTGTTTAGACTGTAAGGATATTTGATCATATAACCATTTTATTCTGGTGTGTTATTGGAGTAATAAACACCGTTTTATTACCCCATATTGTATTTTTTTATTGCTGTACTACGGAGCCTACCAACCTCACAAAACTCTTCACTTTTAAAGTAACTTATTTAGTGTGCTGTTGTCATATATTTGAGTTTACACACTTGCGAAATCAAATCCAAAATCCACACGCCCAGGTCGGAAGAAAACCGCAAGATCGGACAGCAGGTAGGTACTCATACATTCACACAACACAACAACAACGCATATAAGTAGAGTTACATATGTCGGCCAACGTGGGGCGCGACAAATTTACATTATATTGAATTTACGTTCAGAACGACATAAGTAGTAGAGTTACATATGTCGCCCTGCACGTGGGGCAAGAAATTCGATAAATTTCAATTTAAATCACAACGAAATTGAAACGCCACATTTGTAGTAAAGTTACATATGGCTTGCCCGGAACGTGGGGCACGACGAAATTAAATTCAAAGTTAAATTTAATTCACGTGAAAACAAAGTTTGCTGTTTTAACTTTTAAAACAGCTGGCGTCCAACTGTACAATCCCCAAAGAAACGTTTTGTGATTGGTAGTGGTACAGCAGTGAACTATTTGAAATAATTGTGTATTTGAAATTGTTGTGTAAAAATGGAAACTGAAAAAATGTTTAAACAGTTATTGCAAGAAATTAAACAAAACGCAGCTAAAGCGGAACAAGCAAATGTGGAAATGAAACGCGATTTGACAGAGAATATGAACGCGAAGTTTGAACAAATAACAGCCAATGCTGAAATGAATAACGCAGAATTAACGTCCAAAATTGACGCGCAAAAAGTCAGCTTAACCGAAGCATTAGAAAATAGCAACGCGGACATAAACGCGGAGACAAAACAAAGTAATAAAGAAACGACCGCGAAAATCGATGAAAGCGTACAGAAATTAGATGCTAAAGTTACGGAAATCGGAGAAAAAGTACATACGGTAGAAACGAAAATAAACGAACGGTTTAAGGTTTTTGAGACCACCATGCAGAAATCGTTTATCGAACAAGTTACGCGTATGGAGGGCCGATTCAAAGAACACATCAGTAGGTGTGAAAAACAGACCGCTGACGTTGCGAAAAAAGTTGACTCGCTCGAAGTAAAGATTCAAGCGGACGTGACGGAAACACAACGCGCGTTGACAGACTTGACGCTTCAATTGTAGAGACGCGATCAAATATAGACTCTAATAAAGAAAGTGTATTGCAAGCACTTAATGATGAGATTTTGAAAGTACGACAGGAGGTACGCAGGAGATCCGCTCCTAATATTCTAGTACAAGGTCCTGTCGATGAAAAGAATCGTGTATATTTTACAGGGGAAAATAATGAAAACCCTATTGAATTTTTGTTAGCCTGTGAAAATGAAATGACGAGAGTAGGTTCGAGACTTGAAGATCAAAATAAAATACAATGTGTAGTAAACGCGATGCGTGATTCGGCGCGTAAATGGTATAACATTGTGCGCGATAAAGTGTTCACATACGCGGAATTCAAACAGAAATTCGAAAGCCGGTATTGGAATGCGCACACTCAAAGACTGTTACGCAACGAATTAGAATATGGACGTTTTGACCGAAAATTGGGTATAACGGCGGAAAATTATATCATCCAGCAGGTCGAGCGCGCAAAGCATTTAACCCCAGCATTTTCAGAGATCGACATTGTCACTAAACTAGCCTATCATTTCAACCACAATATACGGGTAGCTGTGTTTACGCAAGGTATACGCACGGTCGATGAATTGCTCATTTTAGTGTCCCAAAGCGAGACAGTTTTTGATTTAGGCGGTTGGCGTTATAACCCAGATTTTCGCCGAAATAACGACGATCAAAATACACGGGTGCAATACCATCCACAACCTGATCAGAGGCCAAGTACAAGTTCTACTCCACCCCAGACATCGTTAAAACCCCCAGATAAGACCTTTGAATACAAAGGTAAGCCAAATATCGGTAGACCGAAAGGGCAATATAAGGGCAACGATGGGACGCAGATGAGAACTATACAAACGGTCTAAATAGCGAGAAGTGATACAATAGCGCAAGACAGCGATACACAAAGCATTAAGGACCCTAGTGAGAAGAAAAAAAAACCGTAAATTTCCAAAAAACTTGGAAACGGGCGCCTCCAGGGGGGAAGCGCCATAAATCATGCCAAATTATTTAAAGCTAAAATAGGTAGAAATAAAAAAAATACTAGGTTTAAGAAAGGTGATTTTTGTCCAGAAATTTGTACGCCGGTTAATAAGGTATTCCAACCGGAAAGTACAGAACCATTGTTTGAGGTGAATACAATACAACAATGCACTCCGACAATTGTATGTCCGGTAGAGCAGGAACTTAGCGGTAGCGTTCCCACACAATCAGCCTGGGAAGATGTTGTCGTATTATCCGGTGACGCCGACGGACTTAACGAGTGGCTAGAGGAATATTGTAGAACCACCCATAAAAACGGTTACGATATATTGGACGCACTTTAAAAATAAACAATATTTAGAATTTATAATAATTTAATTAAATAATAATTAGTATTAAAATAAATTAAATGTGTGTTTTATAATATTAATAATAATTGTAAATAAATTCTGTATAAATGATAATGCATTTGTAGCGCGGTAGTAACAAGCGTACACGCGGACGGGCGAAGCCAACCCCGGCTGCCGGAAATTGTTATATAACACAATGGTACCGTTCAGCTGTTAGAATGTAGGTCAGGTAATTAGCGTCGCGCGGTGTGTGATAACAATTGTAAACAGAGTCAGCGCATTCCTTCGTGCGCGTGGCACTGTTGACTATCTGACATTCTTAAACGCTGCAATTAAATACTACCCGTCCTAAAAACATTTACTACGCAATGATTTCAAATATAATATTATTAATAAGGTTTTGTAATAATTGAGCTACATTAATGAGCTTTTAATATGTTATAACTATAAGAATTTACAACAAATTGTATATTTTGGAATTAGCACAACTTGGTTTGCAACCAGAAAATCGCAATTTAAAACTGTCACAGGAAATCCGGAACGACAATTCAGTTCCGTTGTGTTAAGAATATTAGTAATAATATAAATTCTCCGTCTGTGGGAAACTAATTTCGTTCTCACGGACTAAGGTGATTCATATTTTGTGTAGTAGGAAGAGTGTGTCAGCCAATCAAATCATTTGAAGAAATCCCAACCAGTGCGGAGTTTTGGGGCTGACCGAACACTCTAGTGCCAGTATTTGAGAAGAACAGACGTATTTCTTCGATCGTCTCAAAACCATAGTTTTGTGAAGACTCATCTGAAGACTCTACGTGGTCAACACGCATAATTACGAACATTATAACACAGATCAACTGTAACGATTCGTAATTACAGCATCCAGTCAAGATACTCTTCATTTCAACAAACAAGCTTATTGTGCACTACAAGCTGTGGTCATAAGCACGCAAGAGATCTACAAGACTACAAGACCTTACTTCAAGAATACGACAGAGAGGCCGTCTAAACCATTGTGAATCAGCTGACGAGCAGAGCTACAACTCGAACGACACACACACACGCTGACGTGGAACGTGAATCGACGAGGGACGTAAAGCAGTTCTCGCAGAAAGCCGCAGACGTAAAAACTTCACCAAATAGCAGGAGAGGAGAGGTTGCTGATTTCCGAGCTCAACGCCGAAACCCAGGACGCTCAAGTAGATCACTATCTCTAGCCGATTGGACAAGGACAGCGAAGGACATCTGGAGCATCTCTACGATCCACTTCAAAATCAGGAAAGCAAAATCAAGTAATCTAATTTTCAAACGTTAAATTTTCTTTCTTTTTCAATTAAAATCATTGTAATTTAAATCATTCAGGTGCCACAAATCAAAGACTCTAGTAAATAAGAATAATTCATTTGTGATAATCTGTATAGCCAGTATAAGTAATTAGTAAGCTTTAGTTAAGGATTAATAGAGATAAAACAGAAAGCGCTATACAAATCTTAACAAACAATTAAATAATTTGCTCATACTGCAGTATACGAGAGTCAAGTCACTAGTAAATAAAGGGACGTGAACTAGACTGTCACGCCTAGTTTATTTTGGAATATATTCAATTAACTTTAGAGTTTTTATTCTCATTTGAATCTAATTTTAAAGCAATTTAATTAAATTAAAGTAAATTAATTAATTTAATTTTCAGTTAAAATTAATCTTTCAAAATAACGAGCTCAACTTCTAAAATTATCAACCATTTAAAAAAACATTACTCAAGATCTATTTATTGTTTAGACTGTAAGGATATTTGATCATATAACCATTTTATTCTGGTGTGTTATTGGAGTAATAAACACCGTTTTATTACCCCATATTGTATTTTTTTATTGCTGTACTACGGAGCCTACCAACCTCACAAAACTCTTCACTTTTAAAGTAACTTATTTAGTGTGCTGTTGTCATATATTTGAGTTTACACACTTGCGAAATCAAATCCAAAATCCACACGCCCAGGTCGGAAGAAAACCGCAAGATCGGACAGCAGGTAGGTACTCATACATTCACACAACACAACAACAACGCATATAAGTAGAGTTACATATGTCGGCCAACGTGGGGCGCGACAAATTTACATTATATTGAATTTACGTTCAGAACGACATAAGTAGTAGAGTTACATATGTCGCCCTGCACGTGGGGCAAGAAATTCGATAAATTTCAATTTAAATCACAACGAAATTGAAACGCCACATTTGTAGTAAAGTTACATATGGCTTGCCCGGAACGTGGGGCACGACGAAATTAAATTCAAAGTTAAATTTAATTCACGTGAAAACAAAGTTTGCTGTTTTAACTTTTAAAACAGCTGGCGTCCAACTGTACAATCCCCAAAGAAACGTTTTGTGATTGGTAGTGGTACAGCAGTGAACTATTTGAAATAATTGTGTATTTGAAATTGTTGTGTAAAAATGGAAACTGAAAAAATGTTTAAACAGTTATTGCAAGAAATTAAACAAAACGCAGCTAAAGCGGAACAAGCAAATGTGGAAATGAAACGCGATTTGACAGAGAATATGAACGCGAAGTTTGAACAAATAACAGCCAATGCTGAAATGAATAACGCAGAATTAACGTCCAAAATTGACGCGCAAAAAGTCAGCTTAACCGAAGCATTAGAAAATAGCAACGCGGACATAAACGCGGAGACAAAACAAAGTAATAAAGAAACGACCGCGAAAATCGATGAAAGCGTACAGAAATTAGATGCTAAAGTTACGGAAATCGGAGAAAAAGTACATACGGTAGAAACGAAAATAAACGAACGGTTTAAGGTTTTTGAGACCACCATGCAGAAATCGTTTATCGAACAAGTTACGCGTATGGAGGGCCGATTCAAAGAACACATCAGTAGGTGTGAAAAACAGACCGCTGACGTTGCGAAAAAAGTTGACTCGCTCGAAGTAAAGATTCAAGCGGACGTGACGGAAACACAACGCGCGTTGACAGACTTGACGCTTCAATTGTAGAGACGCGATCAAATATAGACTCTAATAAAGAAAGTGTATTGCAAGCACTTAATGATGAGATTTTGAAAGTACGACAGGAGGTACGCAGGAGATCCGCTCCTAATATTCTAGTACAAGGTCCTGTCGATGAAAAGAATCGTGTATATTTTACAGGGGAAAATAATGAAAACCCTATTGAATTTTTGTTAGCCTGTGAAAATGAAATGACGAGAATAGGTTCGAGACTTGAAGATCAAAATAAAATACAATGTGTAGTAAACGCGATGCGTGATTCGGCGCGTAAATGGTATAACATTGTGCGCGATAAAGTGTTCACATACGCGGAATTCAAACAGAAATTCGAAAGCCGGTATTGGAATGCGCACACTCAAAGACTGTTACGCAACGAATTAGAATATGGACGTTTTGACCGAAAATTGGGTATAACGGCGGAAAATTATATCATCCAGCAGGTCGAGCGCGCAAAGCATTTAACCCCAGCATTTTCAGAGATCGACATTGTCACTAAACTAGCCTATCATTTCAACCACAATATACGGGTAGCTGTGTTTACGCAAGGTATACGCACGGTCGATGAATTGCTCATTTTAGTGTCCCAAAGCGAGACAGTTTTTGATTTAGGCGGTTGGCGTTATAACCCAGATTTTCGCCGAAATAACGACGATCAAAATACACGGGTGCAATACCATCCACAACCTGATCAGAGGCCAAGTACAAGTTCTACTCCACCCCAGACATCGTTAAAACCCCCAGATAAGACCTTTGAATACAAAGGTAAGCCAAATATCGGTAGACCGAAAGGGCAATATAAGGGCAACGATGGGACGCAGATGAGAACTATACAAACGGTCTAAATAGCGAGAAGTGATACAATAGCGCAAGACAGCGATACACAAAGCATTAAGGACCCTAGTGAGAAGAAAAAAAAACCGTAAATTTCCAAAAAACTTGGAAACGGGCGCCTCCAGGGGGGAAGCGCCATAAATCATGCCAAATTATTTAAAGCTAAAATAGGTAGAAATAAAAAAAATACTAGGTTTAAGAAAGGTGATTTTTGTCCAGAAATTTGTACGCCGGTTAATAAGGTATTCCAACCGGAAAGTACAGAACCATTGTTTGAGGTGAATACAATACAACAATGCACTCCGACAATTGTATGTCCGGTAGAGCAGGAACTTAGCGGTAGCGTTCCCACACAATCAGCCTGGGAAGATGTTGTCGTATTATCCGGTGACGCCGACGGACTTAACGAGTGGCTAGAGGAATATTGTAGAACCACCCATAAAAACGGTTACGATATATTGGACGCACTTTAAAAATAAACAATATTTAGAATTTATAATAATTTAATTAAATAATAATTAGTATTAAAATAAATTAAATGTGTGTTTTATAATATTAATAATAATTGTAAATAAATTGTGTATAAATGATAATGCATTTGTAGCGCGGTAGTAACAAGCGTACACGCGGACGGGCGAAGCCAACCCCGGCTGCCGGAAATTGTTATATAACACAATGGTACCGTTCAGCTGTTAGAATGTAGGTCAGGTAATTAGCGTCGCGCGGTGTGTGATAACAATTGTAAACAGAGTCAGCGCATTCCTTCGTGCGCGTGGCACTGTTGACTATCTGACATTCTTAAACGCTGCAATTAAATACTACCCGTCCTAAAAACATTTACTACGCAATGATTTCAAATATAATATTATTAATAAGGTTTTGTAATAATTGAGCTACATTAATGAGCTTTTAATATGTTATAACTATAAGAATTTACAACAAATTGTATATTTTGGAATTAGCACAACTTGGTTTGCAACCAGAAAATCGCAATTTAAAAATGTCACAGGAAATCCGGAACGACAATTCAGTTCCGTTGTGTTAAGAATATTAGTAATAATATAAATTCTCCGTCTGTGGGAAACTAATTTCGTTCTCACGGACTAAGGTGATTCATATTTTGTGTAGTAGGAAGAGTGTGTCAGCCAATCAAATCATTTGAAGAAATCCCAACCAGTGCGGAGTTTTGGGGCTGACCGAACACTCTAGTGCCAGTATTTGAGAAGAACAGACGTATTTCTTCGATCGTCTCAAAACCATAGTTTTGTGAAGACTCATCTGAAGACTCTACGTGGTCAACACGCATAATTACGAACATTATAACACAGATCAACTGTAACGATTCGTAATTACAGCATCCAGTCAAGATACTCTTCATTTCAACAAACAAGCTTATTGTGCACTACAAGCTGTGGTCATAAGCACGCAAGAGATCTACAAGACTACAAGACCTTACTTCAAGAATACGACAGAGAGGCCGTCTAAACCATTGTGAATCAGCTGACGAGCAGAGCTACAACTCGAACGACACACACACACGCTGACGTGGAACGTGAATCGACGAGGGACGTAAAGCAGTTCTCGCAGAAAGCCGCAGACGTAAAAACTTCACCAAATAGCAGGAGAGGAGAGGTTGCTGATTTCCGAGCTCAACGCCGAAACCCAGGACGCTCAAGTAGATCACTATCTCTAGCCGATTGGACAAGGACAGCGAAGGACATCTGGAGCATCTCTACGATCCACTTCAAAATCAGGAAAGCAAAATCAAGTAATCTAATTTTCAAACGTTAAATTTTCTTTCTTTTTCAATTAAAATCATTGTAATTTAAATCATTCAGGTGCCACAAATCAAAGACTCTAGTAAATAAGAATAATTCATTTGTGATAATCTGTATAGCCAGTATAAGTAATTAGTAAGCTTTAGTTAAGGATTAATAGAGATAAAACAGAAAGCGCTATACAAATCTTAACAAACAATTAAATAATTTGCTCATACTGCAGTATACGAGAGTCAAGTCACTAGTAAATAAAGGGACGTGAACTAGACTGTCACGCCTAGTTTATTTTGGAATATATTCAATTAACTTTAGAGTTTTTATTCTCATTTGAATCTAATTTTAAAGCAATTTAATTAAATTAAAGTAAATTAATTAATTTAATTTTCAGTTAAAATTAATCTTTCAAAATAACGAGCTCAACTTCTAAAATTATCAACCATTTAAAAAAACATTACTCAAGATCTATTTATTGTTTAGACTGTAAGGATATTTGATCATATAACCATTTTATTCTGGTGTGTTATTGGAGTAATAAACACCGTTTTATTACCCCATATTGTATTTTTTTATTGCTGTACTACGGAGCCTACCAACCTCACAAAACTCTTCACTTTTAAAGTAACTTATTTAGTGTGCTGTTGTCATATATTTGAGTTTACACACTTGCGAAATCAAATCCAAAATCCACACGCCCAGGTCGGAAGAAAACCGCAAGATCGGACAGCAGGTAGGTACTCATACATTCACACAACACAACAACAACGCATATAAGTAGAGTTACATATGTCGGCCAACGTGGGGCGCGACAAATTTACATTATATTGAATTTACGTTCAGAACGACATAAGTAGTAGAGTTACATATGTCGCCCTGCACGTGGGGCAAGAAATTCGATAAATTTCAATTTAAATCACAACGAAATTGAAACGCCACATTTGTAGTAAAGTTACATATGGCTTGCCCGGAACGTGGGGCACGACGAAATTAAATTCAAAGTTAAATTTAATTCACGTGAAAACAAAGTTTGCTGTTTTAACTTTTAAAACAGCTGGCGTCCAACTGTACAATCCCCAAAGAAACGTTTTGTGATTGGTAGTGGTACAGCAGTGAACTATTTGAAATAATTGTGTATTTGAAATTGTTGTGTAAAAATGGAAACTGAAAAAATGTTTAAACAGTTATTGCAAGAAATTAAACAAAACGCAGCTAAAGCGGAACAAGCAAATGTGGAAATGAAACGCGATTTGACAGAGAATATGAACGCGAAGTTTGAACAAATAACAGCCAATGCTGAAATGAATAACGCAGAATTAACGTCCAAAATTGACGCGCAAAAAGTCAGCTTAACCGAAGCATTAGAAAATAGCAACGCGGACATAAACGCGGAGACAAAACAAAGTAATAAAGAAACGACCACGAAAATCGATGAAAGCGTACAGAAATTAGATGCTAAAGTTACGGAAATCGGAGAAAAAGTACATACGGTAGAAACGAAAATAAACGAACGGTTTAAGGTTTTTGAGACCACCATGCAGAAATCGTTTATCGAACAAGTTACGCGTATGGAGGGCCGATTCAAAGAACACATCAGTAGGTGTGAAAAACAGACCGCTGACGTTGCGAAAAAAGTTGACTCGCTCGAAGTAAAGATTCAAGCGGACGTGACGGAAACACAACGCGCGTTGACAGACTTGACGCTTCAATTGTAGAGACGCGATCAAATATAGACTCTAATAAAGAAAGTGTATTGCAAGCACTTAATGATGAGATTTTGAAAGTACGACAGGAGGTACGCAGGAGATCCGCTCCTAATATTCTAGTACAAGGTCCTGTCGATGAAAAGAATCGTGTATATTTTACAGGGGAAAATAATGAAAACCCTATTGAATTTTTGTTAGCCTGTGAAAATGAAATGACGAGAGTAGGTTCGAGACTTGAAGATCAAAATAAAATACAATGTGTAGTAAACGCGATGCGTGATTCGGCGCGTAAATGGTATAACATTGTGCGCGATAAAGTGTTCACATACGCGGAATTCAAACAGAAATTCGAAAGCCGGTATTGGAATTCGCACACTCAAAGACTGTTACGCAACGAATTAGAATATGGACGTTTTGACCGAAAATTGGGTATAACGGCGGAAAATTATATCATCCAGCAGGTCGAGCGCGCAAAGCATTTAACCCCAGCATTTTCAGAGATCGACATTGTCACTAAACTAGCCTATCATTTCAACCACAATATACGGGTAGCTGTGTTTACGCAAGGTATACGCACGGTCGATGAATTGCTCATTTTAGTGTCCCAAAGCGAGACAGTTTTTGATTTAGGCGGTTGGCGTTATAACCCAGATTTTCGCCGAAATAACGACGATCAAAATACACGGGTGCAATACCATCCACAACCTGATCAGAGGCCAAGTACAAGTTCTACTCCACCCCAGACATCGTTAAAACCCCCAGATAAGACCTTTGAATACAAAGGTAAGCCAAATATCGGTAGACCGAAAGGGCAATATAAGGGCAACGATGGGACGCAGATGAGAACTATACAAACGGTCTAAATAGCGAGAAGTGATACAATAGTGCAAGACAGCGATACACAAAGCATTAAGGACCCTAGTGAGAAGAAAAAAAAAAACCGTAAATTTCCAAAAAACTTGGAAACGGGCGCCTCCAGGGCGGAAGCGCCATAAAACATGCCAAATTATTTAAAGCTAAAATAGGTAGAAATAAAAAAAATACTAGGTTTAAGAAAGGTGATTTTTGTCCAGAAATTTGTACGCCGGTTAATAAGGTATTCCAACCGGAAAGTACAGAACCATTGTTTGAGGTGAATACAATACAACAATGCACTCCGACAATTGTATGTCCGGTAGAGCAGGAACTTAGCGGTAGCGTTCCCACACAATCAGCCTGGGAAGATGTTGTCGTAATATCCGGTGACGCCGACGGACTTAACGAGTGGCTAGAGGAATATTGTAGAACCACCCATAAAAACGGTTACGATATATTGGACGCACTTTAAAAATAAATAATATTTAGAATTTATAATAATTTAATTAAATAATAATTAGTATTAAAATAAATTAAATGTGTGTTTTATAATATTAATAATAATTGTAAATAAATTGTGTATAAATGATAATGCATTTGTAGCGCGGTAGTAACAAGCGTACACGCGGACGGGCGAAGCCAACCCCGGCTGCCGGAAATTGTTATATAACACAATGGTACCGTTCAGCTGTTAGAATGTAGGTCAGGTAATTAGCGTCGCGCGGTGTGTGATAACAATTGTAAACAAAGTCAGCGCATTCCTACGTGCGCGTGGCACTGTTGACTATCTGACATTCTTAAACGCTGCAATTAATTACTACCCGTCCTAAAAACATTTACTACGCAATGATTTCAAATATAATATTATTAATAAGGTTTAATTAGAATTAAGTTGTATATATGAACGAACATTGACACCCATGTATGTGTCCATAAATAATTAATACAATGTATAGTAGCAAGTATAATCATTTCAAAGTACATTTAAAATAATTGAAAACAAAAAATAATTGTAATTATTACACTCATTTTTTTTTGAAGTAGGTAGAGGAGTATATAACAGGACCAAATATCATTTATTTGGAGTTATATGTTAAGTGTATACTATATTCATGTTTAAATAAATTTAATAGTCGAAACTCCACTCGTATGTAATAGCGATCATAATAATGCATTGTAAAAGACGCACACGTGGCTGTTACATAATCAACTCGCTGTGGAAAGAAGACGACCACACCCAAACTTTCAATTATTAATATTTCGGAAACCAGTAAATTAAGGCGAAATCCATTATAGCCAAAAGGTTTGCCGAAATATTAATAGTAAGGTGTGCGAATTTTACGCAATATAATTAAATAATATTTCAATCACTTTCTGCTACAGTCCGTTTCTTGATGTATATAATACTATAATACTTATAACTAATTTACCTCAAGATATATTTTTTCCTTTAGGAACATGTTTCGGGAGATCCTGTTCTCCCATCTTCAGCCTTCGCCATCTTGCTTCTGGTGCAGTATTTGTGTGTTGGCTTCTGGATGTTATTAAGGTGGTTTGTTGGTCTTTGGTCCTTCAATGTTGCATTATTGTGTGTGGTTGTGGTGTCTGTTTTTGTATTTTGTGTATTTTCGATGTTGAGTGCTTTGAATATTGTGTCATGTTTTGTATTGATTTGTATTTGTTCTGGTATTAATTTGTTTGGTATTAAAACACAAAACAAATTAATACCAGAACAAATACAAATCAATACAAAACATGACACAATATTCAAAGCACTCAACATCGAAAATACACAAAATACAAAAACAGACACCACAACCACACACAATAATGCAACATTGAAGGACCAAAGACCAACAAACCACCTTAATAACATCCAGAAGCCAACACACAAATACTGCACCAGAAGCAAGATGGCGAAGGCTGAAGATGGGAGAACAGGATCTCCCGAAACATGTTCCTAAAGGAAAAAAAATATATCTTGAGGTAAATTAGTTATAAGTATTTTAGAATTAAATACTAACAGAGTTAATTAATTTAATGTGAATAACTTCTGTAATAATTGAGCTACATTAATGAGCTTTTAATATGTTATAACTATAAGAATTTACAACAAATTGTATATTTTGGAATTAGCACAACTTGGTTTGCAACCAAGAAAATCGCAATTTAAAACTGTCACAGGAAATCCGGAACGACAATTCAGTTCCGTTGTGTTAAGAATATTAGTAATAATATAAATTCTCCGTCTGTGGGAAACTAATTTCGTTCTCACGGACTAAGGTGTTTCAAATTTTGTGTAGTAGGGAGAGTGTGTCAACCAATCAAATCATTTGAAGAAATCCCAACCAGTGCGGAGTTTTGGGGCTGACCGAACACTCTACTGCCAGTATTTGAGAAGAACAGACGTATTTCTTCGATCGTCTCAAAACCATAGTTTTGTGAAGACTCATCTGAAGACTCTACGTGGTCAACACGCATAATTACGAACATTATAACACAGATCAACTGTAACGATTCGTAATTACAGCATCCAGTCAAGATACTCTTCATTTCAACAAACAAGCTTATTGTGCACTACAAGCTGTGGTCATAAGCACGCAAGAGATCTACAAGACTACAAGACCTTACTTCAAGAATACGACAGAGAGGCCGTCTAAACCATTGTGAATCAGCTGACGAGCAGAGCTACAACTCGAACGACACACACACGCTGACGTGGAACGTGAATCGACGAGGGACGTAAAGCAGTTCTCGCAGAAAGCCGCAGACGTAAAAACTTCAACAAATAGCAGGAGAGGAGAGGTTGCTGATTTCCGAGCTCAACGCCGAAACCCAGGACGCTCAAGTAGATCACTATCTCTAGCCGATTGGACAAGGACAGCGAGGGACATCTGGAGCATCTCTACGATCCACTTCAAAATCAGGAAAGCAAAATCAAGTTATCTAATTTTCAAACGTTAAATTTTCTTTCTTTTTCAATTAAAATCATTGTAATTTAAATCATTCAGGTGCCACAAATCAAAGACTCTAGTAAATAAGAATAATTCATTTGTGATAATCTGTATAGCCAGTATAAGTAATTTGTAAGCTTTAGTTAAGAATTAATAGAGATAAAACAGAAAGCGCTATACAAATCTTAACAAACAATTAAATAATTTGCTCATACTGCAGTATACGAGAGTCAAGTCACTAGTAAATAAAGGGACGTGAACTAGACTGTCACGCCTAGTTTATTTTGGAATATATTCAATTAACTTTAGAGTTTTTATTCTCATTTGAATCTAATTTTAAAGCAATTTAATTAAATTAAAGTAAATTATTTAATTTAATTTTCAGTTAAAATTAATCTTTCAAAATAACGAGCTCAACTTCTAAAATTATCAACCATTTAAAAAAACATTATTCAAGATCTATTTATTGTTTAGACTGTAAGGATATTTGATCATATAACCATTTTATTCTGGTGTGTTATTGGAGTAATAAACACCGTTTTATTACCCAATATTGTATTTTTTTATTGCTGTACTACGGAGCCTACCAACCTCACAAAACTCTTCACTTTTAAAGTAACTTATTTAGTGTGCTGTTGTCATATATTTGAGTTTACACACTTGCGAAATCAAATCCAAAATCCACACGCCCAGGTCGGAAGAAAACCGCAAGATCGGACAGCAGGTAGGTACTCATACATTCACACAACACAACAACAACGCATATAAGTAGAGTTACATATGTCGGCCAACGTGGGGCGCGACAAATTTACATTATATTGAATTTACGTTCAGAACGACATAAGTAGTAGAGTTACATATGTCGCCCTGCACGTGGGGCAAGAAATTCGATAAATTTCAATTTAAATCACAACGAAATTGAAACGCCACATTTGTAGTAAAGTTACATATGGCTTGCCCGGAACGTGGGGCACGACGAAATTAAATTCAAAGTTAAATTTAATTCACGTGAAAACAAAGTTTGCTGTTTTAACTTTTAAAACAGCTGGCGTCCAACTGTACAATCCCCAAAGAAACGTTTTGTGATTGGTAGTGGTACAGCAGTGAACTATTTGAAATAATTGTGTACTTGAAATTGTTGTGTAAAAATGGAAACTGAAAAAATGTTTAAACAGTTATTGCAAGAAATTAAACAAAACGCAGCTAAAGCGGAACAAGCAAATGTGGAAATGAAACGCGATTTGACAGAGAATATGAACGCGAAGTTTGAACAAATAACAGCCAATGCTGAAATGAATAACGCAGAATTAACGTCCAAAATTGACGCGCAAAAAGTCAGCTTAACCGAAGCATTAGAAAATAGCAACGCGGACATAAACGCGGAGACAAAACAAAGTAATAAAGAAACGACCGCGAAAATCGATGAAAGCGTACAGAAATTAGATGCTAAAGTTACGGAAATCGGAGAAAAAGTACATACGGTAGAAACGAAAATAAGCGAACGGTTTAAGGTTTTTGAGACCACCATGCAGAAATCGTTTATCGAACAAGTTCATAAACGATTCAAAGAATCGTTCATCAAATGAACGTTGAATTCAAAGAATTCAAGATTCAAGTTCATCGGCGTATGGAGGGCCGATTCAAAGAACACATCAGTAGGTGTGAAAAACAGACCGCTGACGTTGCGAAAAAAGTTGACTCGCTCGAAGTAAAGATTCAAGCGGACGTGACGGAAACACAACGCCGCGTTGACAGACTTGACGCTCCAATTGTAGAGACGCGATCAAATATAGACTCTAATAAAGAAAGTGTATTGCAAGCACTTAATGATGAGATTTTGAAAGTACGACAGGAGGTACGCAGGAGATCCGCTCCTAATATTCTAGTACAAGGTACTTTCGATGAAAAGAATCGTGTATATTTTACAGGGGAAAATAATGAAAACCCTCTTGAATTTTTGTTAGCCTGTGAAAATGAAATGACGAGAGTAGGTTCGAGACTTGAAGATCAAGATAAAATACAATGGGTAGTAAACGCGATGCGTGATTCGGCGCGTAAATGGTATAACATTGTGCGCGATAAAGTATCCACATACGCGGAATTCAAACAGAAATTCGAAAGCCGGTATTGGAATTCGCACACTCAAAGACTGTTACGCAACGAATTAGAATATGGACGTTTTGACCGAAAATTGGGTATAACGGCGGAAAATTATATCATCCAGCAGGTCGAGCGCGCAAAGCATTTAACCTCAGCATTTGCAGAGATCGACATTGTCACTAAACTAGCCTATCATTTCAACCACAATATACGGGTAGCTGTGTTTACGCAAGGTATACGCACGGTCGATGAATTGCTCATTTTAGTGTCCCAAAGCGAGACAGTTTTTGATTTAGGCGGTTGGCGTTATAACCCAGATTTTCGCCGAAATAACGACGATCAAAATACACGGGTGCAATACTATCCACAACCTGATCAGAGGCCAAGTACAAGTTCTACTCCACCCCAGACATCGTTAAAACCCCCAGATAAGACCTTTGAATACAAAGGTAAGCCAAATATCGGTAGACCGAAAGGGCAATATAAGGGCAACGATGGGACGCAGATGAGAACTATACAAACGGTCTAAATAGCGAGAAGTGATACAATAGCGCAAAACAGCGATACACAAATCATTAAGGACCCTAGTGAGAAGAAAAAAAAACCGTAAATTTCCAAAAAACTTGGAAACGGGCGCCTCCAGGGGGGAAGCGCCATAAATCATGCCAAATTATTTAAAGCTAAAATAGGTAGAAATAAAAAAAATACTAGGTTTAAGAAAGGTGATTTTTGTCCAGAAATTTGTACGCCGGTTAATAAGGTATTCCAACCGGAAAGTACAGAACCATTGTTTGAGGTGAATACAATACAACAATGCACTCCGACAATTGTATGTCCGGTAGAGCAGGAACTTAGCAGTAGCGTTCCCACACAATCAGCCTGGGAAGATGTTGTCGTAATATCCGGTGACGCCGACGGACTTAACGAATGGCTAGAGGAATATTGTAGAACCACCCATAAAAACGGTTACGATATATTGGACGCACTTTAAAAATAAATAAAATTTAGAATTTATAATAATTTAATTAAATAATAATTAGTATTAAAATAAATTAAATGTGTGTTTTATAATATTAATAATAATTGTAAATAAATTGTGTATAAATGATAATGCATTTGTAGCGCGGTAGTAACAAGCGTACACGCGGACGGGCGAAGCCAACCCCGGCTGCCGGAAATTGTTATATAACACAATGGTACCGTTCAGCTGTTAGAATGTAGGTCAGGTAATTAGCGTCGCGCGGTGTGTGATAACAATTGTAAACAAAGTCAGCGCATTCCTTCGTGCGCGTGGCACTGTTGACTATCTGACATTCTTAAACGCTGCAATTAAATACTACCCGTCCTAAAAACATTTACTACTCAATGATTTCAAGTATAATATTATTAATAAGGTTTAATTAGAATTAAGTTGTATATATGAAAGAACATTGACACCCATGTATGTGTCCATAAATAGTTAATACAATGTATAGTAGCAAGTATAATCATTTCAAAGTACATTTAAAATAATTGAAAAAAAAATAATTGTAATTATTACACTCATTTTTTTTTTAAAGTAGGTAGAGGAGTATATAACAGGACCAAATATCATTTATTTGGAGTTATATGTTAAGTGTATACTATATTCATGTTTAAATAAATTTAATAGTCGAAACTCCACTCGTATGTAATAGCGATCATAATAATTCATTGTAAAAGACGCACACGCGGCTGTTACATAATCAACTCGCTGTGGAAAGAAGACGACTACACCCAAACTTTCAATTATTAATATTTCGGAAACCAGTAAATTAAGGCGAAATCCATTATAGCCAAAAGGTTTGCCGAAATATTAATAGTAAGGTGTGCGAATTTTACGCAATATAATTAAATAATATTTCAATCACTTTCTGCTATAGTCCGTTTCTTGATGTATATAATACTATAATACTTATTACTAATTTACCTCAAGATATATTTTTTTTTCCTTTAGGAACATGTTTCGGGAGATCCTGTTCTCCCATCTTCAGCCTTCGCCATCTTGCTTCTGGTGCAGTATTTGTGTGTTGGCTTCTGGATGTTATTAAGGTGGTTTGTTGGTCTTTGGTCCTTCAATGTTGCATTATTGTGTGTGGTTGTGGTGTCTGTTTTTGTATTTTGTGTATTTTCGATGTTGAGTGCTTTGAATATTGTGTCATGTTTTGTATTGATTTGTATTTGTTCTGGTATTAATTTGTTTTGTGTTTTTATACCATATATATACATTCACACAACACAACAACAACGCATATAAGTAGAGTTACAATATATATATATACACACTTAGCGCTCCCTAGTTCCTTCAACTGACGCATGATTTTACCCAGGGTATGTTCCAAAAATTTTGAACTTATATATGTACATCTTTAGGAAATGAAGTTATGGTTACGAAGTTATGGCGTGTCAGCGTGCGAAAAACGTATACAAAACTTTATACATCGTATTTTTGCTGTACGCTGAAGCATCACAACTTGATCGAAATATACACATGTATATAATGAAATATGGTTTAGTCGGCCATATTGGCATTTCTAACAAACTATTCGGGTCTTGGGTCTTGGGGAATAGTCAGCGGCAAAATGTAACTTCCGGCGCCGCGTGTGTACTATATTTCCGTGTCCGATGTGTACACCAACTGTTTTCTTCACAAGTAACTAATGCCAGCTTATGGAGGTTATGTACGACAATGTAACTTAAATAAAATTTACTTTGTTAGTGTACATGAAAAGGTTGTATATATTGGAAGTACAGAAATTAGTTTACATTTATCGCACATAATTACGGTACAGAGGCGATTTTGGGAGGTTGTGGCTGCGTTTAACAATATAACTTAACCTTTTACATTTTTAAAATTAATTAGACTTAACAAACGTTTCCTTAGTTAGTGTACATTCAAAGGCTGTATTTATTGTATGGATAAAAGGCTGTATATAACATTAACGGCTGTATTTATTCGAAGTAAGTAATGCTTGCTTATGGAGGTTATGTACGACAATGTAACTTAAATAAAATTTACTTTGTTAGTGTACATTAAAAGGGTGTATTTATTGGAAGTACAAAATTATAATTATCTTGTTGGTACATCCTCTTTGTTCACTTTTATAAATATTATATATTGTAACAAATTTTATATAATTTAAATTTGTGGAGCCCCACGTTCTTTGGGACGCCAAAATACTGTGACAAAACAACTGCAAATATAAATTTATTTGTGTTTGCGGAGCCCCACGATCTTGGACGCCAAATATATGTAACAAATCTTTGTACATACATTTAGGCATGTCGTGCCTCAAGTCCAGGGCGACAAAATGATGTATCAATACAACATTGCAAATATAATATAATTTAAATTTGCGATGCTCCACGTTGGAAGCGACAATTTATGTAACAATAAATATAATTTATTTTGGGTTTCAGGTGTATCTGTAATAAGAACTCTATGTAACTTGTAACGGTATTTCAAATTTATTTGATATTAATAAAATTGTGCACATGGCACTTACTTCGACTTAAAACATTCGTTATTATTTTGTTATTATACTGTAAGGCTTATGCTATATACATCCTTACTGACTAAATATTCTATTCTACTAATTATTGTATTAAAGAAAAATCTCATTTCCAGACTACTCAGTCAATTAGTGTGTTTCAAAATATCAACATTTAAATATCTTCTTATATATTGTAATGTAATTCAAAAATATCAATAGTTACTAAATTTATCTTTTGTTTCTCAGTACTGATTTATATCAAACGCTAATTTTTACTTAAATGCTTTGTATTCTTTTCATTGCAATACTAATTTGAGCTCTTGTTTACGTTAATCTTACTTCAATAACATCTATGATTTTAATTATAATTTACAATAAACATTGGCTCTTACTTTTAAATAGAACAAGAATGTCTTTAATTGTCTTTGAGTTAATTGTTCGATTAAGAGATAAATAAGTTGTTTATCACCTTATTGTCGTCAACCATACTCAATCATTGGATCCCTCTGTAATCGTCCTCGTCTCGAACTTCAGCATCACTTCCTCTTGTCCAGCGTCGTCTCTCTCTTATGCAGCGTCGCCTCGCTCTTCTCTCTCTTGTCCAGCGTCGACTCTATCTCTCTGTCCAGTGTCGCCTCTCTCTTCTCCTCTTGTCCAGCGTCGACTCTCTCTCTGTCCAGTGTCGTATCGCTCTCTGGAACTTCTCCTCGTGCTGTTTCGGACATCAGTTGATCTTCTTATGTGGATCTTCTTATGTAATTTTGTTATTACTTAAAAATTGTTTGTTTTACAATCCAGTTACATAACTGTATGTAACTGGAAGGATGAAACTATTTACAAAAATTTAAATATTCTGTGCGGACGGGCAGAAGCTCCCGCTGCACTGTGGGTGATTTAAGAAAGAGAACCACTGTAGCGTGTATGTCCTATTTATACCCATGTCTTTGTCAACACCTGCAGTTGTACGAAATCGACATGTCAGAAACTGTCTCTGGGTTCAGTTCCCCCACTCTTTGTTAATTTCGCTATTTCTTATATTTCTGCGAATTGCAGAGTCCTGTAAGTATACTCTTATACTCATCTTATAACTATTTTCACAACACATGTTCACTGTAATTTTGGACATTGCAACTTAACCCTTTCGATTTGTACACAGTTATTTCACTATTACACTCGTACGGTGTGTCACTTTCACGTGGTTTTTGTACACAGTATTTAGTAAATTTTATTACATTTTATTGTGTTTTTGGATTTTACTCCTTAATTATAGTTTATGAATAATTACGGAAAAACAGTAATTATGCAATTATTCATCTTGGGGTGGTAAACTCGCCTGCATAGACCTGCGTTCACACACACTAGCAAAATACTGATGTACACACTTTCAGTTACATTTGTGTGTGTGTGCACGTCGATTCAGGTCGAAACACCTGTTCATATTTTTGTCTGAGCCAAGCTTGCAATCCCTGACATGCTTATTTCTAATACATTATTAATTATTTACAGTTTATTAGGTATATTTAAATTTTTATATTCAATGCTCAGTACATCACTTATTTGTACTGTCGCAATATATATATATATATATATATATATATATATATAAACTTTTACTATGAAGAACACCATTAGGAAACATATAAATAATACTAACAAAAATACAGACACATACAGCAAAACAGGGGTTTATAAATTAAACTGCAATGATTGTCACCAATTCTACATTGGCCAGATGGGAAGATCTTTTTCCTCCAGATTCTCAGAACATTTGAAATCCCTCACCACAAACTACATACATTCCACATTTGCCACGCATTTACAAAATGAAAACCACAGTTACACAAACATAGAGCACAACATGGAAATACTACACTACTTACCTAAAAGTAGAAAACTAAACACAGCTGAACAATTTGAAATATACAGATATCACGCACTACAACCAAACAACATGTTAAATGAACAATTACATTATAGATCACACATACTTTTCGATACACTGATTCAAACACAATTTGAACCCCAGCGCCAATTCCCTCCCACCATCAACCCCCACCACACATACCTACAGTCCATAACTGTTACTCTGTAAAGACATTCAGTATTTACTCCCACTGAAGAAGACGGATACCACGTTGAAACGTTTGGGGAAATAAAACCATAAAGTGAGTTCATAGTGAAAGTTTATATATATATATATATGTGTATTATATATATATATATAATACAGAAATTGGTTTACATTTATCACACATAATTACAGTACAGAGACGATTTTGGGAGGTTGTGGCTACGTTTAACAATATAACTTAACCTTTTACATTTTTTAATTTATTAGACTTAACAAACGTTTCCTTAGTTAGTGTACATTCAAAGGCTATATTTATTGTATGGATAAAAGGCTGTATATAACATTAATGTCTGTATTTATTCGAAGTAAGTAATGCCAGCTTATGGAGGTTATGTACGACGATGTAACTTAAATAAAATTTACTTTGTTAGTGTACATTAAAAGGGTGTATTTATTGGAAGTACAGAAATTAGTTTACATTTATCGCACATAATTACGGTACAGAGACGATTTTGGGAGGTTGTGGCAACGTTTAATTGTTTAACTTAACCTTTTAGATTTTTAAAATTAATTAGACTTAACAGACATTTCCTTAGTTAGTGTACATTCAAAGGCTGTATATAACATTAAAGGCAGTATTTATTCAAAGTACCAGAATTAAAACGTACTTCCAATTTAGAACCTAGTACAATCTAATGTATAACCAAACAAGTACATTAAAATCCTTTTTTCAACATAATGCAATAAAAAGCAATGTGCAGTTTCTGTTAACATGCAAATGATTAAGTATTAATAATGGGTTACAGTGGAATTTAATGTTACTACGGTCTGAATTAATGCAAATAAAATTGGGAGAATCTCGTAAACATATTAAAGAATGGTTGTATATTACACACAAAATTATTACAGTACGGACCTTTGTTAATGAATAGAAACAAATTTGACTCTATACTTTAGTATGTACCAATAAAATTCACCTTTTTTCAAATACCAATATCTGTTTTTTTTTTTCATACCCTTAAAAAAAGGTCATTAACAACATACATTATGAGAAAACGTGATTACAAATAACCAGCCATTAGTTACTTGTGAAGAAAATAGATATAACACTAGGGGAATACCCGTGCTTCGCTACGGAGTTTCACGTTGTACGTAATGAAAATGTTAGTTTAATTAATAAAGTTCAATTAAAGTAGGTTTCTTAAAAATAAATAGCTGTTGCCCACGACTTCGTTCGCGTGGTCTTCAGTTTAATGCGATAATATATTTATAACAGAATCTATTCTATTGGGTTGCCATAGTAACCAAATCTAATAGTTTGGGGGACCCCCCAGAGGATCGTATCAAAAAAACACCTGTCCTATGTTGGTTCTCCCGTTGCGTAAAATATTTGTGCCAAGTTTGGTTGAAATCGGTCTAATAGTTTAGGAAGAGATGTGCAAGACCCCAAAGGACCCCCCAAAGGATTGTATCGAAAAAAACACTTGTCCTATGTTGGTTCAGTGGTTTAGGAGGAGCTGTGGAAGACCCCAAAGGACCCCATCGAAAAAACACCTATCCTATGTTGGTTCTCCCGTTGCGTAAAATATTTGTGCCAAGTTTGGTTGAAATCGGTCCAGTGGTTTAGGAGAAGATGTGGAAGACCCCAAAGGACCCCATCGAAAAAACACCTATCCTATGTTGGTTCTCCCTTTGCGTAAAATATTTGTGCCAAGTTTGGTTGAAATCGGTCCAGTGGTTTAGGAGAAGATGTGGAAGACCCCAAAGAACCCCCAAAAGGACCCCATCAAAAAAACACCTATCCTATGTTGGTTCTCCCTTTGCGTAAAATATTTGTGCCAAGTTTGGTTGAAATCGGTACAGTGGTTTAGGAGAAGATGTGGAAGACCCCAAAGAACCCCCAAAAGGACCCCATCGAAAAAACACCTATCCTATGTTGGTTCTCCCTTTGCGTAAAATATTTGTGCCAAGTTTGGTTGAAATCGGTACAGTGGTTTAGGAGAAGATGTGGAAGACCCCAAAGAACCCCCAAAAGGACCCCATCGAAAAACACCTATCCTATGTTGGTTCTCCCTTTGCGTAAAATATTTGTGCCAAGTTTGGTTGAAATCGGTACAGTGGTTTAGGAGGAGATGTGGAAGACCCCAAAGAACCCCCCAAAGGACCCCATCGAAAAAACACCACTAATTCAGAAACCTTCGCGGGCGTGCGCACAACAACTCACCGAAGTTTCATTGCAATCCGATGAATGGTATAGGAACGCATACGGGACAAACAAAGAAACATTCATTTTTATATATAATTTCCTGGAACCCGATCGCAGCGCCACCTACCGGGTCCAATTGTGAATCTAAACCATCCAGGGACCCACTCAAACACACACACAAAATTTCATCAAAATCAGTCCAGCCGTCTAGGAGGAGTTCAGTGACATACACACGCACACACGAAATATATATATAAAGATTTACAAACATCAAATCTTCAATTCTCTCCCTATTTGTTTTATAAAAACTGGAGTTTCTATTGCAGGTTTTAAGTCCACTAACTACTTAATTAAATATACATAATTGTTCCTGTATCTTGTTGGGTAACATATTATATTAATCTGCTTCCTACTCATATGTGCAAACAATGTTTTTAATGTACGGTCCTAAAATCTTTATCAACACTTTATATCTTTAAAATTTAGACAAAGTCTAATGAGCAACTTGGCCTAACCTGAATTTACATGACCTGGCTCAGAACAACTTTATTTTGGCAAATACAAAGATGAAGACTGGTTGCAATTTCTTCAGGGCTCACATCTGCTGCAAGGCTTAGTTCTATAACATGATAAGGAAGAAAGAAATCAGCCCAAACCTGCAACCGCTGTGGGAAGGCTTTTACACCATTACCAATAAGATTAATGATGTCATCTAAGAATAACTCATTAGCTTTATTTATACATTTAATGCATCTTAATTAGTACACTAACAGCACTGCTCTGTCTTACAGTAACAAAACACGTTACTGTACACTAACTCAAAAGAATTTCTTGTTTTCAGTTTAAGAAAGTTAAAATCGTGTATTTATTTTCTTTTCCATTCACTATTTGTAAAACGTGCTTAAAATTAATATGTGTACGCTTACTATATTGAAATCCAATGTTCACTATCCAATAATTACAAATTTTGTGGAATTGTGAAATTAGTTACACTATGTACTAATGTGTGATTATCAGTTGAATTTCTGAATTCCTTTGATTCATTAATAAATCTTACTAATTTGTTTCTTTGTGTCTATAATGATTTCTTATTAGTTTTTAATCTTTGTGTTATTATTATTCATTTGTAAATTTTTGCATTTTGTTGTCCATGACATGTTCATTGATTAACTAATTATCATTAAAACACACAGAGGACTGATCCTCTTTTGCAAGATCACAAATGTTTCAAGTAGGTTTTTAATTTTTTTAATTGTATGCAATGTGGACACATACAGAGGAGTGTCAGTTTTTTATGTTTTTTCAATAAATAACAATGAGAGGGGAGAGAGAGAGAGAGAGAGAGAGAGAGAGAGAGAGAGAGAGAGAGACCAAAAATAACACGTACAGAAATTACATCAGAACTTTTCCTGACAGTAAAAAAATAACTAAATAATGAATGGCAAAGAACATTAACAAAATTAATGGAAATTATAGTTATTATTTGTTGTTTAATGAACAGGTACTAGTAAAGGCATACTAATTATTGAAGTAATAATTTTCTTTATTGAGTATCCAGTTTATTACGGTACTGCACTATGGAGTATAGGTTTTATCTTTTTTAACAATTTTTAATGCAGTTTACTGGAGTAAAATCTTCTTATTGATAATGTTCTTATCAGTTTCATTACATTTTCTTATCTCTTTTTATTATCTCAGACAATATTTATAGTATACAATTTAGTTAATGACTTAGTATTTTGTTCTTCATGTATCATGGTCATGAAATGGTTTAAGTTGGGGCCTATTTTATGTAAGGGGAAAACATAACGTTACAATATTGTAATTACTTTTATTTCTATAATTATTTATAAGTATTACTTGTACAAACAAAACTGGCTTAGAAATGGGTCTACTTAGGAAATTATGGAATTCTGCTGAAATTTCGAATAGTTCTGGAGGGGAATTGATCCCCTGATAACCCCCTCCACAAGTTACTCCACTGATCCCACTCTACACAGTTCCAAGAAATCCTGTATTTAGAAGTTCAAAAGAAAGTGATACAGACTCTAAAGATCTCATTGTAGCATTCACTACTGGGACAGTTCATGGTTTAGAGCTTCCCTTATGTGCCTGGTAAGTGAAGGAGAAGGGCTCTATTTAACGTGCAAGTTGAAGAATATATTTAATTATTGCACTTACTTTGATATAAGTACTGATTACATTTCAGGATTATTATTTTCAGAAATAATGTATATTAACCAGTTTTCCCCATATAAAGTTAATTAAAATTCTTTAATGCATATCATTCCAGGTATTTACAGTAGTAGATTTGTATTACTAAATTTGAATTTACACAAATAATTCTCTTTGATTAACCAGAGTTATACACACAAACTAAATGCTGAGTGTCCTCCTAGTATATAAATTCAGCTAAAACAGTATTCCAAAAACTTACCTTGTTACTAGAATATGTGACATGATGAACTTTTCATCATGAGTTCAACTTTGTGTTGGGAGTTAAGCATTTTAATAATTTTTATTTATGCAGGCGTATAGCAAAATCTGATTATCATGGAAAAGGAATAAGGCATTTTGTAATAGCAATTAACTGATTAGTTCCTGCTGTATTACCGAATCATATTACAAGACCAATTTTTGTTTAATTGAAAAGATATATTTTAACTGTTTCTTTTGGTGCAATCTGTAAATTCCATGACACACGTCCATAAAGGTTTGAAAATATGCTTACTCCAGTTTGATAGGAATAAATTCTCAAAAAACTAATACAAATTTGTTATGTCTGATCACACCAGCTATCCTGTCTATTGGCAATGAGACTTTTATCCAAATTTATCATATAGTATTGTGCCAATATGTTACACTACATTTGTATACTGTAATACAGTATATTATTTGCAGACTGACAGGGTTATAAAAAATTCTGAAAGAATTGTTGCTTTTACAACACCATCCTTTATCAAGTGACTACTCAAATCTGCCAGTTTTTCACAGATCCCCTAGTGATGCTCAAAACATTTCAAGGATTCTCCTGGCCTTAAAAAACTGGACTGGCCTCATTGATTGACATGACTAATGTTAAATTTACTTTGGGATACTTCCAAACATAATACAGTTTACAATAAACAAACGAAATATTATGCCTGTCTAATTATTCCAGAACTGTATACACATAATTGGATCTGGATAGAACATTTATTAAACAGTAATACCATTTGATGCAAATAATTAAAATATCGGTATGGAGAACCATACATGACTACCATGTTTTAAGATTTATATTTGAAATCATTTTAGAAATGAAATATTTCCACAGAAACTACTTCTATCTTCAGCCTCAACCACAGAATTGTGATCACTAACATATACCACCTCATGTTAGCGCACTCGATTTTCACTGATGATGGCAGTGCCCTCCGAAACGTCTGGTTATGCAGATAACATTGGACCACGGCCAAACAGCCTGGGAAGGAATTTTATCAACAAACTACTTCAATGTTGCTGATAACGTAGTACACATATAAAAAATTATCCCCTCCCCTTCACCTATCATTTCCATTTATAGAAAATTATCCCCTCCCCCTACTCCTTTTCATTTATAGATATTTCATCTACCTTTCTACAGTGGATTATTATAACCTTTTCAGGATACTTTATTTATCAAAATTAAGTACTTTACTCTTGTTAAAACAAAACGTTGCAGGTAAACTACCCATTCTCCTTAACCGATCTTCACCAAAATCAACAGACCTTGAGTCCTCTCTACAATATGCAAAAAATTATTTGAATTTACGGGAGTTATCATTCGCTATAGACAAAATTCTACACACAGACATCTTTCTAAAAATGACTTTTCTTTATGTTTTGAGGGTAGTACAATCAGAATCAGCCCTCACGGGACACTAATTATTAGATACAATTTTTACCTTCATTTAAGCCAGCTTCCACTCACTGTGTACTTTCTCAGAGTCCATAACATGTTCTTTTTAACGTTTTCGAACATAAATTGTTGTTAAATTAAAAATAAAGTAAAGGCTTAGCACGTTAAGTTTGCAACGTGCAAGTTGAAGAATATATTTAATTATTGCACTTAACTTGATATAAGTACTGATTACATTTCAGGATTATTATTTTCAGAAATAATCTATGTAAACCAGTTTTCCCCATATAAAGTTAATTAAAATTCTTTAATACATAGCATTCCAGGCATTTATGGTAGTATATTTGTATTACTAAATTTTAATTTACACAAATAATTCTCTTTGATTAACCAGAGTTACACACACAAACTAAATGCTGAGTGTCCTCCTAGTGTATAAATTCAGCTAAAACAGTATTCCAAACACTTACCTTGTTACTATGGTGTCTTCGACGGGTACATTGGTGTCTAAATTCGTTATGTCAAATGATGCTAATGTTGAGTTTGTAACAGTACAATTCTGGCCCTACTGTGTTTTGGGGAATAATCAATATAAATTGTATTTTATTTCAAAGTCACATATAAGAAATTGGTAAGGTTTTATGAAGGTTTGCAACTGCGCAGTATCGAGTGGACAGAATTTGCTTCAAGGTCGAGATTATATGCACAGTAACAACAACATCGTTTTGTCCGACAAATGTGTCAACAGGCTGCACCCATGTATACGTCATACAAAAGTATGCAGCTACGCAATTTCTGCGCTAAGGCATGGATCTCTACACACAAAAATTGGTGACACAGCTCCTCCCCACCTCGGTATTGCAGCGTTGCAAATCGTCCTCAGTCAAATAATAGCAGCATCGTCGGCCGGCTGTGTATCAAAATTTTCTAAAAACTAAGTCTCGGATGTCCGTCAATACAATGTAAAAAGTGAAGTATTTATATAAAATAAAGTAACAGTGCAACGTAAAATGTAAACACAAAGTTTCGTAAAAGTTTTGACACCTATAGTGCGAGTTTAGCGATGGGACGTCTGGAGGACTAATTTCAGCTAAGTGACAAAATATGGTCAATACAAAATTTTTAATATTTTGATATTTTAATATTTCATTCAGTAATAAAATGAGCTCAATTTTTGGAAAATTAAAAGAAAATTGTACTAAGAATGCGAGCGTGAGTGAATGAGAGAATGGCTAACAAAATAACAAGTGCTGGGTTGTAAAGTTACTTATAATTATGATATTATAAAAATATAATTGAATATGTTATTTTGGAGGGCTATTGAAATGTTTAAGGGGAATTTTTAACTTGAATAGTGAAACTGCGTCTCATGACGCAACGCCTAATGGTATAGCAGCATGCTTATTGTGCACGGTAGAGTCACATCTTTTGTACGTAATATGGCAATAAAAGGTAATGTCATTGGTAATAATTTCAACCAAGCGTAAATTATTTCAGATAACACATTCCGCTATTTCGAGTTCGCTTAACCGAATTCTGCCCTTAAAGGTAAGCAAATCTAATATTTTCTTGTGTTATAATAACAAGATGGCGCCTGAACAAAATGTTGAATTAAATTTATTGATATTACATATTAATTGTTGCATTAAAATAAATTAGTATAACATTGGCGCCCGAACAGGGACTCTACATAAAATTTTTATGTGGAGTAAGCCTACTGGAAAGAGCGGAGAAGTTACTTGAAGTAATATACATAATTTGAAGATACGTAAACATAGACGTAGAAATAGGGTTATGTTATAAGTTTATGTGCATGCATGTATTATAAAAAAGCAAAATGAATACTAATGACAATAAGAATGTAGAAGTCAGAACTGACGAAACAGTTACGAGTGAGATGGGCATTCAATTAACCCCAATTAGCCAGAGCGGTGAAACAAGTGCCACCAAATTAAATACAGTTCAAATAACACCCCTCTCAACTCGGGACGAAAATAAAACAGATGAGATTAGTGCAATGATGCAATTACTTTTAAAGTTAGACAAGAAGTTTGATGAGCAAAAAAGCGATTCCAACCTGAAATACGATCAGATAAATACCAAATTTGATGAGAAGTTCAATGAAATGATAAACGAAATCAAAAGACAAAATTTTAAGTTCGATAAAAGAAATAATGAGATAGAGATGCGTTGTGATGATATTCAGAAACAAACAATAGAAATAGTTAGTGAGAAATTCAATATTAAAATAAATAATTTAGATGACAGAATTGGTAAAATTAATGAGATAGTAAATGAGACAGTTCAAGACCAGATAGAGTCACAAAGTAGAGAAGTAGAAAAGAAATGTTTAACTGCAGTAGAAAATCAGATAGAAATTAAGACCAACTGTGAAGTAAACAAACAAATAGAATTGAAAACTAATGTTTTGCAAAATAAATTAGAGAAAGTTGAATCGAATGTTGTAGACATAGCAAAAAATATTGAAACGATAGATAATACAATATCAGAACATGAAAGAAATACAAAGAGTAGAATAAGTATATTGCAAAATAAGATCCAAGAGATAGATAACTTAACTATACAAAATAACAATAATATGTATGATAAATGTATGTTGATTGAGAATAATTTAACTAGTGTGAAGAATGAATTACGGGGGGAGATTAATAAAAATTTTACCGGTGTTACTGAAAGGGTAATCGTGACTAGGGACTTATACAACGAAATAGAGCTAGAAACTTTTAGTCATGAAAACAGGGTGATACATCCCATTCGGTTTTTAAATCAAACACGAGAATATAATCGTTTCAGTAACAATAGTTGGGAAAGACAACTAACGAAGATAATAAGATGTTTTAAGGGTAATTCAATAATATGGGCGGAGGCGCACCAATTAGAATGGGACTGCTATGAAACTTTTGAAAGAGCATTCAAGGGTAAATATTGGACGGAAGAAGAACAGGAAAGTTTAAGAAGCCGTATAATGGGTACGGGAAATTTTATAGGACCAAATAATAACAACATAACAATATACGTGACAAAACTATACAACGAGGCTAAATATCTAGAGCCACCGATACCTTTCAAATCGTTTGTGCGACATGTTAGTAAACATTTACCGAGAGAAGTCCAAGTAACACTCATGATGAAAGAGATTGAAAGTTTGAACGAGTTAGAAAAAATATTAGATATATTACAGAGCATTCGAGATCGCGAAGGGGGTAGGCGACCCATACAACATAATAACACTAATAATAACCACGCAGAGTTTAATCGCCAAAGAAATATTTATCAGGGAAATAATAATAATTATGTGCATAGGACTAGTTTCCAGCAATCAGGTGAGTGGAGTTGTTCTAGGTGCAGGAGTGAGAACTACGCATACAGACAACAGTGTTTCAAATGTAAATTACCGAAAGAAGATCAGAGGAGGCGAGAAAACACGAAGCAGTATGGACCGATAGACAGAGGAGCACCGAGTACCAGCGGAACGCCCAATCACAAACAGGGACTGCCGAGTGGGCACCAACGACCAAACATGAATAACAGCGGACAACAGCCGGAAAACTAAGACAAACAGTGGTAACCAGGACCCGACCACTGTTCAGGGAAGCACATGAGGTCCAACCAGCAGAGGATGTCCAAAGCAACGTTATCAAAACGGACATAGTAGCGGACTTATTGGAAGAAGAAAACAATACCACAACGGAGGTGAGAGCGGGACTGACGGAAATACAGGTAACAATAGAGAATAAGCATTTTAGAACACTGGTAGACACAGGGAGCGAAATTTCAGTCATAGCAGAAAACATTTTAAGCGAATTAAGAGAATTTAATAAGAATATTCCAGTTTTGCCTGTAGCAGGGGTTACAGTAATAGGGGTCACAGGGGTACGCAGTAAGCGTGTGACAAAACAGATACATTTAAGTTTTTTAAATTAATGATACAGATTTTGAAAACACATTTTTGGTAGTTAAGGGGTTGAGTCTAGACATTATACTAGGTAACAATTTTTTACAGAGGAATAGAGCAGTGATAAATTTTAAGGAGAAAGTGATAGAATTAGATGGGGGTGATCGATCTGTGAGAGTTAATTTTGAAAGGGTGATAGATAATGTTAAAATAACTGGTGTAAAGTTACTACAAAAGCGAGTAGATGAGAATAATGTAGATACTAGAATAAATTTATGTAGAGAAGGTGAGTACATTGAGAATTTTGATAGTGAAATGAGCAATATTAATGATGCAGTATGGGAGATAAGGGCGGATGAATTTTGTAGTGGAGGTGAGGTGGTAAGGTGTGGCCAGCGTGCGGCGTTGTGGCAGGTAATAGAGCAGTTTAAGGGAGTGTTTGCCGATGTTACAGGGAGGGCAAGAGATTATGAATGTATGTTACAGATAAGGGAACACACACCGTTCATGCAGCGAAGTTATCCTGTGCCTTACTCCAAAAGACGAGCGGTGCAAGAGGAATTGGACAAGATGATGGAAGGACGAATAATAGAGAGGTCAGTATCGCACTACTCGAATCCATTAGTTGTAGTAATCAAGAAAGATGGCAGAGTAAGGTTATGTTTAGATGCGAGGCGAATAAACCAGATTATCATACCAGATCGGGAGTCACCAGAATCGATTAACGAAATATTCCAAAAGTTTAGTGGGGTGAAATACATGACATCACTCGACCTTACCGCAGGATATTGGCAGGTACCATTGGCGGAGGTGAGTAGGAAGTACACTGCATTCCTGTGTAATGGAAAAAATTATCAGTTCCGACAGTTACCATTCGGATTAAATACCAGTGTAGCCAGTTTCATCAAATGTCTAGACAAAATTTTAAGACCAAAAGACTTAGATTTCCTGACAGTTTATGTAGACGATATTTTGATTGCATCCAGGACTTTCAAGGACCATTTAGATCATTTAAGGTATGTATTAACAAAGTTAGAGGCAGGAGGACTTATACTGTAAATAGGTACAAGTCCAAATTTTTGCAAACGGAAATTAACTTTTTAGGTTTTATCATCACGTCAGAAGGAATCTCAGCAAACCCGAACAAGGTCGAATCTATCATGCGCTTCCCTGAACCGAGGAACATAAAGCAACTTCAAAGTTTTCTAGGGCTGTGCAACTTTTACCGAAAATTTCAAAAGAACTACGCACACGTAACAGCAAGGTTAAGTGCCGTACTTCAAAAGAACCGACAATGGAAATGGGGAGACATGGAGCGTGAAGCTTTCGAGCAAATTAAAACTAAATTTAGTAATATGATAATGATGAACCATCCGGATTTTAAAAAAGTGTTTTACTTACAGACAGACGCCAGTAATGTAGCAGTAGGTGCAGAGCTTTACAAAGAGGATAACGAGAAGGAGCACCTCACTATCACCTTTGTGAGTAGATCATTGCTGCCCGCTGAAAAGAACTACACAACAACCGAAAAAGAACTACTCAGCATCGTATTCACCGTCGGCAAGTTCAGGACTTACATCCTAGGTAACAAGACGATAATACGAACTGATCACAAGGCGTTATCCTTCCTGAACACTTGTAAGCTTGCTCACAGCCATTTAACCAGGTGGGTGCTTATTTTACAAGAGTATAATTTCGACTGGGAATACATCAAGGGGACAGAGAACAGGGTACCTGACACTCTTTCCAGGGTAGATTTCGTGGACAACAAAACAGTTAGGGACTTAAAGGAAATCGAAATTTTTCAGATTAGTAGGGAGGATATGATCTTTGGAGAAGAGTTGAAGGATATCAAAACCATGCAGAGAGCAGATGGTAAGTCAGGTAAAATAATAAACAGCTTAGAGACTGAATTAGATGAATCAGAATATAACCAAATTTTTCAAGTTTACAAAGGGTTGTTGTTTAAGAAAGTAATAGGGGGTGATCGTGACTGGAGGTTATTATACCAGCGGGGATGGAAGAGAAAATTATTAGGGATTGTCATGTAAGATATGGTCATTTTGGGGCAAAAAAGTGTGTCAATGTGTTGAAAGAATCATGTATTTTCAGGAATATGGAGAGACGAGTGCGAAAGCTGCTGAGAGGTTGTGATTTGTGTCAAAAGTCGAAGGTAGTCAACTATAGGGTTGAAGGCGAGTTGAATTTTATAAGGGTAGAAAGACCATTTGATTTAGTTGCTGTGGATTTGTTTGGACCATTGCCGAAGGGTAGAGCCGGAGTTGTGTATATTTTTGTAATGCTTGACACTTTTTCGAAGTATGTTAAATTGTATAGCGTAAAGAGAGCTACCAGCCAAGTATTGAGTGAAAAGGTGACTAAAGACTACATGATTCATGTGGGTAAGCCGAAGGTGATTTTGTCAGACCATGGGCCACAGTTCATCAGTGGAAGATGGCGCCAGACCCTAGGATGGGAAGGAATCCTCACAAAGCATACGGCTGTGTACCATCCCCAGTCCAACCAGGCTGAGCGTGTAATGAGAGAGATAGGCAGGATCTTTAGAGCCTATTGTCACGCTAAACACAGCGAGTGGCCGTTGTATGTCCGAAAGGTAGAGACTTGGATGAACAGTACCACCCACGAGTCCACCGGCTATACACCTCATGAATTGATAAAGGGAACACGCCCCCCAAGGATTTTGGAACAGCTGTTTGACTACCCACCTGAAAGCGATACAACGGATGTGAGCATTAAAATCCGGTTGGCCAATGAGAACTTATTAAGCAAAGAAAACGTAGACACGACGCAAGAGGTAAGTGGGTTAAATACGAAATAGGACAGTTGGTATTGGTAAGAAGGCACGACTTATCGAGCGCTCAAGACAAAGAGATTAAGAAATTCTTCCTGCTTTACGAAGGACCATATGAGGTAGTAGAAATCAAGATGAAAAATGGCGTATGTGTTGCAGAACAGGGAGACTAGGGAGATAGTAGGAACACACAATGCTACAAATCTAAAATTGTACTGGTCATCTTAGGAATTTAAAATGGGTTTTTATATTAGAGAATGTATGAGTTCTAATTTGATGTTTATTTTTACAGAAGGGACTCTTGCCCATTTTCGGGCGATCACAGACTCACCACCTCTGATCGTGGATTTTGGCATTCTGGAGGCGGACCATGGTTGGCGGTAGCCTCAGCAACAGGGCGAAAGTAACGATGGTCTTACTCCACAAATTGGTGCAAGTAGAAATTTAATTATATTGTTGAACGGGGAGGGGGACCCCTAGTTTCGTGGAAAGGTAATATAGAGTTAAAAAAAAAAAAAAAAAAAAAAAAAAAAAACTTTGTGATTGGCAGTCTTTTCCACGGACAGTAGTTTTATTCTATGAATTATGGAATAAAACACCCAAAATTTTTGTAACGCAAATCATTAACTCATTAAGGAGTTATTTTTCTGTATAACATAGAAATATAATTAATGTAATTTAGAAATTTAAGATGATCCATTGTTGTACTTGTTATCTTGTAGTGAGAAGGTATTGTTGAAAAGTGAAAGCTGGAACTTGCAAAAGTGTCTATATTCAAATTTGATTATGTAAAATAAATAAAAAATCAACCGTTTTTTGGAGAAAATAAAAGACAAAATTTAAAATTTTGAAAATTATATCTATATTATTAAAGTGATAAATAAAAATTTATATTAAAGTGACAACCTTCAGTGGTTGTATATGGAAGAAAAACATAGTGATACTATGGTGATGCCTTAAGACTGCTTTATGAACAGTGATAATATGATTATTAATGTTTGTAATGTATATTAGTTTTTATAATGAGGATTTTATGTGTATTAGTAAATATGTATAAATTGATGATTTTGGGGGCAGTTACAAATGTAACTATATACGACACTAAGTGTCAAACCATTGCGATTCCCTACATTTCGGGCGATCTTGGCCTTACCAACCCAGATCGTGGTTTTGGACGACAACCAGCTGTGGGCAGAAATTGTAAAACCTGACCATAGTTGGTTGCCTTTGAAATTGGTTAAACGTAGAAATTTAATGGGGTTTAAACAAAGGGAATCTAAGATTATTTTTGAGCACAGGCTATTTTCACCTCAGTAGGGGTGGTAGACCTTAGGGCATATCTTATAAGATAAAAAGTAAGGGTACTTACCTTGAAGTTTTTGTAAAGCTGAAGCAAGAATGGGAGAAGAGAAAAGAAAAAAGTGCTCACTCCTTCTGCCTCAGTCCTTGTGGAGGCAACTGAATGCAACAGTTTAGGGGGGGAAATAGAGTGTGTGGAGGAGTAAAGGGGATGATTATTAACAGCGCCGGATAAAAGAATTTCTGTTAATAATAATAATAATATTTTATAAAAGAGAAAATGTTTCAGAATTGTAGAAAAAGGGAGATATAGATAATTTTATTTGAGTAAATTTTGATTATGTGTTTAAATATTTTGGAAGTATTATTGCATTAGTATAAAGATTTGTATTTCTTCTTGTTAATGGGAAAGGATTAATTATTATCGATTGGAATCGAAAAATTTTATAAATGTAAATGGTAGTGAAATAAGAGAATGGAACATCTGTATAATAATTCGTGTACTAGGTGTAATAATCCTAGGTGTTAGGAGTTAAAGAAAACCCAGTGCTTCTTAACACAAACCAGCACATAGCTAAGGGGAAACAGATCAGTTCGGGATATGGTATTATACCAAGCCACTATTTTAATATTTTTGATTTGTTGTTTCAGTGTCTGGTGATGTTGTGACAGCGGTCCTGAGCTGGCCAGCGCGTCAGAGCAGGAGCGTAAAGTGCGTGATTGGCCTTATGGTGTTGGGATCTCTCCGAAGAAGTCCAGTAAGGTCATGCACGTACTGTCACCATCATTGGACCAAGGGTGAGTTATTGTTTATTTTATAAACAGTAAGGGGGTTGTGGCGACATATCCTAGCTGATCCCTTTAGGAAGTATGAGTGTGTGTCAATGAGAGTTTTTATGCTTCGTCATAAATCCTCTCATTGAGGGGGTTTTGTAACAGTACAATTCTGGCCCTACTGTGTTTTGGGGAATAATCAATATAAATGGTATTTTATTTCAAAGTCACATATAAGAAATTGGTAAGGTTTTATGAAGGTTTGCAACTGCGCAGTATCGAGTGGACAGAATTTGCTTCAAGGTCGAGATTATAAGCACAGAAACAACAACATCGTTTTGTCCGACAAATGTGTCAACAGGCTGCACCCATGTATACGTCATACAAAAGTATGCAGCTACACAATTTCTGCGCTAAGGCGTGGATCTCTACACAAAGAAATTGGTGACGCAGCTCCTCCCCACCTCGGTATTGCAGCGTTGCAAATCGTCCTCAGTCAAATAATAGCAGCATCGCCGGCCGGCTGTGTATCAAAATTTTCTAAAAACTAAGTCTCGGATGTCCGTCAATACAATGTAAAAAGTGAAGTATTTATATAAAATAAAGTAACAGTGCAACGTAAAATGTAAACACAAAGTTTCGTAAAAGTTTTGACACCTAGGGAGGACTAGTCTGGAGGACTAATTTCAGCTAAGTGACAAAATGTGGTCAATACAAAATTTTTAATATTTTGATATTTTAATATTTCATTCAATAACAAAATGAGCTCAATTTGGGGAAAATTAAAAGAAAATTGTACTAAGAATGTGAGCGTGAGTGAATGAGAGAATGGCTAACAAAATAACAAGTGCTGGGTTGTAAAGTTACTTATAATTATGATATCATAAAAATATAATTGAATATGTTATTTTGGAGGGCTATTGAAATGTTTAAGGGGAATTTTAACTTGAATAGTGAAACTGCGTCTCATGACGCAACGCCTAATGGTATAGCAGCGTGCTTATTGTGCACGGTAGAGTCACATGTTTTGTACGTAATATGACAATAAAAGGTAATGTCATTGGTCATAATTTCAAGCAAGCGTAAATTATTTCAGATAACACATTCCGCTATTTTGAGTTCGCTTAACCGAATTCTGCCCTTAAAAGTAAGCAAATCTAATATTTTCTTGTGTTATAATAACAAGATGGTGCCTGAACAAAATGTTGAATTAAATTTATTGATATTACATATTAATTGTTGCATTAAAATAAATTAGTATAACAAGTTGTATGGTATATAGATGTGTTCTAGTTTTTTGACAAGTTCTATGTTGTTTTTAACAGAAGTGTTGTTGGTTAGATTTATATGTTTTCTGATTAGTTTATCTAGGTGTCTGGCGATTTTGTGGGAGGGTGCTTGTGTGTTATTTATCAAAGGTCAAATGGGTATATTGGGTTTGTGTATTTTCGATAATGCGTTTAGTTTTGGGGGTTAGGTTTAATTTCTTTTTAGGTATTTTATGTTTTCTGTTTGGATTATGTATTTTGCATTATTTATGAATTTGTTTTTGGTATTTTATTGTGGGATCTTTGGTTATTTGAGTTACGTTGTTTTCGGAGAAGAATTTCTCAGTTTTATTGTTTATTTCTTAAATATTAGAATTACTTTGGTTCCTTCTTTGCAGTTATGTTTATTTCTTGTTTGTTCATTATGACTGTTGTAATTTCTATAGATACTTTTGGTGTGTTTGTTGTAATTTTGTGTTTTACATAATCTTTTGTGATTAAATCATTTGGTGTAAAATGTTCCAGATTATAAAATACACCTAACAGTTTTAACATACAATATATATAGTAACACCTCAATACATAGTAACAGGTATATCAATATGCCTGTAATCACAGGTATGGGAAAGTAATGACAAATCTTGCATAATCTTGTTATCAGTTATTGTTATTATTCGGCTAGTGCTATTAAATTCATATTGGCCCACAGTGATCACAAAAGGAATTTATTATATTTGTTTACAGTCATCAGTGTAGATTCCAAGTGGATTTGAAATTTATATAAATTAATTTTCACTCACATGAATGAAGTTGCAACCGTAAAGAAATACAGAATATATTTTCTATGACAGCAGACAAGACAGGAAACTTGTATTTTGCCTTTTATGTGTGTACATACATTCAGACATCATTTATATGAATTGACTTCTGCAAGCTTGAAATCAGATACTAATAATGTTTTATGAATATTAATTACTACACTTTCACATGTGAAACTTACTTCGTTTATTTTCCTCGTATGACGTTTCAGTGTGGTGTTCGCCTTCCTCAGCGAGGTATGATACAGAATGTCCGGAACTTGTAACGGTTTGTCTAGTTGGTAGGTTGTGTGGGGGAGTGTGGAGGTGGAAGGGGGCTATGTAAAATTATAATCCTCAAAGTATAATATTGAATTAATTGGGATGTTTTGTTAAATTGTTACGACGGTCTCACCGATCGTCACATAGTACAGTGGAAACCAAAATAAAACACACTTATGAATTTGCAAATTACATTAATTATATATTTAATTGGTGGTGTTACATGCTTGTTCACTTCTTTTGTTACATTTAAATCAGTGTTGTGTTGTGATTAGCTACAATGGTAGTGTTATTAGTACAGACGAGGATGCTGCAGTTTCTTTTCTTAAAGAAAAAGATTTGGTTCACAATCCTCGTCAATGTGGTAATGGACATGATATGATTTTAGCGCTTGGGCAGTAACAGCGTTGGTGTTGCAATAAGAAGACTTGCCGTGAGTATAAGCTAGTTCGCAAGGACACATTTTTAGAGGGGTCCAGATTACCCCTGAGAACAATAATAAAATTTATTTATGACTGGTGTGAAGGGCGTAGTAGTGTGAAAAACAGTAAAAATCAACTGAAAATCGACAACAAAACACACGCACATTGGATGGCTTACTTAAGACATATCTGTGCCGAAGGCATCATGAGCAACCCACAGAAAATTGGAGGACCGAATTTAACAATTGAAATTGACGAGAGTCTCTTTGCCAAGAGAAAAAATTATGTTGGCCGGGTGTTTCCACAACAGTGGGTTTTCGGAGGATTCTGTTGAGAAACAAAGGAATGTTTCTTGTGTCCTGTCGAAGATCAATCAGCAGGTACTCTCCTACCTCTCATAGTGGCAAATATTGAACCAGGGTCCATTATAATGTCAGATGAGTGGCGTTCATACCGTCAAATTGTTAATTTGCCACAACAGTACACTCATTTGACTGTAAACCATAATTATAACTTTGTGGATACTCAAACGGGAGCGCATTCACAAAGCATAAAAAGCATGTGGCGGTCCTGTAAATGCCGAAACGTGATTAAATTTGGTACGAGAAGGGATCGCTTAGATTCCTATTTAAGTGAGTTCATGTGGCGAACAAGAAATGCAAACCAGGATTTGTTCGAGTTCATGTGGAGGTCCGCAGAGGTCCAGAATATCTTTCCAGGTGATGCATCGACAATAATTGTGTAGTTACTGGAACAATCTGGGGATTCACAGACACTTAACTCGTTGTATTAATGTAGAAGCGTGTAGAGTCACCTCCTTACCACTCACGACTACCTTGTAACAGTACAATTCTGGCCCTACTGTGTTTTGGGGAATAATCGATATAAATTACTAGTAATACCTTATAGTGAAATTGAGATAGCAGCAATAGTAGATGATGATAATAATGATAACAATTACTTACCTTGTGAAGTAAAGGGTATAGTAGTAGATAAATGTGATGACGACAGTAATGATTTTATAACTTACCTAATCAGGACAGATAATACTAAAGGTGACAGGACCATACCCGATGATGACATGGTACATGATAAATTGATATGGAATAAACCTATTAATTCAAACGACATTGTGGAAGAATATAATAATAATTTAAATAATTATTATATTGATAATAATAATATCATATGTTTGATAAAAAATAAGTTGTATAGACCTAAGATTTGACTGTTGTTCAATGATGGAGGATAAAGTGTTTATTGTGTTATGAACATTTAATATATGTGAACAGTGGTTTTGAAATGGATTGTTTATGAACTGATTTTGGTTAATGGCAACAAATTATAAGTTGGATTGTATATTTTTTGTGTGTATTATTGTCAATGTATTTGTGTATTCTTGATGTTGTGTATTACATGTAATTTTATGTCAACCATGTATATAACAGGAAATTATAGTTTAATTGATTTAATAATAACAATTAACAATTTTGTTTTGACTGAACAAGTGATGAAAGTAATGATGAAATTTTAAATAAGTGAATTAAATAATTGAAGATTAATTACTTAATTAAGGTTGTACAAAAGAAAGTTTGATAATAGAGTTAAATGATTTTATGAGATTTAGATTCTAATGAATAATAAATGATTAAGCATGTAATATAATATATTTGGATATTGAGATGTATTGTTATTAGTAGGTGAGGGATGAATTTTCTCATGCAATTGTCAATGATCACAGAAATGTAAAGTGTTAAAAAGGGATATAGCCTGGGTGATAATTATTAAAATAAAGGCATTTGAGTTAGTCAATTAAAGTAAATGGGAGTTAGATAAATAAGAATTTTGAAATACCAGTAACACACTAAGAGAATATTAGATTTTTAGGGACACAGTAGTTAGTGATTATATGTAGACAAGATGAATAATGTAATTAGAGAATAATAGTTGATGGTTATATTTTGTGGTAAGGATAGTGGTGTAAGGAGTGATCAACGTGCGGCGTTGTGGTAGTTCCCGTAATTAGAGAAGGGTAAGAGTGTTTGCCGATATTTGGTGGAGGGCAAAAGGTTATGAACGTGTATATTGCCAGGTAGGGTACACACATCCTAGTACAAAGAGGAGAATAAATTGAGGTAAGTGGAATTAGTGAAGGGGTTTATAATTGAGAGATTGGTGTCATAAAATGTAAATCTGGTTGTTAGTAGAAAGAAGGGAGTAAGATTATAAATATTAGTGCCATTTCAATAAGTCAAAGCATAGTGAATACAGGAGTCACCCAGACTAATCAATGATCAAAATGTGGAGAGTTAAGTAGAAAATTCATAATAGAAAGGTAATAAGAAATGAAATATAATGTAACATGAACGTTAATAATAAATTTGAATTTTATAGAATTAAATGGTACAATAATGAGTAATTAAAAGTTGATATAAAAGAGTTAGTAGAAAATTCAAGTAACAATGTTTATAAATTTCTATATAAATTATTTAAAAGTGAATGGTTTGTTGAATGTAATAATCACAATGTTTATTATTATCCATTATGTTTATTATGTATTAAGAAATAGTGTGTGTGGAAGAGTAAAGGGGATGATTATTAACAGCGCCGGATAAAAGAATTTCTGTTAATAATAATAATAATATTTTATAAAAGAGAAAATGTTTCAGAATTGTAGAAAAAGGGAGATATAGATAATTTTATTTGAGTAAATTTTGATTATGTGTTTAAATATTTTGGAAGTATTATTGCATTAGTATAAAGATTTGTATTTCTTCTTGTTAATGGGAAAGGATTAATTATTATCGATTGGAATCGAAAAATTTTATAAATGTAAATGGTAGTGAAATAAGAGAATGGAACATCTGTATAATAATTCTTGTACTAGGTGTAATAATCCTAGGTGTTAGGAGTTAAAGAAAACCCAGTGCTTCTTAACACAAACCAGCACATAGCTAAGGGGAAACAGATCAGTTCGGGATATGGTATTATACCAGGCCACTATTTTGATATTTTTATTTGTTGTTTCAGTGTCTGGTGATGCTGTGACGGCGGTCCCGAGCTGGCCAGCGCATCAGAGCAGGAGTGTTACGTGCCTGTCGGCCTTGCGGTGTTGGGATCTCTCCGGAGAAGTCCAGTAAGGTCATGCAGGTACTGTCACCATCATTGGACCAAGGGTGAGTTATTATATTTTTTATATAAACTGTAAGGGGGTTGTGGCGACATATCCTAGCTGATCCCTTTAGGAAGTATGAGTGTGTCAATGAGAGTTTTTATGCTTCATCATAAATCCTCTCATTGAGGGGGTTTTGTAACAGTACAATTCTGGCCCTACTGTGTTTTGGGGAATAATCGATATAAATTGTATTTTATTTCAAAGTCACATATACGAAACTAGTAAAGTTATATAAAGGTTTGCAACTGCGCAATATCGAGTGGACAGGATTGGCGTCAAGGTCGAGCGTACACGTCCAGAAACAACAACATTATTTTGTCATACAGATGTGTCACAAGCTCCACCCATGTATACGTCATCCAAAAGTATGCAACTACGCAATTTCTGCGCCTGTAAACAGCTAAGGAGTGGTCATCTACACAAAGGAACTGGTGACGTAGTTACTCCCCACTTCGGTACTGAAGCGTTGCAAATTGTTGCTCAGTCAAATAATAGCAGCATCGCCGGCCGGCTGTGTATCAAAATTTTCTAAAAACTAAGTCTCGGACGTCCGTCAATACAATGTAAAAAGTGAAGTATTTATATAAAATAAGGTAACAGTGCAACATAAAACGTAAACATAAAGTTTCGTAAAAGTTTTAACACCTATAGTGCGAGTTTAGCGATGGGACGTCCGGAGGACTAATTTCAGCTAAGTGACAAAATGTGGTCAATATAAAATTTTTAATATTTTGATATTTTAATATTTCATTCAGTAATAAAATGAGCTCAATTTGGGGAAAATTAAAAGAAAATTGTACTAAGAATGGGAGCGTGAGTGAATGAGAGAATGGTTAACAAAATAACAAGTGCTGGGTTGTAAAGTTACTTATAATTATGATATCATAAAAATATAATTGCATATGTTATTTTGGAGGGCTATTGAAATGTTTAAGGGGAAATTTTAACTTGAATAGTGAAACTGCGACTCATGACGCAATGCCTAATGGTATTGTAGCGTGCTTGTTTTCGCACGGTAGAGTCACATGTTTTGTACTTAATAATGACAATAAAAGGTAATGTCATTGGTAATAATTCCAAGCAAGCGTAAATTATTTCAGATAACACATTCCGCTATTTCGAGTTCGCTTAACCGAATTCTGCCCTTAAAGGTAAGCAAATCTAATATTTTCTTGTGTTATAATAACAAGATGGTGCCTGAATAAAATTATTGATATTACATATTAATATTATGGCAATTAAAAATAAATTAATATAACAACGTGTAACAATATTGTAAATAATTATAATCTGAACACTGGGGAAAAAAGTGCTAAGTGAAGGAAGAAAAAGTGTAATATAATGAGTGATCAGTAATAACAGAAAAGACTGTTAAAATTAATGATTCACCCCAAATATATGAAACAATAGAAACATAGACTATAAGTAAGATTAAGGGAGACATGATTTATATTATTCTGAATGTTCAGCAACATTGTATTAATTAATTAATGTATTTAAAGCCAAGTCCCATATTTGTTTCAAGGGAAAAGACTACAATTAGAAGGTTCAATTTGTTTAATTAATTGTATTAAGAGTTCGTTATGTTTAAATATGTTTTGTGTGTAATAATGTTAGTAATATTGCTATTAAGAATATTATGCTATTATGGCTATTATGAATTGTCAAAGAAGAAAAAGGTTGTAAGAAAATAGACACACTGTTATGTATAAAATACCATAGATACCTAAATTAGGCTCAGACACACTAAATAGAATTAATCAGTCAACAAAATTTGGCAAACTAAGGAAAAAATTACTACTATGGAATGTAAACCAGTTTGTAATAAGTATAATCCCATCAATCAATGTAATCCCAACCATAAAGGCACAACTCTAAAGTAGCATGTCTATAATTGCTGTTTTAAGGTAATATTAGTGTTGGAAGGTAATAGAAGCATTAATTTCAGATAATCTAACCACTATAAACTACTCCTTTCCCTTAACCGATCTTCACAAAGAACAATACGTCTTGAGTACTCTACAAATCAGGGCTGTACGCAGAAAATTATTTTATTCAGTTTGAATTTGCGGCTCTTATCGTTTGCCACAGAAAATACCCTTGTTAAAACGTTGCAGGTAAACTACTCCTTTCCGTTAACTGATCTTCACCAAAACCAATAGGTCTTGAGTACTATACAAATCAGGGCTGTATGTAAAAAATTATTTGATTCTAAATATAATTATTACACTACTATTGTGTTCCGAGTTGTAGTGTAATAATTATATTTAGTTAATTAATGGACACGTCATGGACAATGAAATCCAAGTATTCGATTCTGTTTGAATTTGTGGCTGTTATCGTTTACCATAGAAAAAATCTATACACAAACACACACACACACACACACACACACACTTTTCAAAAAATGACTTTTCATGTTTTGAGGGTAGTACAATCAGAATCTGCAAAAATCTCGAACACGATTTTTTTTGCCATCACCATACTTCCATTTCCTTAAGGACATGGAAGTAAAAGGTAAGGGGCTTAACAATATCTACCACTTTTTAGATAAAGAAGGAGTATGCACTACGGTTAATAGCTTATGCTACAAGATACATAAGTGTTTATTTTAAAAATTAGTACAGTAAATTACAAGACAGGTTACATGAACAATTGCTGGAAGAATCGGTGAATAAACAGTTACAGTGAGGTCAAAAGACGTAGAATTCAGCACTACAGAGTCAATTGGGTTTGTAAAGAAACATCAAACCCAATGTACTATCATTACACACAACAATGTACTATCATTACCTAACCAACCACAACACTCATGTAGAGTAGATGTATTATTTAGGAAGTATCTGTGCCTCAACCCAGTACTAAATCCAGTATACTGTAACTAGATCTACTGTTCAACACTGTAAATAAAGAAGACAGGCAATAATATATATTGTAACGTTTATCCCTTTTTCTTACCTTTAAATCTGTAGTATCTTGTAGTTACCTTGTAGTATTCTATATTGTAATAGATGTATTGGTATTGTTTTTGTATTCGTCAGTCTCACCTAACGTTATAGTTAAATTGTGTACCTTTAATTCAATTGTAAATAAGACTGTTTGCATTAAATATAATGTAATAATGTAACAATATCTATGTGTAGGCTGAGGAGAATGGCTCTTACCACTTTACCTGGTATTTTGGTCACTTAACCAAAAATTTGTCCATTTTAAGTACAGACTCTAACCTATCAGATTGCAATGTAACTGGAATTTGTTGAAAACAAGATTAAACTATCACTCATATATTCAACCCCCCCCCACAGAGAGAGGAAGGGGGAAGAGAGAGAGTTATATATCATTGTTGAATAATTAAGACATTCCTTTTAACAAAAATATACTTTTTAATTAAATTATTACAACTATTTATTTTTACTTTAATTATATTTATGTTTCTGAAGTAATATTAAATACAATACAATAATTAAAATAAAAGTATATTTTTGTTAAAAAGTATTTTATTTTTTATTGAATAATAATAATAACATAAGAATATAGAATAAAGTAATTTGTAAATATATCGTTATACTTCTGACATGTAAAGTAGTATACATCAATAGTCTACTCTCATACAGTATACGAATTTGTTGGAAAATATCATGCACACTACTTGGCAAAGGTTTAACACTGATTTAAAAATGTTTTGTTTAATCCAAATACTGAAACACACTATACACAAGAAATAGAACTCATCATGAACATAACATGATTATATTACTTCTTATGGTATAAGAATATGATATCGGTTTTTTGTTTAATACCCACTTGTAAAGCAAAAAATACAGCAGATAATTATTTTACAAATAACTTTGTTACAGCTGCTGTGAAGTTGTTTAGATTAAATAATGTAACCTAACCAACTTTTAAGTATTGAATATTAAGTATAAGTATATTTAATCCTCAGAGAAAATGAACAATTAACACCAGTTTTTGAAAGAACCATGAAAGGAGAGAAGATGAGCTTGTGTACGAAATGCAAAGTGGAGTATCTTATGTAGAGATGAAAGCTCAACAGTTCAAGGCAAATACATATGAATGGAGATGATTGGTAATGTCTGGGACCTGTCACACAACAGAACACCATACAATGATGATAGTGTGTATCACTTATTTCATCACATCTCTTACCATGTAATGTGCCTGCTTTTAATAATATTCTCAAAGGATTTTAATACTTTGTTTTGACTGGTTTCACTGTGTAAATTACAAACCTGAATATAGTGCTGGAATACATACGGTAATCAATTTTTCCATTCGCAGTCACGTTTAGGGTTGCCAACCGTACTCTAAAATAGAGTATTGTCCTCTATATCATGTAGGCGTACTCTATAATCTATAACACTAATAGAGTACGCTAAAATACTCTTTTTTACACAATGTTTACTTAACTAGTGCCAGTCTGTAATAATATGCAAAAACCCATAATCAGAATAAAAAAGTCTACTATTTACTGTTAATATGTTGGTATCGCCGATTCCCCAAACCATATTCGAACGTTCCTAAACGCAGCCACTAATGTCATTAAGTTAAACGTGTCAATGTCATGTCACAAGTTGTTTTGAGTAGTCTTTGAGGTTACCCGTTACATTGATTTTGTTTCCACTGTGTTGTGACTTTGTTTTTTGTTTGTTTGGAATACTTTTATCCAATTCGTAATGGATGACGTAATTGACGAACAAGATAATGCAGATCAAGAATCCTGTGTTGATAACGCAAGCACCCCACCTAAAAAGCGAAAAGTTGTTACGAGGAAAAAAAGGTCACAGAAGTACACACAATCTTGGGAAAATGAATTTTCTTGGCTGAGGAAAGACCCAGAAAGTGATACAAATGCAAAATGCATAATTTGTGGTGTAATTTTTTCTATTTCATCAGCTGGAGTTGGACACGTACGTAAAACTGTTTATTACGATTTTAGTTCATGGAATGTTTAATTTGTTTTGTTTGTGTTATCTTTGTGGTGGGTCGGTTGGTTGTGTGAATATGTGTCATTGAATTGGGCTTATGGTGGTACTGGCAGTCATTTAATTGGACTTATTCATGTCGACGAAGATGTTTTGTGTGTGTGCTGTTTTGGTTAAGGTGCATGCAACATGTAGATTATTTAATTTTTTTCAGATAAAACAGCATCAAGATACAAAACAACATAAAGCCAAAACTGAATTAAAAAGAACATCAGGAGTCCTACAAAAGTTTTTGACTCCAGCTTCAACTTCAAGACCAGTATCTGAAAATGATAATGTTACAGCTGCTGAATTAGCTTTATCATTCCATACAGTTAAACATAATTTGTCATATAATAGCATGGATTGCTCCGTTAAACTAGATAAAATAATATATGCTGACTCTAAAACTGCTACTAACATCAAATTAGCCAGGACTAAAATGGAAGCTCTGGTTATGGAAGTTCTCGGACCTCATGCTCTTGAAAGTGTAGTTAATGATTTAAAAGATGAAAATATGTATTTCTGTCTGCAAACTGATGCATCCAATAAAAAAAACATCAAATTATTCCCTTTAGTAGTTCAATATTTCACTGTGGAAAAGGGAATACAAAACAAACTTTTAGATTTTTATGAAAATGCTAATGAGAGTGCTGATGGCATGTTTGCTGCTATAAAAAAATCTATGGATATGTATAATATCCCTTTTAATCGAGTATCTGGCCTTAGTGCAGATAACACAAATTCAAATTTTGGTGTGCATCACTCATTATACACTAACATGGTAGATGTAGTACCTGATATTGTTAAGGGTAATTGTCATGCACATATTGTGCACAACTGTGTGAAACATGGAATGGGTTTTCTAACTTATGATGTTGAAAATGTTATATTAAAAATATATAGCCATTTTTCTGTGTCAGCTTGTAGGAGAGAAGAATTGAAAATGTTTGTTGCAATAGTTGAAGGAGACTTTCATGAGCTTAAGAGACATATTGGCACTAGGTGGTTATCATTACTACCTTGTATTGATACTATATTATTGAATTGGCATCCAATATGCGATTATTTTAAAAGTCTTGATGAGGATTGCCCTATGATAATTCAAAATCTGTTGATGTTAGATTGTAACCATGATTTAATTGAAATTTACTTACATTTTGCCAGCCATATTTTAAACATATTTCACAAAACTATTAAATCTCTGGAAGGTAACTCTGTCACAATTGTAGATGTTTTTGGTTTAATGGAAAATTTAAAATCAGAATTACTGCAAAGACAGAAAGACAACTATTTTGACTATACAACAAAACAGAAATTAAAACCTCTTGAACAATCATCACCTGACTTGTTTTATCAAATTAACACTAATTTTTCATTGTGTATAGACAAATGTTTAACTTATTTACAAAAATGGTTTGATTTTAGTAGTGATAACTGGCTGTATTCAATAAATACAATATCTTTAAAAACTAATGTTGAATTTAATCATTTAGAACAAATTATAGAAGGAAAACTTAATTTACAAAGACTAAACATACACATGGACAGTTTATATTCAGAAGTAATAATTTTAAAAGAACTCCAAGCCGAATTGTTTAATAACACAGATTTTATGCAAAAATCCACTGCAGAAAAATGGCAATTTATTTTTAAAAAATGTCCTGAAGAATTTGATTGTTTAAAAAAAATGATTAGCTATATACTCTCTGTTCCCGCCACTTCAGCATTTACTGAAAGAGTCTTTTCGGTCATGAATGTGAAGTGGCGAGAAGAGAGAAACAGAGCTTCATTGAAATTGATCAAAAATGAGCTCTTGATATATATAAATTTAGAGTTGGAATGTTTGGACTCATACAATTCCTTTAAAAACAATGAAAAATTGTTATGTGCTGCAAAAAGTATAAAAAAATACCTTTTTAAAAGTACAAAATAAATGATACTCTTTTTTGTAAGTCCGTACTCTTTATTTACCTCCTTTAAAATCAGATATACTCTATTTCTTCTAAAAAAAGTTGGCAACCCTAGTCACGTTTCGCATTAAATCACGAATACCTGCAAAGAAAAATAAATTACATCACCGGACACACAAAGTACTGACATATGAACATTAATCAATTATTTTGTTTAATCAGTCAACATTCTAGGAGACCAATATTAAAGGGTTTACAGATTATTGACGCATCCACCAAAACACACACACACAGGTTGTGATATGTGTTACAATTGTGTCTTATTTTCAGCCAACCGTTCTTTTACAGGTGAAATCAGTACAATTATACCTCGTGAGTATAAGGTTAGGTTAATCTGTACCCTATGATATTAAACATAATAATACACTGAACATGATTATTACACTTTATATGATATCAGCTTTTTGGCTTAATATCCACTTGTAAAAGAAAAAATACGAAATGATTATTATTTTATAATTAACTTTGTTACAGCTGTTGTGAAGTTATTTAGAATAATAATGTAACCCAACCTACTTTTAAGTACTGAATACTTTTAATGTGTCATGTACTGTGTTCAATAAGGAAACGAAATACTTTTACAGAGTACTTAAAATCCTTGAAAATGGTATTGGATTAAGCTTGAGCAATGAATAATTAAACTAAGCACATGATTTCAAAGTCAATATCATTATGAACTGTGTATTCTAAATAGAACATACCAAATTGATAATATTTACCAAAATCATGTAAAACAAGAATCATAAAGAGGCCTCATATTTTTTTATATCTTCAAGCATTTTCTCGAACAAATCCTGGTTTGCATTTCTTGTTCGCCACATGAACTCACTTAAATAGGAATCTAAGCGATCCCTTCTCGTACCAAATTCAATCACGTTTCGCCGTTTACAGGACCGCCACATGCTTTCTATGCTTTGTGAATGCGCTCCCGTTTGAGGATCCACAAAGTTATAACTATGGTTTACAGTCAAATGAGTGTACTGTTGTGGCAAATTAACAATTTGACGGTATGAACGCCACTCATCTGACATTATAATGGACCCTAGTTCAATATTTGCCACTATGAGAGGTAGGAGAGTACCTGCTGATCGATCTTCGACAGGACACAAGAAACATTCCTTTGTTTCTCGACAGAATCCTCCGAAAACCCACTGTTGTGGATACACCCGGCCAACATAATTTTTTCTCTTGGCAAAGAGACTCTCATCAATTTCAACTGTTAAATTCGGTCCTCCAATTTTCTGTGGGTTGCTCATGATGTCTTCGGCACAGATATGTCTTAAGTAAGCCATCCAATGTGCGTGTGTTTTGTTGTCGATTTTCAGTTGATTTTTACTGTTTTTCACACTACTACGCCCTTCACACTAGTCATAAATAAATTTTATTATTGTTCTCAGGGGTAATCTGGACCCCTCTAAAAATGTGTCCTTGCGAACTGGCTTATACTCACGGCAAGTCTTCTTATTGCAACACCAACGCTGTTACTAACCAAGCGCTAAAATCATATCATGTCCATTACCACACTGACGAGGATTGTGAACCAAACCTTTTTCTCGAAGAAAAGAAAGTGCATCCTCTTCTGTACCAATAACACTTGACAGTTCATCGTAGCTAATCATAATTAATTAATAATTAATGTGAAACTCCCAACACAACACTGATTTAAAATGTAACAAATTCGGTGAACAAGCATGATAACTTTTTCAGTTACTGCCATCGTAACAACACAATTTTACCACGTGCTGTACAAATGGCATTTGGTCTTTGACTATTCTAAGCAAAATTCAAGACCTTTAGGAAAAAAACAGGTAACTTTTAAAACAAATTTAAAGACTCTCTGTATTAAATTTAAAGTCTACTAAAATTAACGACACATGTTATTTCAAAAGGACAGTGAATAACTCACAAGGATACTAAATCATTCTTACTACTGTTCAGGTGGAGTATGTACTCCAGAGGCAGATTTATGCATAGGCAAAGTAGGGAACTGGTGGCAAATTTTGTGAATACTGGAGAGATGCGGACACGGAGATTTGCGAACACAAGCTATTTCCAGAGATTTGCGGACACTAGGCCTTTTGCTACCTGAGAGAGGGATGACAAAATTCCAAAAGTATTTCTATACCGGAGGTTTGCGGACAGGCCGTATCTGAGGTGCGCCCGCTTCTAAAATTTTATGACAGGGCCATAGTCCGAGATGCGCCCATTTTACTTCGAGTCCCCCACGTAGCTGCGCCCCCCTGCGTTTTATTATTTCTAGCCTAACCTATCTACCAACAGTCGTTTGTGACAAACTTTGTTTTATGGTTTTATATAATAAATTCGCTTCGATTTTATATATAAAGTTTCTGGTCAGTTGCTCAATTCGAGTGTTTGGGTTTCGAGTGGTCAGGTATAGAATAAGGGATTATTCTCTTATGCACACACGCACATCGACCATTTTCAGATACACCGGGCGCAACTCGTCTCGGCCCTGCGGACACTACCCTTTCAGGTGTGATAGAATGTGGAACCATGTCAGTGAACCCGCCCACCAGTTTACCAGTACGAATCCACTCCAAGTATTTGTCACTTTGAGTTTGACATTCGTAGAGTGAAGACGAGTATGGAAGTTGTTACAACTACTAAGGGTAAACCTTATGCCCATTATAACGGTTATGCATATCGTAAATTTCGGGAGTCGAAAGGTGTTGTTACGTGGATGTGTTTACGGGAGAAGTCCAATCGCTGTAAAGGAAAGATGCGGTCGAAGAAAGAAGATGTTTTAGACGTTTCCGAACATTTGTGTGGACCACCTGATGACGCGTCCTTAGAAGTGAGGAAGCGTGTGTAGAAGGCGAAGAAGAGGGCACGTGAAGAAAATACTCAGTTATCTGCGATATGCACAGATCAAATTGGAGATCTTCATAATAGAGGTTATGATTTTGTCACAGTAATGCCCCATGCAAAAACATTGAAGAGAGCCATGCGGGATCATTGGTGTAAAGCCCAAGGAAACCAGTATGAACCAAAGAATTGCGAAGATATTGTTCTTTCAGAAGACATTCTAAAAATGAGCGATGGCAGCAGTTTCCTTCTTATAGATGACGCATTAGAAGAGAGAATTATCGTTTTTAGTGGCAGCAAAGGAAAGGAATGTCTAGGAAACTCTTCACATTTTTTAATGGACGGTACATTCAAGAGCTGTTGTAAGCAATTTACACAAATCTACACAATCCATGCAGATTTGTTTGGCGTCCAAGTGTGGTAAATGTAGACTTCGAGGCTTCCGCGATTGCGGCCCTTCATCAAGTTTTCCCCCCAGCTGAAATAAGTGGATGTTACTTCCACATGAAAAAGTGTTTGTGGAGGAAGGTCCAAAATGTAGGCCTAACAGAGGACTATCGCCAGAATGAAGAAATAAGGCTTCACGTCAGTATGTGTGCAGCGTTGGCGTTTTTAAATTTATTCCCATCAAACTGGAGAAAGCATATTTTCAAACCTTTATGGACGTGTGTCATGGAATTTACAGATTGCACCAAAAGAAACAGTTAAAATATATCTTTTCAATTAAACAAAAATTGGTCTTGTAATATGATTCGGTAATACAGCAGGAACTAATCAGTTAATTGCTATTACAAAATGCCTTATTCCTTTTCCATGATGATCAGATTTTGCTATACGCCTGCATAAATAAAAATTATTAAAATGCTTAACTCCCAACACAAAGTTGAACACATGATGAAAAGTTTATGTCACATATTCTAGTAACAAGGTAAGTTTTTGGAATACTGTTTTAGCTGAATTTATGTACTAGGAGGACACTCAGCATTTAGTTTGTGTGTATAACTCTGGTTAATCAAAGAGAATTATTTGCGTAAATTCAAATTTAGTAATACGAATCTACTACTGTAAATACCTGGAATGCTATGCATTAAAGAATTTTAATTAACTTTACATGGGGAAAACTGGTTTATATACATTATTTCTGAAAATAATAATCCTGAAATGTAATCAGTACTTATATCAAGTTAAGTGCAATAATTAAATATATTCTTCAACTTGCACGTTAAATAGAGCCCTTCTCCTTCACTTACCAAGCACATAAGGGAAGCTCTAAACCATGAACTGTCCCAGTAGTGAATGCTACAATGAGATCTTTAGAGTCTGTATCACTTTCTTTTGAACTTCTAAATACAGGATTTCTTGGAACTGTGTAGAGTGGGATCAGTGGAGTAACTTGTGGAGGGGGTTATCAGGGGATCAATTCCCCTCCAGAACTATTCGAAATTTCAGCAGAATTCCATAATTTCCTAAGTAGACCCATTTCTAAGCCAGTTTTGTTTGTACAAGTAATACTTATAAATAATTATAGAAATAAAAGTAATTACAATATTGTAACGTTATGTTTTCCCCTTACATAAAATAGGCCCCAACTTAAACCATTTCATGACCATGATACATGAAGAACAAAATACTAAGTCATTAACTAAATTGTATACTATAAATATTGTCTGAGATAATAAAGAGATAAGAAAATGTAATGAAACTGATAAGAACATTATCAATAAGAAGATTTTACTCCAGTAAACTGCATTAAAAATCGTTAAAAAAGATAAAACCTATACTCCATGCTGCAGTAATAAATTGGATACTCAATAAAGAAAATTATTAATTCAATAATTAGTTTCTAAGTACTAAAATAATGAAATCAAATTTTATTTATGATTATGAATAGAATAATGTAAATCAAAAAGAGTATTACAAAAATGTAATAATAAAACAACAATAACCTAAATGTAAGCCTACAAGTAAGGTTATGTAACATTATAATGTTTTAAACAACAGAAAGAACAAAAAAGCATTGTAAAATCCATGAGTTGTAAACAGAAGGTGAAAACTACTGATGTAGTAGTAAATAAGCTTATAATAGCTAGATAAAAATGGTTATAATTTGAATTATAACATGAAGAAGAAGAAGAAGAAATATGAGAAACTAAAACTTGTCAATAATTGTATGTAAAAAGAACAGTTTTAATCTAAACTTATTAAACAAACTATACTGTATAAATAATACTAGAATTGTTATTATTAGAATAATATTGTAGTAAGGAAGATATGATTAACCAATAAGTATAAACAAAGTAAATAATGAAACAAGATACATGGACTAAACCTTCAGAATACTGATACTGAAGATAATAACAACTAGAATAAGTAAGAAAAACAATATTAAAGGACAAACTATGTTGTCAAATCTTCAGTAAATTGTGAAGAATGTTTTAGAATAATGATGTAATAGGAAGAAACATGTATTTTCAAGGTATGAATGAAATTAAGGGTCAATATCATAGGCAAATGAGCCTAGAACATTTGTATGTTATTCATAGTAAATAATTGTTAAGTTATGTCATTATTATTGTAGTGAAAGTTGAATAAGGGTATCAAGAACAATGTAAAGTAATTGTCTGATAGCAAAAGTAATTATTTTAAACGTACGAAAGAAACTAAGGTGTCCACTACAATGGGCCAGTAGGCCCTATACCTGAATAACTTATTTCTACTATTTGTAAACAATTATTTCTAATAATTGTCATTATTATTGTAACAAAAGTGAAAGCCAAGGATCAAGAACAATTTAGAATAGTTGTCTTGTATAAAAACCAAAATTGTTAAAATATGAAAAAATAATGTTCAAACTATAATAGGCCAATATGCCTAGACAAATTATGTATGTTAATTGTAAGAAATTATTATTGATTTTTGTCATTAGTATTGTTGTAAAAGTTGTAGGGAGTTATAAGGAACAATTGTGATCAGTTATAACACAATAAAGTTAAGTAATATTATTAGAAGAAAGAGAATTAGGATGTCAGGAACAAAATGTTGGGTTATGCCTAGTTAGCCAAACATGACTTTTATAAATTGGGACATTATTAATTACTGTAAATAATGTTACACTCAATGGTTAGTAAGTAAATATCATTCTTTAATTTTCTTAATTCTTAACCTCATATTATGAGTACAAATGTATGCCTACTTATAAGTAACTTTACTAATGAAAAGTCTTTTAAAAAAAAGACTTGTGTCCATGTTAACAGCAAAGATGACTATTACTGAAGCTCTGAGAACTGTCATATGATAATGGGATGACAGAATAAGTGTATCAGTTAGAATAATCAACAACTTATTAAGGCACACTGTAAGGAGGTATGTTTTAATCATTTTGCACACATCATTCCAGAAGTCTGTTCTAAAAACAATTATAATCAAACTGCTGTTTCAACAGTACTAATAATGCAGCATGGCAAAATTTAAACCATTTTTATTGGTCTGAACGTTTGTTTCAAGCTGAATATACCAAATATGTTTGTAATAGGTTAATAATTTAAGATGTAAAGTATATATACATAACCTCCATAAGCTGGCATTAGTTACTTGTGAAGAAAACAGTTGGTGTACACATCGCATCGGACACCGAAATGTCGTATACATACGCGCGGCGACGGAAGTTACATTTTGCCGCTGACTTTTCCCCAAGACCCGAATACTTTAAATTTTTTTATCAGTTATTTGATGAATTAAAAAAAACGACATCTAGTTAAGTATCTGGTTACTAAGTAGTATTTATTACGCAATGCTGGCTCTGTATACATGGTATACATATTAAAGAAGTCTTGTTAGATCAGTTAGATGACGTTTTTTGAATTTTTTTGGCAGTCTGTTTAACACGATGGAGCCATAATTAAAAACAATATTATGTTCACTGGGTGCGTGCGTTAGCTGGAATTTAACTTTGCATTAGTTAGTTAGTTTTGAGGGTAGTACAATCAGACCATACTTCCATTTCCTTATGGAACATGGAAGTAAAAATAAGTTACTACCTGAAAAAATAATAAACAATTAAGAAAAAATTAAGAGTTTTACAAAAGTCGTCAACTTTTCGACCCTCGGAGGGGGGTATCCGGTCCCGTTCGTCACCCCCGTAAATACGCCTCTGTGGTGGAGACCTTGTCTCCCACTGAATCCACATGCGGCCAGGCCGGGTGGCAGGGCAAGACCTTGTAATAACTACTGTTGAGGAGGTTGTTGTTTGGTTATAGGAGCCCTGCGGTAGGTGCTACCCGGCCTCGTAGCCGCTAAGAGCATACTGTGTGTGTGTGTGTGTGTGTGTGCGCGCGCGCGCGCGCGCATAAATATATTGGGGTATCGAGTTTACAAAAATATATATTTCAGACGATTATCTGCAAACCTGAGACTTACGTTACTGGTAGTTGACAAGAAAATTTATATAGGGTTTTGAAAAAAAAAAACGTTTTTTATTTTACTGTTTTTCAGACTTTTTTCAGTATTCGTATTAGTAATGTGAAGTCTGCTCAGTACGTTCAGTTCAAAATGATTATAAACTGTTTTACAAACTTATAGGGTCCACAGCTCTTAGATTGGGAGGGGGGTAAAAACCATGCATTAACATGAAGCTAAAGCCCTTGAAGGTTTACCGTACTAACTATACACGTGTACACAAACCCGACAGTAGCCTTGACTCGCTATTGGTTACAATAGAGCTCTATAGTTACAAATTTCACCAGACGTCTGGTATGTTTTTCGTTTCTGTGAATTACCAGACGTCTGGTGATATTTGTAAAGAAATATAGAGTAAAGCGACTGACATAGCGAGTAACTGACTGACATATCTTATCTAGGCTGTATCTACCTCTTTTTTAATTGAAATTCTGGTATTACTGAAACAATTTGTAGTTGAGTTGTTGTGTCGTGTCGATGAAGAATTACGAGAATTGTTAATTATCCCGAAAGATAACAATACGAAAAAAATACAGTCAAAAATACGCAAAGATTTGGGAAACAGATCCAGAGTTAAAAGGTATAAAGTAGTTTTATTTATTTGGTTCTTTTCTTTTTATTATGAATTAGTGAATCAGGTAAGATCAGATTATTCAATATTTGCGACCATTTGCCACACAGGACTATCGTCGACGATGAATGACAAGACGACAACTATAAATTCGTCGATCACATTTAAAACAGGTATTTTATATATTTCGTACTTAACCTAAAAACAAAAGGTTAGGTAGGTAGGGTTGCCAACCGTACTCTAAAATAGAGTATTGTCCTCTATATCATGTAGGCGTACTCTATAATCTATAACACTAATAGAGTACGCTAAAATACTCTTTTTTACACAATGTTTACTTAACTAGTGCCAGTCTGTAATAATATGCAAAAACCCATAATCAGAATAAAAAAGTCTACTATTTACTGTTAATATGTTGGTATCGCCGATTCCCCAAACCATATTCGAACGTTCCTGAACGCAGCCACTAATGTCATTAAGTTAAACGTGTCAATGTCATGTCACAAGTTGTTTTGAGTAGTCTTTGAGGTTACCCGTTACATTGATTTTGTTTCCACTGTGTTGTGACTTTGTTTTTTGTTTGTTTGGAATACTTTTATCCAATTCGTAATGGATGACGTAATTGACGAACAAGATAATGCAGATCAAGAATCCTGTGTTGATAACGCAAGCACCCCACCTAAAAAGCGAAAAGTTGTTACGAGGAAAAAAAGGTCACAGAAGTACACACAATCTTGGGAAAATGAATTTTCTTGGCTGAGGAAAGACCCAGAAAGTGATACAAATGCAAAATGCATAATTTGTGGTGTAATTTTTTCTATTTCATCAGCTGGAGTTGGACACGTACGTAAAACTGTTTATTACGATTTTAGTTCATGGAATGTTTAATTTGTTTTGTTTGTGTTATCTTTGTGGTGGGTCGGTTGGTTGTGTGAATATGTGTCATTGAATTGGGCTTATGGTGGTACTGGCAGTCATTTAATTGGACTTATTCATGTCGACGAAGATGTTTTGTGTGTGTGCTGTTTTGGTTAAGGTGCATGCAACATGTAGATTATTTAATTTTTTTCAGATAAAACAGCATCAAGATACAAAACAACATAAAGCCAAAACTGAATTAAAAAGAACATCAGGAGTCCTACAAAAGTTTTTGACTCCAGCTTCAACTTCAAGACCAGTATCTGAAAATGATAATGTTACAGCTGCTGAATTAGCTTTATCATTCCATACAGTTAAACATAATTTGTCATATAATAGCATGGATTGCTCCGTTAAACTAGATAAAATAATATATGCTGACTCTAAAACTGCTACTAACATCAAATTAGCCAGGACTAAAATGGAAGCTCTGGTTATGGAAGTTCTCGGACCTCATGCTCTTGAAAGTGTAGTTAATGATTTAAAAGATGAAAATATGTATTTCTGTCTGCAAACTGATGCATCCAATAAAAAAAACATCAAATTATTCCCTTTAGTAGTTCAATATTTCACTGTGGAAAAGGGAATACAAAACAAACTTTTAGATTTTTATGAAAATGCTAATGAGAGTGCTGATGGCATGTTTGCTGCTATAAAAAAATCTATGGATATGTATAATATCCCTTTTAATCGAGTATCTGGCCTTAGTGCAGATAACACAAATTCAAATTTTGGTGTGCATCACTCATTATACACTAACATGGTAGATGTAGTACCTGATATTGTTAAGGGTAATTGTCATGCACATATTGTGCACAACTGTGTGAAACATGGAATGGGTTTTCTAACTTATGATGTTGAAAATGTTATATTAAAAATATATAGCCATTTTTCTGTGTCAGCTTGTAGGAGAGAAGAATTGAAAATGTTTGTTGCAATAGTTGAAGGAGACTTTCATGAGCTTAAGAGACATATTGGCACTAGGTGGTTATCATTACTACCTTGTATTGATACTATATTATTGAATTGGCATCCAATATGCGATTATTTTAAAAGTCTTGATGAGGATTGCCCTATGATAATTCAAAATCTGTTGATGTTAGATTGTAACCATGATTTAATTGAAATTTACTTACATTTTGCCAGCCATATTTTAAACATATTTCACAAAACTATTAAATCTCTGGAAGGTAACTCTGTCACAATTGTAGATGTTTTTGGTTTAATGGAAAATTTAAAATCAGAATTACTGCAAAGACAGAAAGACAACTATTTTGGCTATACAACAAAACAGAAATTAAAACCTCTTGAACAATCATCACCTGACTTGTTTTATCAAATTAACACTAATTTTTCATTGTGTATAGACAAATGTTTAACTTATTTACAAAAATGGTTTGATTTTAGTAGTGATAACTGGCTGTATTCAATAAATACAATATCTTTAAAAACTAATGTTGAATTTAATCATTTAGAACAAATTATAGAAGGAAAACTTAATTTACAAAGACTAAACATACACATGGACAGTTTATATTCAGAAGTAATAATTTTAAAAGAACTCCAAGCCGAATTGTTTAATAACACAGATTTTATGCAAAAATCCACTGCAGAAAAATGGCAATTTATTTTTAAAAAATGTCCTGAAGAATTTGATTGTTTAAAAAAAATGATTAGCTATATACTCTCTGTTCCCGCCACTTCAGCATTTACTGAAAGAGTCTTTTCGGTCATGAATGTGAAGTGGCGAGAAGAGAGAAACAGAGCTTCATTGAAATTGATCAAAAATGAGCTCTTGATATATATAAATTTAGAGTTGGAATGTTTGGACTCATACAATTCCTTTAAAAACAATGAAAAATTGTTATGTGCTGCAAAAAGTATAAAAAAATACCTTTTTAAAAGTACAAAATAAATGATACTCTTTTTTGTAAGTCCGTACTCTTTATTTACCTCCTTTAAAATCAGATATACTCTATTTCTTCTAAAAAAAGTTGGCAACCCTATAGGTAGGCCTACGTTTGTTATGAATTTATGGAGCATAGGTGGGAGTTGACTGGGTGAGTATAGTGGGTGGTGTTTTGTATTTGTTTGAGGTTTGGTGATGGTAAATTGGTTTTGGGTTCAGTTTCCGACCATCAAAATTATTTTGTATAATTTTTGACGACTGATGATACTGAATATAGCAGACATCAGACAATTTTTATAGACAAATTACATATTATCAAATATAATTATTTGAAAATTCTTTGCATACATTTTTCGATATTTTTTATTTATACGGTATTTAAAAAAAAATAAATAAATAAAAAAAAACCTCAGATATATGCTATTTTCAGTACCATGACGACTGCTATAGTTATTTATAGATTAGTTTTAATTTCAGGTTGGCTTGCACCTGATGTTACCAATGACACATTGGCAACCTGTAAATATTGTCGCACAGTTTTAAAAGCCCAAAAAAAAGATTTGGTGAATCACGCCAAAACTGAAAAACATAAGGAAGCGACGGCCTTGGAAAAATCAGCGAAGTCATGCAAATCTATATCTGCAATATATAAACCAGTCTTGTCGGAAAAAACGAAAATTGCTGCATACATCGCAGAGCATAGTGCTCTTCTAACCGTAGATCATTTGATTGAAGTACTGCCCCTTTTGGATCCCTCATCAGATGCCCTCAAGAATCTGAAACTCCACCGCACCAAATGTTCGATGTTAATAAAGAATGTGCTTGGCCCATTTATGCTTGATGATTTACTTGAAGAGATAGGAGATTTTCCTTATTCACTTATCGACGAAAGTACCGATCTTTCGACACAGAAAGTGTTATGCATCATGGTGCGATTTTTTTCATTTAAAACGAGGCAAATTTATGTCGTCTAATAGGAGAGATTCAACAACGGCTTCCGGACAATTTAACAACATTAAAAATGATTGCTGATTTGCACCCAAAGGTTGCAACATCTCAAGTCAAGCCCAACATCAAAACAATAGTAAATTTCATTCAGTGGATTCACATTTATGGCAACAAAAATGACATTGAGTCAGAGTGGTTCCAATTGAGTAATAAAACATGGTTGAAGACTTCCAGTTCAACTGAATTTTATTCAGAAGTATACGATGATTGCGACGCTGCTGGACATAAACGTCTCAAAATTTGGGCTAGCGTTACTTACGGTTCCGATTTCGAACGCGCCTTTTCTATTTACAATATTGTAAAAAATAAGTTACGAAGTAGGCTATCTATTGAAATGCTTCAAAGTATTATGATGGTCCGATTCTCTCTGCAACGAACGGCGGATCTTGCATAACATTTAATCCATCGAAAAAAATGTTAAGTTTGTTTAATGTTAAAATGTATGACTTCAAAAGTTCTGAAACCTCTGAAGAAACCGAAACTCTATTCGTAATATTGACTACTTTGTAAATAAAGAATATTTCAAAGCTAAATATCGTTATTTTGTGTGGAGGGGGGGTTAACAATTAATTTTGGGGAGTTTAGGGGTTTTCAACTTGTGTTTAGGGGGAAACTTTTTAGGAGTTGGCAACCCTGTAGTAGAGTAACCTTGGATTTGCTAATGGCTAATGTGTTTTGTCACATATTCGTACTCTGTGGTTTTGTCGCTTTGTGTACCTAATTGATGTTGAATATGCTGGTTAAGTGACGGCGAGTGGTGATTTTTGGAATATTACAGTGTCAATTTTAACGTAAGTGTTGTTTCTTAGTAGTTGTACTATGAATTTCAAATTTGTTCTAAATCTGAAACGGATACCGGTACCGAAAAACAAAATATTTATATTAAATGCTGTCTTAACTAAATGTAATTAATTTTGTGAAATGTAAGATGGAATGTGCTTACATAGTATTAAAGTTTTTATGAACAGTGAGTTATAACGGTAGGCCTATTATTTCATTTTTCTTGTAGGCACATTAAGGTATGCTAGGTAAGTAGGTAGGTACTGATACCGATAATTTAAGTAATTTTCATTTCCAAGGAAACAAAAAGTAGTAAGCAGTAGGTTGCGTACCTTCCTAATAATAACACTTCGTTAGGATCGTTACTATTCGTTAGGAATAGCTATTTCACTTGTTGGCAGCTATTTCATGAAGCTTCCTTAGACATAGCCGAAGTTAAATTGTTTACTTAACAGCAGAATTGCTCGTGAGGAAATGTAACGGCAGTTAAAACGACCTGATAACTAACCTTAAAAGTGTCCGTTTTGTTTTATCAAGCAGTCGTGTGTTTTCAGATAGGCCTATATATGCACATATTTGTTCTGAGTTTCTGGAATTATTTTCCTATTATTATACATTGAATGTCAGTCTTTCATAAAGAGGAAAATAGAACAATATCAAATAAGAAAGGTTGTTGTGGCTGATTATACAGAATTTTGGCCCGGTTTTGCAGAAAAAATATATTATGCTAAAAGAAAACAATAAGTAAGTGAATTATTCTAACAGAAGGAAGTAAAAAATATGGTAGCCTACTAATATTCATCTGTGTCGTTATTTATTCCTTTTAAATTCATCATTATTAGAGGCTCACTCATTGTGTTATTCCGACTTGTATGCTTCAGTGATTGCTTTCAGTATTTTGTGCATCATATTTTGGAATATGATGTTTTCTTTTAAATATAGCCAAACAGACAACTAAGTGGTGTTTCAGGTACTGTACTAAAATATTTCTTTAAATTTCTTGGGTATATAAAGTATCCCATTCTGTTCTGTGTAAGAAATTTGAACGTGATTGACCATGAGGTATACATAACCATCAAATTGCAGACATTTATGTTGCTCCATTGTCAGTTTAAGCACAACTCGTACACAGCAGTTATGTTATTTCATGAGTTGATCCTTCGAGAAAACCAGCTGGAAAAGAATGTAATCTTGGAAAAGAAGAGATAGAATTTGACAAAAAAAGTTATGAAATCATTTTTACTTTTCAGATTGTGAGTAAATCTTAATAAAATCTAAATTATTTGAGTTAAAAATATTTAGCCACTTGCATTTTTATTAATTTATTTCACTATGATGAGAGGAAATACAAAAAAGTTAAGATAGATGAAATTGCTGGTTCAAAATTATATTTCACCATGATTCAATGGCTATGCTGTGTCGAAATACGAGGGCTGCCCAGAAAGTAACTTACATTTTAGAATAAATAAATAAAAAAAAAGAGAAAAATGTTTTATTTACACAGTTGAAAACTACATTCTTAGACTGTTTTTCCACATATTTATTTATTTTCTCCACCAATTTGTCAGTAAGAACACTCGGCCGGCCACTCCGCTCATCATCTTGCACATTGGTGCCGCAGTTTTTAAACATAAGACACCACTGCCTTACTCCTCCCTCACTCATAACATTGTTCCCATACACCTCACACAGTCGCCAATGAATGTCCGCCAGTCTGCAGTTTTCTGCTTGCAGAAATCGTATTACTGAGCACACTTCACAGCTCGTGGGATTTTCAATCGCAGCACTCATTTTAAAAATTATTAGTGAAGCACAGAAACACAACACAGACCTATACCGGCCCCAGCTGGATGTATACTGAGTCGTGCTGTAACTTTAATTACTTTTTTTAAAAATTGTTTTACCTTAGTTGACAAAAAAACAACTATGTTTACCTCCGCATTCCAGACGCCATCTTGAATTGTCGCCAACTGCATCAAAATACTTATCCAAGGTTCATTTGAGCGAGATTTATGAGAGCAATCCGGGTTGATTTTGTAAATAACTTACTCAATTATTTCTCAAAAATTTATTTTATTTAAGTTAAATCAAATTAAGGTATTTCATCTTTTTCTCAGCACTGTCAGTTACTTTTGTTATTCTATTACTAACAATTTCAATGCATTTAACTTCTCATTTTATGCAAAATAATATAACTTATACCTGTAAGTTCTAAATATAAACAAACAAAATTTTATATATTGACTTACATTTATTTTATGCAAACCAGCACCTCTTTTGTTATATAATTAAGACACACACACATACTCTCACACGGTACATATTTTAGATTTCCCCTTTGAGCTCATATTTGTTTTTAATTTTGAATGATTTTATTTTTATTTTGAATGGTTTTATTTTACTCTTCCTGTTTGTTACTTAGCTGTTCATGGTATTATCCACAGTCCAGCCTCCTCACGTAACTTTTTGTCACTCCGCATCTTCTTACAATTTCTTTTTATATCGCCGAAACTGTCACTTCATTTTAATGTTAATTCACAACTGCTTCTTTAAATTTTACATTTAACACCTTTTGGTGTTGGGGCGTTATAAAACTGTGCTTAGCGGGCAGGCGAGCGAACTGCCCGCGTCCGTCGTCGTTAGATGTTGTTTGCCGACTGACTTTACGCCAAGCGTAGCTTGTTGACGCCGATCTGGCGAGCTAGCCGACACTCCTCGCATTCCTACGTGACATCGGTTGGGTTTGGCTCCTGACGTATTATGTTGCTTTGTCCAACATACAAAGTTCAGAGGTCAGTCGGCTAAAAATAACTGCCTCCCTGCCGTTAAACTGCTGACCTTGAGTGAATTTGTGTACAACGTTTATCATCCCATACATTTCCAAATAATACTTTACATTTTATTTATAGATCGGGAGGGTCTTACCTGTACCGTTACGATATCCCCTGAATGAGAGATTTTATGCTGAAGCATAAAAACTCATTGACACTCACATACTTCCTAAAGGGATCAGCCCAGATATGGCGCCACAACCCCCTTTACATTTTATTAATATTCATGGGTAACTTACCCCCCCTGGTCCAGTAACTGTGGCCGCACCTGAATGACCTTACTGGACTTCCCTCTCGAGATCCCAACACCGCAAGGCCGGACACACTTGACGCCTCTGCTCCGATGGGCAGGCCAGCACAGGACCGCCACCACAGCATCACCAGACACTGAAACATTAAATCAAAAACATCAAATAGTGGCCTTGTACAATACCATATTGATCTGGCCACATACCAGTACTGATCTGGTCCCCCTTAGCTGTGCTGGTTTACGTTGAGAAGCACTGGTTTTTCTTAACTTCTAACATACATATATATTTAACATAACATGTTACATTTTAAATTTCAATACCAACATTCTGTATGCCCCTCTCGTTAATTCTTATCCCAAATTCAAAATATTTCCCTGATTTCAATCAGAATTTAAATAACCACTTCCCATTACATCATTACAAATATCTTTCATTATACAATTTACATTTCAAAATCTTTAACTTCATTACTAAAATTCCTCTTAAACACATTTAAATCAATTACATAATCACAAATTATCTATTTATTATATATTTTTTCAAACATTGTTAATCATCTCCATAATACTTCTCAAATCAACACAGAATCATTTAATTATATCAAAATCAATTACACATTCTGTATTATCAACATAATTCCATTTAACCGGTTTTTTTATCCCATTTACAATAATCATCAACTTCCTGCTTCCACACACACACACACACACACACACACACACACACACACATGCCCCCCTGGCTGTAGCGCCCAGTTGCCTCCACAAGGACTGAGGTGGAAGGGGTGAACATTTTTTCTTTTCTTTCACCCCCATCCTTGCTTTGGCGTTACATAAACATCAAGGTACTAGTACCCCTACTAATAAGCTTATTGATATGCCCCTAATCGGTCTACCACCCATACGTAGGTATGTAGCCGTGTTCCAAAAACAAAATTCTTAGATTCCCCTTTTGTTCCCCATTAAATTTCTATGTTACACCAATTTCAAAAGTAACCAACCATGGTCAGTGTACAATAATTCTGCCCACAACTGGTTGTCATCCAAAACCACGGTCTGGGCTGGTAAGGCTGGGACCGCCCGAAAGTGGGAAATCGCTTTTAAAACATACAATACATGTTTTATATTTGTACATACTTACATGCTACTCCATTAGACACTTTATGCTTCTCATAATACAAATAATAAACATTCAAATTGAACATTACCATTATTACATTAAAATAAACATCTCAACTCTAAATTTGCATAAAATTACAGACATTACAACTTTGACTTTCTATTGAACCTTTTAATAATCAACCTTTAATTATTTATCATTTATTGTACTATTAAATTCTCAAAAAAATTTAAAATTATTACTAACATCATCTTATACAACGTTTCATTTATTAGCTCCTTTCAAATTAATTCAACTATTTTATCAAACACATTTTAATTACTTTAACAAAATTCATAATGACCAGCTGTCAATTATTAAAGTTGAGTATACTTCATACAACACCTTGTACTCTCTGTTACCTTATCATTACAACAACATAATTTTACTACATAAGTACAGTTAACATCAACACAAATTTATCTACAATTTTCGTCATATCATTTTATTGTTTACCACACCTCATTACATAAGTTAGCCAAGTAATTACCATAAACTAAAATAATTAAATGTTCATTCATTGTATATCTAACCACCATCATCGTAGATTAATCTTATTATTTTATTATAACACAATTCATTTTTCAATAAATTTATTTTATTATTATTATAACCCTTTACTATTTTAAATTGTTTTGTTATACCCACATAATAATTTACTGGATTATCGCATATTATTATTCTATCATATAACCTGTCTACATCAGTAATTCTGGTCCTGTCACCGTCAGTATTATAATCTGTCGCAATTAAGCATTTTATCATCTCCTTATTATCAGAGTCAGCTACGATTAACATCCCAATCCTATGTACAGGTAAGTATTCAATATAATTATCAACATTATCATCATCTACTGCTGCACTATCCTCACAACAAGGTAAGTTTTTTATTTTATTCACTCTCTCAACCCTTATTCTTGTTAATAATTCTTCATAACTTCTACTAACATCAAACAACTCTATCTCACTCCCTCTCTCAAAATACGTCTCATCATAACACCATTTCACTTTATCTCTATCATTCCACACAAAGGGCAACACAACATTATTATAACACATCTTGGCTTTTCCAGGGAAATCATAATACACAGGGGACTTCTTTGTAGATCTTTCATCTACCAAAACACTTTCAAGAAACATTTGTTCGTGCTAAACACACGTGAAGCTTCTACTTCACCTATTACACCGGGTAAATCTGCCCTTTGTCTCATCATTCTACTCAAATTATTCTCCTCATACTCTCTCTCTAAGTTACAAACACTTATTTCTACTCTCTCACTACCCTCTACTATCCCTATATTCTCATCATCGCTATTAATTTTCACTGTATCACTCTTAGATACCCCTTTTTCAACTATCTTACCACTACTACTTGTTAACTCATTTTTATAACTATCACTTACCTCGTTAATTATATCTTCATTATTTTTCGTCATTTTATCACCATTATTCTGACCTGTATTGACACCAATGTCGTCTGTTACTTCGTTATTTTCATTTGGACTTAACTTATCCGTATCTATTCTCGACACTCCCATCCTCTCAATGCTTTGTTCTAACTCGTTAAGTTTACTATTAATAATGACATTTAGTTGTTTTATTTCATCTTTAATTTCATTAAAATTGCTCTTTATTTCATTATTTTGTTCTTTCAACTTTTCATTAAAATCATTCTTTTGTTCATTCATGTTAGTGTTTAGTTTATCAAATTTATTATTCTGTCATCAAATTTAACATTTACTTCAGTGAAATTATTTTTTACTTCTTCAAATGTATTACTTATCATTATGTTTTGCTTTTCTATAAGTGATTTCATCATATTCATTATGCCACTACTATCGTCTTTCTTAACTGGGATCGGCGTCGATTGATTCGCTACGCCGTTCATTATTGCCGACTCTGTTAGACTTGATTGACTTTCTGTGCAAACGTCAGTTAGGCTGACTTCCTCATTATTATTCTCACTTGTACTCATTTTTATTATTTAGTTCTTATTTAGCAATCCGGGTTGATTTTGTAAATAACTTGCTCAATTATTTCTCAAAAATTTATTTTATTAAGTTAAATCAAATTAAGGTATTTCATCTTTTTCTCAACACTGTCAGTTACTTTTGTTATTCTATTACTAACAATTTCAATGCATTTAACTTCTCATTTTACGCAAAATAATATAACTTATACCTGTAAATTCTAAATATAAACAAACAAAATTTTATATATTGACTTACATTTACGCAAACCAGCACCTCTTTTGTTATATAATTAAGACACACACACATACTCTCACACGGTACATATTTTAGATTTCCCCTTTGAGCTCATATTTGTTTTTAATTTTGAATGATTTTATTTTAATTTTGAATGGTTTTATTTTACTCTTCCCGCTTGTTACTTAGCTGTTCATGGTATTATCCACAGTCCAGCCTCCTCACGTAACTTTTTGTCACTCCGCATCTTCTTCTTAATTTCTTTTTATATCGCCGAAACTGTCACTTCATTTTAATGTTAATTCACAACTGCTTCTTTAAATTTTACATTTAACACCTTTTGGTGTTGGGGCGTTATAAAACTGTGCTTAGCCGGCAGGGGAGCGAACTGCCCGCGTCCATCGTCGTTAGATGTTGTTTGCCGACTGACTTTACGCCAAGCGTAGCTTGTTGACGCCGATCTGGCGAGCTAGCCGACACTCCTCGCATTCCTACGTGACGTCGGTTGGGTTTGGCTCCTGACGTATTATGTTGCTTTGTCCAACATACAAAGTTCAGAGGTCAGTCGGCTAAAAATAACTGCCTCTGTACAGTAGCGCGGTAATTTTTACATTATAGGTTGGCTAATCTGCTCAATTCTATCCGTGCTTCCGCACAGTTCGTCATATACGCTCGCTAGCGGCGGTCGGCTCGCTCCCGCAGCTATACTGTCACATTTTTCTAATACTTGTATTCAAGTATTCGAGTGTCGCGTACTCGCGCCTCTATTCTACTCATCATACGACAATTAATGTAGGCCTTAGGCCAACATTTCATATATCGCTCTTTAGGCACTTTCATTAAAATTAATTTCAATGTAATACGACTTGTATTTACGATGCGCTCATTAGCCAATCTCTTATTCAGAAGTGAAACCTAACAATGTAAATGTGAACAATTAAATAAATGTATTAATTACAGTCCACTCTCTCTTCATCATTTCTGCATCCTGGCGAATCAACATACAGTAAATCATGAACACTTCACACTTAACATTTTTGCGTCCACTCGGACCGCTTCTAAACATTTTTTGGTCCACACATGGCGGATCATTCTTCTACTTAAAATTTTTTGGTCGCTTCGGACCTGGATTTCCGGATACATCATTCACATTTATTATTTTTCTGCCCCTATTTCTGGCCATCACGGGCGACTCAGCATATCCGCTGATACGACCGTGGCGTGATTTGATCAGCATTTCGCTCGTCGCCTTTGAGCCTCCTGACGACATCATTGCAAGAGCCTGCTAGCTTCAGTACGTCAGTCAAAGCAGTCATCTCTCCGAGTTGTGTGTTTGCCATCTTCTCCACGGCGTCGACGCTTCAGGACATCGCCCACAAGGTATCACCTCACTAACATCATTTCAAGGTGCGTACAATGGCTGAAGAAGGCCTCAAAGTGTTAGTCAGAAAGAGAGGCGGCTTAAAGTCCGCAATAGTGCGCATACAATCAGCTGTCGGTAACTTTGATACAAACTCTAATACAAAACACTTTTTAACAGTAAGACTTGAAAGTTTGAAAAGCTTGGCAACGAAGTACGACGAGGTACAGTCTGAAATCGAACTTATTTGCAAAGACATAAACGCTGCTCAAGAAGACCGAGTTGAGGTCGAAGAAATGCTATATTCTACGGAAGCAAATATTTTACAATTAATTGATACTTTTAATGTTCAGACTGTACCTCCCGTATTATCGGCCCATATGCAATTAAAACCGATAAGTTTGCCCTGCTTCACAGGCAATATCTTGGAATGGCAGCATTTTCATTCAATTTTTTCGGACTTGGTGCATGCAAGATCCGATCTAACGCCAGTGCAGAGACTACATTATTTACATTCTTCTCTAAAAAATGAACCGTTAGACTTAATTAAATCACTACCTATTTGTAATGAAAATTACTCGATAGCGTTGAGTTTGCTGTCCGCAAGGTATGACAACGTTCATACTAGCAAAATACTACATTCAAAATTTACTTCAAGTCCAGTCGACAATTAAAGACTCTGTCCAAAGTTTGGCAGAATTCACAAATACGATAACGTCTTCCGTTAATTCACTGGCGGCAATGCAACTGTCAGTGAATTCATTTGAACTTATTACTATACAATTATTATCAACTAAACTCGACCCTACTACTTTTAAATTATGGAAGGAGTCTATAGACCCTGATAATCTTCCTAACTTTCAAGATTTCACTCATTTTTTAAACGCACGTAGACAGCTGTTAGAAAATACACTGCCTATCGATGCCAGACAGCAACTCAACAAGCCGAGTTTAAGACTCAACAATAAATCTGATAAATATAAATCACGAAACGCTGCTGGCAGTACTACATTTAAGAGTTATCACTCAGCGTCAAGCAATTATTCATGTTTGTGTTGTAAATCTAATCATCCAATTTACATGTGTGATAAATTTCGTGCACTAAGCACCACAGCGAGGACAATTTGTATCAAATCACAAATGTTGTACCAATTGTCTTAGATCAGATCATTTTGTATCTAATTGTAATAATAAGCAGGCATGTAAGATCTGTTCAAAACGACACCATACATTGTTGCACATGAACAATGTGCCGAACTCGATCTCTGCCAGTAGCAGTAATTATTCATTTAAATCACAATCCACGAATAATATTCTTTTATCAACAGCAATTGTATTTGTCATTGACCAGGCTGGCAACAGACAAAAGGCAAGAGTTCTTTTGGACGCAGGTTCACAAATAAATTTTTGTACCAAATCATTTACAAAGAAATTACGGCTTAATTTGACTAAATCCAACATACCAATTACGGGTATAAATAATACAGCGTGTCATGCCACTAATCTCGCGTCTATACGCATTATTTCTCGTTATCAGAGATTTAGCTTCGAGGCAAAATGTGCTGTCTTATCTGCATTAACCCACAATCTGCCAGCACAATCGTTTGATTATAATCAATTCAACATTCCAGACAACATTTTTCTTGCTGACCCAAATTTCAACATATCATCCGAAATCGACATACTCTTAGGGGCGCAATTTTATCTGGATTTAATTTTAGCCAACAAATACGTACGCGGCCCTCATTTTCCCATTATTCAGGAAACAAAGTTAGGCTACATTTTGGCTGGCAATCTGCCCAACCACTGCCGCCACAAGGGTCCTGCTGTTTTGTTCCTAGCTAGGAACAACGGCAGTCAAATTTTGCAGTCTCTCGAAAAATTCTGGGAAGCAGAAACTATCCCTGACATCACACCTGATAACGAGTCAGCTTGTGAGGAGCATTTCGTGCGTTCTACTCATCGCAATCAAGAGGGTAGGTTCGTTGTATCACTGCCATTTAAGTCCGATCATCTCCAGTTGGGGGAATCTTACACCAATGCTGAAGCAAGATTTTTGAATTTAGAACGTCGATTCAGGCGTGATGCTAAGCTCGTGCACGATTACGCAGACTTTATTAATGAATATAAGGATCTTGGCCACATGACGCTTATCGATAATTGCTCTATCAATTCAGGAGTGTCAAATACTTACTATCTGCCTCACCATGCCGTGTTTAAGCAGTCTAGCTTGACCACAAAACTGCGCGTCGTTTTTGATGGTTCGTCCAAAACTACCAATGGCCTTTCTCTCAATGACATATTGTTGGTAGGCCTGAATGTTCAACAAGACCTTTTTTCTATTCTTTTACGTTTCCGCATGCATAAATATGTTCTCATCGCCGACATCGAGAAGATGTATCGACAAATTCTCGTAGCTGACAGGGATTGTCACTATCAACGTATTCTGTGGCGTGACTCTCCCCTCGAACAATTTAAACACTTTGCATTGCGAACGGTAACCTATGGCACGGCTAGTGCTTCATTTTTGGCCACTCGCTGTCTTATTCAAATTGGTAGGGACCATGAAGCTTCTTTTCCTGATGCTGCGTTAGCTATAACAAATGATTTCTATGTCGACGATTTGCTTACCGGTACAGACACCATCTCTGATCTGACCAAGTTGAAATCTGACTTAGGTGCGTTATTGAGTCAATACGGTCTCACGCTGCATAAATGGGCATCTAATGAACCCAGGGTGGTCGCAAGTGATGACAATTTATCACTCCCCTTAAACAAACAGGACAATGTGCGTACCCTGGGCATTCTCTGGAATAACACTGCCGATTCATTCCTGTTTGACATTAAATCATTCCCCGTTGAATCAAGCATCTCCAAGAGGAGAATTCTTTCGATTATCGCAGGCATATACGATCCACTTGGACTGATCGGTCCCGTTGTTTTCTTGTACAAACAGTTTATGCAGCAACTCTGGCTTTGCAATCTTGGTTGGGATGAACCGATCTCCGGGCAATCACGTTTGGATTGGCATTCATTGTGCGACAAGTTGTGTCTGATTAGCAAAATTGTTGTCCCACGTTCTATTCGTTGCAAGTTTGAGGCAAGTACAGGTGAATTACACGGTTTTTCGGATGCCTCTGAAAAGGGGTTTGGGTGCTGTATCTATATTAGAGTCATTTATCAAGATTCATCGGCCTCTTGTCATCTCCTGTGTTCTAAATCTCGCGTGGCTCCGCTACGACAGGTGTCATTACCTCGCATCGAACTCTGCGCTTGCTTGTTATCGCGACTCGTATCTAAGGTCGTTCCTGCACTTTATTCGTTTATTAATAGTGTTCATTTATATTCTGACTCTATGGTGTCTCTTTACTGGATTCATGCCCAGTCCACGAGGTGGAAAACCTACGTCGCTAATCGTGTTGCTGAAATTCAGCGTCTTACACAAGCCTATACATGGCATCACATCAATTCTAGACACAATCCTGCTGATATTATCTCTAGGGGGTGTCTCCCTGACGTTTTGCGCGATTGTTCGCTTTGGTGGCACGGTCCCACTTGTTTGTCTCAATCTTCCGAGTCCACTCCTTTTCCACCCTTTTTACCTTCTAATCCGTCGTCTTCTGAAGTCACTGCGGAAGAGAAACAAACCCATAACCTTTCTCTAATGTCTACCCTGGCTATCGACCTTTCTAAGGACTTTTCTTCGTTGCATCGTCTGACACGCATATACGCTTACTGTTTTCGGTTCATCAAAAATATTAGACTCTCCAGTGCTGACAAAATAACGGGCGATCTTACCCCTGTCGAAATTCATCATGCTCTTAATTTCTTCATAAAACAATCTCAGTCGATCCACTTTGCAGCCGAGATTAATTGTCTTCATAATGGGTCTTCTGTCTCTATCAGGAGTAAGTTGTCTTCTCTCGACCCGTTTCTTTATGATTCTGGAGTAATGCGCGTAGGCGGGCGATTACAGCAGTCGCAATTACCTTACGACACTAAACATCCTATTGTCTTGCATCCATCGGCTCATATTACTCGCCTTATCATTGAACGCGAACACATTCGTCTACTTCACGCTGGTGCTCAACTCGTGCATCACTCACTTCGTCAACGTTGGTGGATTGTTAATGCCAGGTTAGTCATTCGCTCCATCATTCGTAAATGTGTCAAGTGTCTCAGGTTTAGTGCCAAACAGCAGGTTCAGAGGCTTGGTATTTTACCATCTCCTAGAGTCACTCCATCACGGCTGTTTCTATTCTGCGCGGTTGATTATGGTGGTCCCTTCATGATTCGTCATGGCGGGCAGAAATCCAGAACTCTCTCTAAGGCATACGTGTCTTTGTTCATTTGCTTAGCAACCAGGGCCATTCACTTGGAATTGGTTTCCGACCTTACAGCCAGTGCGTTTATAGCTGCTTTACGTCGTTTTATTGCCCGCAGGGGCATACCCAGTCAGTTATATTCTGATAATGGCACAAACTTTAGGAAGGCCCGCAATATTTTACATGACCTCTACAATCTTTGGCATAATAAGGATGCCACCTCATCACTCAAATTATTCACGTCCTCTCAGGGTATTTCATGGTCATTTATTCCGCCCTCGTCACCTCATTTTGGTGGCCTTTGGGAGAGCGGCATAAAGAGTTTGAAGTTTCATTTGCGCCGCATGGTAGGCAAGTCTATACTCACTTTCGAGGAGTTTGCAACAGTTTTGTCTCAGATAGAGGCATGTCTAAACTCTCGCCCTTTATTTGCCATATCTTCGGATGTAAATGATCCGGTGCCACTTACACCTGGCCATTTTTTGATTTGCGCACCATTAACGGCGATACCGGACCCAGACTTATCTCATATTCCTATCTCTCGTCTTGGACGTTGGCAACTTCTCCAGAAGTTTGTCCAAGTCATTTGGAAGGGATGGTCTCGCGACGGAACTTCGCTAAGGATAATGTTTCCATTGGGGACCTAGTTTTACTTATTGAGGATAACCTACCTCCATTAGCCTGGAAATTTGGTGTAATTACCGCAACATTTCCCGGCCCAGATAACTTAATTAGAGTCGTAGACATTCGCACGCCTACTGGTGTTTTGCGCAGACCAATTCATAAATTATGTTTGGTCCCTATTAGGGACGAACAATAAAAAAAAAAAGGGGGGTTTATTTTCCTTTGTATATTTGTAAAAAAGACATAAATCAGATGTTCAAAGAAGACTTTGTTAGTTATAAGCACCTTTGTTTTTAGCATAAGCTTTAATTTGTATATTTTTGATTCAGCAACTGTTTGTTTTACTCAAGCAAATGTCAGTTTATTTAATATGCAAGGCTTTAATTATTATTTTGTATTTTCGTATATGCAACATTTGATTTATGCCTCATGTCTTTGCTTACTATTATGTAAAAATTTTGTTATTCTCTGAATTTATTTTTCACAATTGTTCAATACATGTATTACATTTGTAATTAACTAAATTGGTGTTTATTATATTTATTATATAACTTGCATTTATGTAAAACATATTGTTTTTTGCGTCTACTGTATGTAACCACGCCACGCCTAGATTTATTTTTATATTGTATTTTGTGATTATGCATTGCACAATTATCATTCCAAATTATGACATACATGTCATTACATATGTGCTTGCAATCAGTCAGCTATTTATAGCTTGTTCTCACACAACAACATATTGTAAATTCCTGAAACTTCAGGTATAGCATAACTCGTTCAAATTTATGTCGCCATGCTAGATTTACGTCTAAACATGTATAATTTGTGACAATTTATTTGTTCATTGTAAGCAATACTCTGTACAGGTCTACTGGCCTCAACTATTTCACGGTAACCATCTATGACTTGCATAGGGTTACAATTTATCGGGCCATCATGTGATGAGTTTCCGATCATGCATTATTAAACATTGTCGAATTATGTATTTTTCATGTTTTATAACGTTCAATATTGTATACATACAATATATGTGGGCAATACATTGCCAGCTTACCTTTTCATTCATGCATGAAATCAGTTTGCTCGCCAACCTTGGCCTACCAAACGCTTATCTTTCAAGCTTATCTTTATTCATGCTTATCGCTAAACCATTAACGTACAGCTGTTATCTAAGGTTACAACTCAAGGTTCAATGCAGCCTGTGAGATTAACTTTCATTATTAAGAATTCTGTATGTTATATAATAAGTCACCAAAATGTATAATAAGTTACTAAAATGTAGTAAAAAATCTACTGATTTTTTGACGGGCAGTTTATGTACAGTAGCGCGGTAATTTTTACATTATAGGTTGGCTAATCTGCACTTTAATCTGCTCAATTCATGTCCGTGCTTCCGCACAGTTCGTCATATACGCTCGCTAGCAGCGGTCGGCTCGCTCCCGCAGCTATACTGTCACATTTTTCTAATACTTGTACTCAAGTATTCGAGTGTCGCGTACTCGCGCCTCTATTCTACTCATCATACGACAATTAATGTAGGCCTTAGGCCAACATTTCATATATGGCTCTTTAGGCACTTTCATTAAAATTAATTTCAATGTAATACAACTTGTATTTACGATGCGCTCATTAGCCAATCTCTTATTCAGAAGTGAAACCTAACAATGTAAATGTGAACAATTAAATAAATGTATTAATTACAGTCCACTCTCTCTTCATCATTTCTGCATCCTGGCGAATCAACCTACAGTAAATCACGAACACTTCACACTTAACATTTTTGCGTCCACTCGGACCGCTTCTAAACATTTTTTGGTCCACACATGGCGGATCATTCTTCTACTTAACAGCCTCCCTGCCGTTAAACTGCTGACCTTGAGTCAATTTGTGTATGACGTTTATCATCCCATACATTTCCAAATAATACTATACATTTTATTTATAGATCGGGAGGGTCTTACCTGTACCGTTACAGTGCCACCCAGTGTCACCAAGATGGCTGCGCTAGCCCCACCCCATCGCCGCCCACACTGAAACGTAAGTTACTTTCTGGACAGCCCTCGTAGTTACAGTGTGTACAGAATAATCCTGGAAAGAAAACATATGAGAATATAACAGTGAAATTGTATAATATAATGACACTGAATATGACAGAATTTAACCTAACCTAACATAATCTATCAAATTTTGTCTATATTAGCATCCAAATAAATAAAAAAAATTATTATTTCTAAATAATTAACTAATTTCTTTAACAGATTACACAGATTATTAAAGAAGTCATAAAGGAAAATCAGAAATGACTAAACTTAGACCAAAGAAATATGATATGCAAGGTATTCTTACGATGGTCTCACTTATCGTCGTATGGTACAGTGGAAAAACAAAATAGACACCAATGAAGTTTTAATTACAGAGTTATTACATACTATAATACAGATACAGACTACAAATACAGAAGTATTTAATTACAGACTAATGACCAGTTTTAATTAATCACAAATAACAATTCGTAATCAGCTCGTACAATAATTCAACTTAAATTTGTCTACACGCAATAATAATGTCAACTATAAAGAATCTCGCACTAATTATAACACAACAACCACTTGATATCACTTGACAAATCGCCCAACATAAACTGAAAACTAACTTGATATCACTTGGCAAATCGCCCAACAAACTGAAAACTAATTGGCATCTCTGCTCTTTTATGTTTGCACTTGAGTCATCTACTGCAGATATTTTTGTTCTTCTTCCACATTCAAGACAGATTTTTGTACTTCAGCTGTTTTAGTAATTTAGTTACTAAGCTCACCTCGTAATTTACCTAGCCAACACATAGGAGACCCAATTCTGCTGTAGTATGTTCTTGCATGTGCTTTTCCGCCTCTATTAGCGGTTTGATGTCATCTGCTTGATGCTTATGTTCCTCTGCGTCCTGTGTATGTTTCTCGTTTTGTCGATCTTCTGTGTTGAGCAAGACTGCTTTTTGTCGTTCTTCTGTTTCTTCTCTTTCCTGTCTGCATTCTTCTTTTTGTTGTCTCCCTGCTTCATCCGCCTCTTGTTGGTGTCTTTTCTTTGCTTCCTCTGCCACCTGCCGTCGTCGTTCCTCTGCAACAGCAATGCCTGGAAGGTTTCTATCATCTGGCTCTAATCCATTGTTTACAGATTAATTACAAATTACACTAGTCTTGTTCAGAGTTCAAAGTCATATCCACTGTTTCCACTGTTAACGGTTCTATTCCATTTCTGACCCACTATTATGACGGTCTCACTGATCGTCATATGGTACAGTGGAAAAACAAAATACGGGCACCAATAAAATCACTAATAACCAGCTTTAATCAATCACAAATAACAATTCGTAATCAATTCATACAATAAATCAACTTAAATTTGTCCACACGCAATAATAGTGTCAACTATAAAGAATTTTGCACTAATTATAACACAACAACCACTTGATATCACTTGACAAATCGCCCAACATGAACTGAAAACTAATTGGCAGCTGTTGTCTACTTATAGCATGCAGGGTTTCATAATATGCGTTCCATAACAAGCACTTGAAAATTGTAGAGCAGTGGTTCCCAAACTTTTCAGTCCACAGACCCCCTCTAAAAAATTAAAAATTTCACGGACCCCATCTGAGTTATGAAATAAAACAAAAAGTAAATATGATACAAACTCTTATATTTTAATTAAAATCAAAATTCTTTTAACTTGCAAAATTGTAATATTAATAATATCAAGCATAGTTTAATGTGAAGCTGCTTTTGAACAAGTAGCTCTGCAATATTAGGTTTAATGTCTGATAATTTCAAAATTAAGTCACTCTCGACATCAAGTTTATTTCTTAACTTTGCAACCTCGGCTCTATCTTTCCAGCTACATGGAAAAACGTTATGCTTAGGTACAGTGCTTATACGTGAGATACAGTGCTTATAGTGGACTAAAACAGCGTGATCAGTTTTGCGTTGATGCACCGCTCTAGTCAGTTCGGCTGGTAAACAGATCTGCGACGTGAGACGATTTAAAGACATTATTAAAGCCATTAGTTTTAAATTACTTTTACAATTACATTTTGCAGTAACTCGCACGTCTCCCCCCCCCCCCCGGATCATTTGCAAATGGTTAGCTGTTTTGGGTACAACCATAAATAAGAATGTAGCAGTGCTAGTTTGCCAACGTGCGTCCTTCCATTATTTCTCATGATGTGGCGTCAGTCTTGACTACTTTTTGTCGTGTTAATACTAGTGGTGGGTTGTTATAAATGAAGTGTTTATGAACACAGATCTCTAGAGTTAATGAATGACATGGTGCTGAGCTCCAGTAAGAACCAGGCCTCAGCTAAATTAAATTTTGACATATGGAACACCCATTGTTCAGTCTTGTTTAGGTCACAGGCTGACTCATACAAGTACACTAATGCGTAATTGTAACAATATAATAGCAGTTTGATAAACAAGCAGTAAAACAGGAGATTGATATGATATTTGTTATACTTCTGGGTATCATAAATTATGAATGGTACATAAAAACGTCTTTATATGGTGTCATTGGAAAAGTTCAGATCTGGTTTCAGTAGCAGACAATTAGATTTTTTTTGTGACAACAGCTCAATAATAACTTCTTTTGTAGTGTATCATTTTGGAATTTTTCTAACGTTTTTGGAGTTATGATAAGTGGTGTTATCCTTTTACAACCATTATACTTCCCTGCTAAAAATAATTTAGGAATCTGATCAAAGCCAGTTCTCTAGCTGTTGCAGCTCTGGTTTCCTTATGATAATCACAAGTTGCTTTTGTTGTAGACCGGAATACCTATTGCTCTCAGGTACAGAATATGTTGTTGCTGAATCTGCGTGACAGACTATAAGGTACCCACTTTTTCCTTCAATCCACCATTTCCAATAAGTTTCAGATGTAAGTTGTATAAAACTGACCCAGTAGTATATAAACTATTTAGGTAGCCAACAAACACACAACACACACATATATAATATTTATAATGACTTTACCTCAAGATGTTTTTCCCTTAACATGTTGAATGCCACAGCAGACACCGATGTCCGGTGACTGACTTTCCTGTGGGGCCATGGCAGACACCGGTGTCCGCTATACATCGTTGTACAAAATGTTCTTTACATGCCATGTGTCCGCTAATACGCTATCTTTTAGGTACATAATGTGTCCGCTCGGCCTCAGAGAACATGCTGACATTAGTTTTCGATATTTACCTCGTGTAAAAGCGTAGTACGAAATTACAACTCTCAAGATCATTGTGTCCGCTGTGGCCCGGGGGGGGGGGACCAAAAATGTTTGCTGGTTTCTTATGGAAAACATTATTTTGGATATATAAAATTCTGTAACTTTATGATGGAAATAAATACGTTACTACTAAACAAAAATATATTTTGCTAGTAAAATTAGTAATATTTTACTTGAATGTAACCTCAGAATAATTTCATATTCTCGCTAACACACTGTGTTTTACTTTGAAATGTGTCCTCTCTGACTTTAGAGGACATATTGCTGCCATCGGTTTTTGATATTTACCTCTTATGAAAGCAAAATACGAAATTACGTCACCTGATCTTGTGTCCGCTGTGACGTGGGAAGATCAAATATTTTTTGCTGGTTTCTATGGAAAGCATCTTATTCATTTATACAAAATTTTGAAAACTTATATATAGAAATAAATAGGTTAGTTTACGAAACAAAAATCTGATTTGCTAGTAAAAACCGACCTATTTATAATATACATGTACATCTAATAAATAATTATATTTTTGTTTGTAGACAGTGTAAACGTCCTATTTGTGTCTCTGAAACATTCCAAGCAGTTACCTTCGTTCTTCAGGGCAGTCATTATGAAGTGTTGTAACCTATCTAATTTTGTTCTTTTCAATTTCTCCACAAAGTTTTCTTTCACAGCAGCCAGCACGTATCTGCGGCCTTCTCTTGCAGAACCTCTTCCTTTTTGCAGAATACATTCTTCTTATTATTTATGCTTACAAAATTTGCTACTAAACAACTCACTTGAATATATAAATAACTCAAACTAAAATAACACAATCATGGAAACGATAACTTATACTCATGCACGATGTAAACACTACTGGCGGAAGCTATGCACTGCGCTAAGTGGTGTCCGCTCTGGCCCCAGATGACCTCATTTCCGGCTGGCGCCAGAGCGGACACCGGTGTCTGCTGTAGGTTTTTCTAATAGAATCTAAAAAATAAATCCTTTTTTCATTTAAACTGAGACTGGAACGTTTCTTGTGTTACAAGTGACTGGAAAATCATTTTGGCCCAAAGAGAAAAATTAAAAAATTTGGCTTGGCAGTCAACGTGTTAATTGGAACATGTTTCGGGACACTCAGTGTTCCAATCCTCAGCCTTCCTAATTTTGAATCTTGTGAAGTACTTGTGTGTTGGTTGGTTGTTGTTATGGTTTCCTGTTGGCTTTTGACACCTTAAATTAGTATTATTGTGTGTGATTGTGGTGTATATATTAGTACATCATTATTTTGTGTATTTTCAATGTTGAGTGCTTTGAAAACTGTGATTGTGAAACTTGTGTCAGTGTATATAGAAAGCATTAAGAACATTAAAAGGCTGCAACTTGAAAACTATTGCTGTTATAACTTGATGGTAACTTGAAACATTGCTACAAATATGTTACATGGACATACATGTATGGGGGATTTGCTGTAACAGTCATGGATGACAATTAATGTGAAATGGAAATATTTAGGCCTAATGCAATTGGTAATGAATTAACAAATTAATGAAGTATCTCAACAAGAAGTGAGACAGGATGTCAGAATTTGATAGCAATTAACAAATGGATTGAGCATTACAAGGAATGTTCCCAGGAAGCTGCAGATGACATATGGGAAGACATCGGTATAGATTTAACAATGTTTTGTAACTAGGATGGCCTAGAAAATTACAGTATGTTCTATTTTTTCTTAAAAGTGTCTGCAGACCCCACTTTGGGAAACACTGGTCTAGTACATTATTTAAGATTAGACTGGTACATTTGCTGAATATTTCCTAGGCGATGTTTATGATCTTGGATGAATGGAAAGTAGCCAAGGCTATTTCTGTTTTTAAGAAAGGTGATAGAAAGGTCATCAAATTGTAGTGGTATAAGCTTAATAAATACAACTAAAGAAGATATGTAGGGAAATTATTAATGCAAGACTTTGTTCTATCTTGAATATCTTACTCCTTGACAAAAAGGCAGGATTTTTAAAGGTCTGTTCTCGTGTTGATGATGCATTCTCTTTGAAAATATTGATGAGAAAAGAAATGAACTGAATTTGAAGACACGTCTATGAGAGAGCATTTGAAAGATTTAAAACATCCGTTCTGTGACACTTTGTGTAAGAGGGTCGTAAAAATTTATAGACATAATAAGAACTCATACAGGGTTCCCACAGACCTGGTGAGTCAGGGAAATTCACTACCTGTCAGGGAAGGCCTTGTACATTTGCTAAATTTTATTTTTTAAAGTAATATACATACATTATGTTAGTGTATTACATTTTATATGTAAGGTAGGTTTGAGCATATTTGAGTCTCCCTCTCTTTTGTCAGGTGTCACTGCTGTGTTATGCACTAGGTTGGCAGTAATGCAGTGTCCCTCCTTCCTTCATATTGTTATGACGGTCTAACTGATCTTCGTATGGTACAGTGGAAAACAAAATACAAGACACCAATGAAGTCACTAAAAACCAGCTTTAATTAATTATCACAATAAAACTGTTTGTAATCAACAAGATTGTCTCTTACAACAAATCAAATAAAAATTGTTCACACGCAATAATAATGTCAACTAGTCTCACACAATTATAAAACACAATAATTCTTCACTTCGACAAACACTCGATCCGCGCTAACAAAATCGCTCATGCAACTGAACTCTGGCTCATGCCAGATGCTCTGTTTTTATAGGTCCCGCAGAGTTCTAGAATTAACATTCCATCCTTAATTTGCACACTACTTAATGCTGACACTAATGTGTATCTCAAGTGGCCTCTTGACGAGTCTAGGACAAACTTGAATGCGGCCTTGACTGGGCAACACCTGCCACACTGGACGGGGGGAAGAGTGGAGAATATACTGGGTTGTTCGGTAGGCTTCTCATAACACTGGCTCCTCCTTAATCCTGCTCATCCCGAACTGACAAACCGTCTCAGAAGTAATACTTGGCCAGGCGATCTAGGTGGGCGTCCTTGTGAAAGATAATTCTCTGGTTATATTATTATATACACATACCACCAAAGTCAGTAAAATTCCATTTTTTAAAATAATGAATAAGGCCTTTTCATTATTTTAAAAAATGGAATTTTACTGACTTTGGTGGTATGTGTATATAATAATATTATAACAAGTCAGTGGCTTAATGTTTGACAAAATAGTAATTCTCTGGTTCTTCGAATTCAGTCTCGTGTGATCTGAACATCAAGTTCCCAGGAATATGAGTCTTCCGCTCAACTGCTAGTTTTGTTGGAATCACTCCCGTTGCATCATGTTGTAACTTTACTATTATTTACAAATACACAAAATGACTACTTACCCCGATTCTGACAAACAGGCTTACGACTTACCTTAATAAACCACCAGAAGATCCCAAATTCAAGGTTGCCACGATATTTTGAGATTAAATATCGAAACTATAACACTCTTCCCATTAAATAATTTAGTTAATAATTTACTTTAATTCAAAATCTCACAGGTTCGTTTAGGCGGGTTTTTTGGCACAGGATAAGGATATGGTTCTGGCATAATTATTACTCTTAACGCACGTTTATGCTACTAAACACACATCTTATTTTATTTTTTAAAACAATAGTTATTTTTCTTTAAGGTAATATTGTACCCACATATTTTATTTTGACAAGAACAATTATTTTCTTTCTACTGTAGTGATATACAAAAATTTCTTACCCACAAAATTTCTAATACAAAGATTATAACACCCAAAGGGCTTCCTTTTTATTGAGATGTCATTATGTTTTAAGAAGTAATTTTTTACAGTTTTTATAATTTGGTTTTAGAACAATCACTTTCGCATACTTTTACTAATTTCCTTACAATCTTTAAGGTACTTAGCTCTTTTGTTGTAAAGTCTCCTGTAGGTTTCACAATGCACAGTAATTCGCTTTCCCAGTAAAAACTGTTCGGAAAATGTGTCTTGCCCGTTCACTTTTATGTTTGTATTACTTGTTTAGGTTTAACTCAACATTTTTATCACTTTTCCATAAAACCTCGGCCGGCCTATCTTAATTGCTTGCGAGCACTGTATACTACAACTGCGCGGTCTGAAGGTGTTCGGGCGACTGCATCGTTATTAAACTGTGTTTAATACTTCATTAGTGTTATTTAAACTTAACTTTGAGGCAGACCTAGCGTACTTACACGCGTAGGCCTCCCGACACTATTTCACTGCGACTGTCCGATCTGAAGGTTAGCTGGCGACTGGGTTTTATTAAAAATGTTTTTAATACTCCATTAGTGTTATTTAAACTTAACTTTGAGGCAGGCCTAGCGTACTTACACGTGTAGGCCTCCCGACATAATTACGATATGAGCGTACTGTATGCTGGTTAGCTGGCGACTGGGGTGAGCTGGGTACGCTCTCCGCATTCTTTGTGTATATGCCACGAGGTTCCACCGGATGTCCACTTCGTCTCTTGCCTTCACTGCATAGACGGTTCCAGACGTTTCTCGACTCCAGAAGTTCACTTTACATTAAAACACGTGTTCTTTTCTATGCCGTAAAGCCACGTTGCTCGTTCTGTGACTCAACTACGCTTTGTTAGGTCTCCCCACACTTCTCTAACAATATGTTTTATAAAAGAATTACATACGTTGATAATTATTGAAGATTATTAAAACAGTGGCTCAGCCCATTTTGTCCCGTTACAATACCCAGTGAGAGGTTTTATGTAAAAACAAAAACTCTCATTGCCTAAACCTAAGAGGATCAGTTAGTATATGGCGCCATGACCCCCTTATTTCCTTATTAAACTGTGAGTTACTCACCCCCCTAATCCGGTGTCTGTGGCCGCACCTGCATGACTTTACTGGACGTCCTTCCTCAGGATCCCAACACCATAAAGCCAGACAGGCACTAGACGACCCTGACCTGACGTGCTGGCCAGCACAGATCCGTCTCCACAGTACCACCCAGATTCTGTAACAATCAAGTAAAAACATTAACAAATGGCCTTTCACCATTCCATATCCTTAACCGATTTGGGTTCCTCCTAGACGTACTGGTTTGCCTCTATCAGTGGTTTTTTTTTTTTTTTTTTTTTTTTTTTTTTTTTTTTTTTTTTGAATACACATAAACCTTATTCTTCTACCATATATATAGCCTTATCGTTAACAGAATACATTTTGTTTAGAATACATAACATTAATATTGTAACATAACAAGATTGCACCTCAGAATAAAGACAGGTATACCATCAAAATTCACTGTGAAATATACATAAACGCAATCTTGTTAGTAATAAAGTACAAAGAAGAATAAAATGAACATAATAAATAATGAAATGAAGACACAACATATTATTTAAAGATAAATAATAAGGTCAAGAAATGAAAAGTAATTAAAACAAAAAGGAAAATATTATAATAAATAATATTTCTACAAGAAGAAAAAAGAACAGAAGCAACACATAATTAAAAAAATAATCATTAGCGAAATGAAAAACAAAGATAAACAAAAGAAAGACAATAAAACAATAAAAGAAATTAAAAATAAAGTAAAGAACAATAATTTAATAATAACTAAAGCAGACAAAAGTCAAGCAACAGTAATCATTGATAAAGCAGACTACATTAAAAAAACCGAAGACTTCATAAACAATAATAATTGCATACAACTAAACAAAAACCCAACAAAAAACTATCTTAAACAAACAATAAAACTAATAAAAACAACTAAAAATATTTTCAACATGAAAAACATAGACATATATAAATAATAATCCAGAACCACCTAAAATGAATAGCCTAATAAAAGTACACAAATTAAACAACCCAATACGTCCATTAATCAACTTCAAAAAAGCTCCTACATACAAAATAGCAAAAATAATAGCACAAAAACTAAAAAATAACCATCATAACATAAAAAATACATACGAATTAATAGACAAACTAAAAATAATAAATATAAATGAAAATACATTTTTCACATCATATGACATCACAAACATGTACACCAACATCCCAGTAGAAGAAACAATAGACATAATAATAAACAAACTTAAAGAACAAAATGAAAACAAACAATATATAACCGAAATAAAAAATAGCCTCCAACTAATACTAAAACAAAATTACTTTGAATTTAATAGCAAAATTTATCAACAGCAAGAAGGTTTAGCAATGGGATCACCATTATCGAGCATAATAGCAGAAATATTTCTACAACACATAGACACAAAAATACAAAATATTATAAAATCACATGACCCAAATGGCATATGGATAAGATATGTAGACGATGGGCTATATGTATCAAATAACAAAAAGACAAAGAGAACATACTGAAACAAATCAATAACATACATCCTAAAATACAATTCACAGAAGAAAAAGAAAAACAACAAAATCAACTATTTAGACATAACCGTCACAAGATACAACAACCACATACAATATGCAATATATAGAAAACCAACATCCACTAACATCATTATACCTAACCATTCTGACAACCCACCACAACATAAAATGGCAGCATTCTATTCGCTATTTAACAGAATGTACAAAATTCCCCTAAACAAACAAGAAACTGACAAAGAAAGAAATATAATATACCAAATTGGTTAGAAAATGGATACAATAAAAATACTGTGAACAAAATAGAAAATAAAATAAAATATAAAATAAAAACTAAACAATTAAGAATTAATCAAAATGAACAACACATAAATAATAACAACAACAAAAGATGGGCCACATTCACTTACGTAAATAATAAAATGACAAAAGTAACAAAACTATTTAAAAACCCAGATATAAAAATAGCATACAAAACTAATAAAAATAAATTACAAATTCTAAATAGCTCACACAACAAAGATAATACAACAACTAACGGTATATACAAAATTTGAATGCCAAGATTGCAATAAATGTTACATAGGACAAACAAAAAAAAACAGCTGAAAAAACGTTATTTTGAACACCTAAACGCATACAAAAACCCAGAAATATATAAATCCAATTTAGCCACACATGCAATAAACACAGGACACGAATTCCTAGACATAACCAATGTATCACTAATAAAACATACCACACAAAGGCACCATAATGAACATTTGGGAAAATTTACAAATATACAAACATAAAACACAAAACAAACTAACAAACTAATACTAGAACAAAAATACAAATCAATACAAAACATGACACAATATTCAAAGCACTCAACATCAAAAATACACAAAATACAAAAACATATACCACAATCACACACAATAATACAACTTTAAAATACCAAAGACCAATAAACAACCTTAATAGCAACCAGCAACTAACACACAAATACTTCACCAGAAACAAGATCGCGAAGGCTGAAGATGAGAGAACAGGAACTCTCGAAACATGTTCCAAATAGAAAAATAACATCTTGAGGTAAATTTAATTATAAATATTAAATGTTTAATAAATAAATAATAGGGAATTAAGGAAAAAAACTCATTAAGTAAATAATTTAATGACAGTAACAAACAATGACTGACGATGACAATAATACCCAGAAGTGAAGATCAAGTGACAAACAAACATATAAATAATGATTAATTAATAGAATTATAATGTACAAATGTTAAACTTAAAAAATAAGTAAAAAGACATTTGTTAGTTCATAAGCATTAGATTAAAACTATGAGGAGGTCTGCGTACCTCAGACAGTTATTTTGTATCATTGAACTACAAACGGTGAATGATATAAATTTTACAAATATAATAATATCAAACTGTAATTATATAAGTTAGGTTGTGTGATAGTGCTAGAAAATGAGAATAACAGTGATAGACTTTAAAAAGGAAAAAATCATTTATAATGAAAGTGATTAAACATAATTATAATATGAGCATTGAATGAAACATATAATCTATATGAAACAGTTAGGTAGCCCATATAGTGAGATCAAACCAAGTGTAAATAATTAAAAATAGAAAAATCTTACGTTACAAATTTACAATATAATGTAGTGACGAAGAAAAAATGAAATTCAATGGAATCGTATTCATTATAAAAGATGAAACCAAACCTGTGACCCATAAACATATCATAGCCAAAGCCTTAACTGAAGGAATTAGTATTTTGGTAAAAAGAAAGGGATTGTTGGAAAAAATATTTAAACGAGGCAGAAGATGTTAATTTGACTGCCGGATTTTTATACAAATTAATTGCAGACAGAAGGCGAGATGACAAAGAAAGACTATTGGAATAACTAGAAGACTAATATTTTAATCGAAAGTACCAAAAACTTGAAGGCCAGAAGCGAAGAATCAAGCAATAAGTTCATAAGGAAAACTACCAGATGGGTGAGATTGCTCCGATATGCTAAGCCAGATATTTGAACCAACATTACTACATTTTAATGACCGAGTTACAGTGAAATACTATAACCAAAGCAATATAAATATTATAATAGTAAATTTTATTTGTACACCATAACTATTAGTATTAAGAGTTCCTTTTCAAATTGTTCTTTGTATGATCCAAAGGACCCACTAGTCAACATACATCCACAACACCCAATTACAAACCCTTAATTATAAATATTCTGTTTTATGTTATATTATAATGTGAACAATACTTTGACTTTAATTTTACATTGACCCTGAGATTGACATTTTCTATGTAATCCAACCGAAATGAGCTACCAATAAAAGAAGGGACATTGAATGTCAATACAAGTAAGAAATGTTAAAGAGAAATAATAAATTTTATTGAAATTCAGTCAAGATAGAAAAGGAGTTTGATTATTTATTTAACATAAAAGTTTAATTCTTACATGGAAGAAGGGTAAGTTTAAGAAGTTTAGGAGTTAAGATAAGGATTTAAGATTCAATTAAGATAATCACAAGACAAAACATCACGTACGAGTCGACTTACATAATTGGCACTAACAATTTGGGGCTAACAAAGACAACAGATAAACTTAAATAAATGAATAAAAAATCAATATACAAAATTGACGCTTACAATGTGAGGCGTTATCCACTTAACACAGTTTAACAAAAAAGAGATAATTTTGTTTTATTACAATATAAATTTGAAAGTCTTATTGGAAACCAATTTTTCTCAATTTAATTCCAATTAGAAAAAAAATAATCTACAAATCTCATTACAAATACAATCTTCTAGTTTAAAGACTTCATTTTAAAGATTCCAATTATCTCATTTAAATAGATTCAACTTCAATTACCAATTCAGATTACTATTCTCATCTTTACACAATACAAAATATGATTACACGAAATAGAAAATTACTCAATACAACAAATACATAGACAAATAATATGCACTCCGTTATTCCATTACCATCCATATCATAAATGTTTCATATTTCACAAATACATCATCTTCAGATAAACATTACCATCATCACATTAAAACAACCATTTCAAATCTGAATTTGAATAAAAATTATAAACATTTCACAACTTTAGTTTTAATTTTCTATTAAATCTTCCCATTGTCACATTGTAACTTCAACTCTGATTCTCTATTCACTACTTTAATCATCAAATTTTAATCATTTGCCATTTATTATATAAGTCAAATCAAAAAAATTAATTTTTTAAAATTTATTACCAAAATTTCCATCCTTTAAAACATTTCAAATAAATTTTAATTACATTATAAAATTTCAGTAATGTCAGTTATTCCATCAAACAAAATATTATTATTGTTATAAACTCAATCAAAACTATAAACATTGTTTACACAAAATACAATGTACATACAACCAAATGTATCCTCAGATACCCTATCATAACAACAACATAACCTAATACATACTACATCTAACACCAATACCAATTTATATACAATCTGCGTCATATCAAATGTCATTGTTCACCCAAAATCATTATATTATTCAGCTCATTTTCTAAAACCATTACACTCACATAATTAAATGTTCATTAACACCATGTGTCTAACCTCCATCATCAAAAATTAGTCTTACATTATATAAGTACATTTCATTTTGGTTTAAGTTTATTATATTGCCTCTACCAATATAATTACTATTCAACTTCTCAAATTCTTCCACAATACCGTAATAATAATCTACAGGATTACTCCATATTATTATATCATATATCATGTCTACATTGGATATAGTCCAGTCGCCCTTCGTATTTTTTGTCACTATTAGGTACGTTATAACCTCATCATTAGTCTCATCATCTACTACTACACCTGTTTCATGCTATTATAAACATCTTATAACCTATACAACTTATTCAAAAATAACACCATTCCAAACCATACTTCCTGTCAAAACAGGCCTAACTCATAAAAATTATATAAGTATCCTGGCAGGGTCGCCAATTGTAACTTTACTATTATTTACAAATACATAAAACGACTACTTACCCTGATTCTGACAAACAGACTTACGACTTACCGTAATAAACCACCACAAGATCCCAAATTCAAGGTCGCCACGATATTTTGAGGTTAAATATCGAAACCATAACACTCTTCCCATTAAATAATTTAGTTAATAATTTACCTTAATTCAAAATCTCACAGGTTCGTTTAGGCGGGTTTTTTGGCACAGAAAAAAAGGATATGGTTCTGGCGTAATAATTACTCTTAACGCATGTTTATGCTACTAAACACATCTTATTTTATTTTTTAAACAATAGTTATTTTTCTTTAAGGTAATATTATACTCACATATTTTATTTTGACAAGAACAATTATTTTCTTTCTACTGTAGTGATATACAAAAATTTCTTACCCACATTTCCAATACAAAGATTATAACACCCAAAGGGCTCCCTTTTTATTAAGATCTCATTATGTTTTAAGAAGTAATTTTTTACAGTTTTTATAATTTGGTTTTAGAACAATCACTTTCTCATACTTTTACCAATTTCCTTACAATCTTTAAGGTACTTAGCTCTTTCGTTGTAAAGTCTCCTGTAGGTTTCACAATGCACAGTATTTCGCTTTCCCGGCGAACCAGAAATATGTCTTGCACGTTCACTTTTATGTTTGTATTACTTGTTTAGGTTTAACTCAACATTTTTATCACTTTTCCATAAAAACTTGGCCGGCCTATCTTAATTGCTTGCGAGCACTGTATACTATGACCGCGCGGTCTGAAGGTGTTTGGCCGACTGCCGCGGTATTAAACTGTGTTTAATACTTCATTAGTGTTATTTAAACTTAACTTTGAGGCAGGCCTACCGTACTTACACGCATAGGCCTCCCGACACTATTTCACTGCGACTGTCCGATCTGAAAGTTAGCTGGCGACTGGGTTTTATTAAAAATGTTTTTAATACTCCATTAGTGTTATTTAAACTTAACTTTGAGGCAGGCCTAGCGTACTTACACGTGTAGGCCTCCCGACATAATTACGATACGACCGTACTGTATGCTGGTTAGCTGGCGACTGGGGCGAGCTGGGTACGCTCTCCGCGTTCTTTGTGTATATGCCACGAGGTTCCACCGGATGTCCACTTCATCTCTCGCCTTCACTGCATAGACGGTTCCAGACGTTTCTCGACTCCGGAAGTTCGCTTTACATTAAAACACGTGGTGTTCTTTTCTATGCCGTAAAGCCACGTGCTCGTTCTGTGACTCAAGTACGCTTTGTTAGGTCTCCCCACACTTCTCTAACAATATGTTTTATAAAAGAATTACATACGTTGATAATTATTGAAGATTATTAAAACAGTGGTTCAGCCCATTTTGTCCCGTTACAATGTACTGATGACCTAAACACCACTGGCTGATCCAAGCCTGTTTGGTTCTCGTCAACAACCTCTTGTGTAACTTCATCTTCAGCAACTTTTCCCCCAGGTGCTTCTATTAACTCAGGAACAAACAAGGGTTTTTCCTTGACACCCATAGTTGGCTTTCCAGTCACTTCTATTGCCGTTTCACATATTTGTACTTCCTGTGCTAGTTCTTCTTCCATTTCCGCCTGCAATAGGAAAGGTTCCTCTTGACCAGACTTGTTAACTTCTTCTTTGGCCAATGCCACTTTTTTAATCGAATGGTTGGCAGACCCTGTCATTTTAGCCATGCAAAGATTTATCTTCTCTTAGCATAATTCTCCTCTTAAGTCCATAACGAATCCATAGGCATTCATGTCTGTACCAAGAATCACTTCATCAACAGTGTCTGCAACAACAATTTGGTGGCTAAACTCAAGAAGACCCACACGTACACGTACATCTATCTTTCCTAACACATTGACAGGGCTTCCAGTCACAGTCTGTATTGTACAAGAACTAATTTCAGGCCGTCAGTTGCTGACTAAGTCAGGGCACACAATGGACACTGTTGTGCCTGTGTCAACTGTAAATGATGCTGGTTTACCTTCCGCAAACCCAGTAACGATCAAGTTTCCACTGGTCCTATGTAGGGTGGAAACTTTGTGCTGTTCTGGAGCTTTATTTCTCCAGTTGGTGCGATCACTCCCTTCTCTCGGTATTTTATTCTTCCAACAGTCTACCTGTAGGTGACCACGTTTCCCACAGTTGTAAACTTTGGTCTTCTGTCTTTATCCTTTGGTTCAAAAGATCATTGTGGCACTGATGACTTCTTAAACTGTTGTTCTTGAATCGTCTCTTTATGCCGGCTGCTATGACGATACTGTGGTATTGGATTTGTTTGGCTATAACATGATGGCTTACTTTGATTAATGTAGGTCGCCGACTTGGCAGCTTGAAAACGGAGAGCATGAACAAGAGCGTCTGATTTGTTATCATGCCATGCCATTCTTAACACTTGTTGTAATTGACTATCTCTGATATCGTCAATAAACATAATGAAAGAAATCCACTTCTGGAAGTCCTGTGATTCTCTGGGATAAGCTAATCTCGTCAGTTGGTCAACATTCCTTTCAAACTCTTGAAGGCTCTCCTCTGAACGCAGTCGCCTCGCTTTAAGTTGAACACAGTATTATTCGCACAAATGCTCGTCACTGTACCGTAATTCCAGAGCTTGTGTTAATTCGGCATAGATGTTCTGACTGTCAGATGGCACTTTCTGTATTAGCTCTGCGGCAGGCCCTTTTAAAGCGAGAATTAGTGAAAATCATTTCTCTTCTTCTGTCCATTTATTTAAGCAAGCGGCAGTTTCAAATTGGCGAATATAAGTTGCCCATCAAACGTTGGCATCTTTGCATAAACTGGCCCCAGTACAGATAATGGCACTGTTTTATTACTCTTAGTTTTTGGATCTTCTTCAGCGTTTATTAATGGTCTTTCTTTATCAACTATTTCTTTCACTAAATGTTTGACTTCCTTTTTAATTTGTGTTATTAAATTTGTAATAGAAACTTCTAAACTTGAAATATTTGTTTTTACAGATTTTTCTATTTCAGATATTCTGTCAACTTGTTTGTTCAGCTCACCTCGTAACAGGACGAATTTTGTAGTAGTATCCTCTTGTACGAACATCTTAACATCGTTTGCTTCATGACTAAATTCTTTTTTCTGTCCCTCTGGTGTTTCATTTTCATGCTTACGTATTTCGTCTTGTCATTTTTTTGTTTCTTCTCTTTCCTGTCTTCGTTCTTTTTTTTGTTGTTCCTGTCTTTGCTGTACTATTGCTCGGAATGCTTCTGTCATCTGACTGGTATCTATTTTATTTTTACCAACTACTACAAAACTCACTCTTCTACAAAGTGTCCTCTGTTTCCACTGTTAACCGTTCTATCCCAGTTCTGACACCACTGTTATGACGGTCTAACTGATCGTCATATGGTACAGTGGAAAACAAAATACAAGACACCAATGAAGTCACTAAAAACCAGCTTTAATTAATTATTACAATAAAACAGTTTGTAATCAACAAGATCGTCTCTTACAACAAATAAAATAAAAATTGTTCATACGCAATAGTAATGTCAACTAGCCTCGCATAATAATAAAACACAATAATTCTTCACTTCGACAAACACTCGATCTGCACTAACAAAAAATCGCTCACGTAACTGAACTGACAATGTCAGACACTCTGCTTTTATAGGTCCCGCAGAGTTCTAGAATTAACGTTCCATCCTTAATTTGCATGCCACTTAATGCTGATGCTAATCTCAAGTGGCCTCTTGACGAGTCTAGGACAAACTTGAACGCGTGCTTGGCTGGCCAACACCTGCCATACTGGAGGGGGGTGAGTGGAGAATGTTCTGGGTTGTTCGGTAGGCTTCTCGTAACACTATGTTTCCCTTCAGATTAGTTAGTTGCTTTCTTGTGAGTGTGAACCATTCTTGAGGAGATTTCAAAGTTCATTGCCACTTGGGCCATATCTGTATTCAAATTTACTTGATTTGATGAGTGGTTTAATGGCTAAGTGTGTCAAATCCCATTGCTTACAGTCAGCAGATACTGGCAGTAAACTTGTTTCCATTGACCTGAATGACTTTGAGAATTTAATAGAAACCAAGAAAATTGATATAGGATATGAAACATCTAAATTGTTAAAAGAGGTTAAAGGAGTGACTGAGCTAGATATTATGAAATTTAAGAAGGAATGCCTAACATTTCTTATTTAGACTATTGAAAAAATCAAGGAAAGAACTCCATTAAAATACAAAGCTGTTAAGGTCTGGTGTCATTTGATCCTGTAATTATAAGTAATCGGTCAAGTATTGGAAAGAACAGAATTAATGTTTTACTTGAAGTTCTGTATGAGAAAACAGGATTACTGAGGTGGTTGCTGAAAAAGCTAAACAGCTGTATTCTGTGCTCTGTAGTGAGGACAATGGTATATTAAAAGACACTTTTGATTCTTTTAATGACTGTATCAATGACAAAGAGAAAACTGAATTTTCTATTCATCTTTTTTATACAAAAGCCTAAGTATTATGAACTGTGAGAAGTTGTTAAATTGGCACTAATTGTTTCACATGGTAATGCCTCTGTTGAGTCAGGGTTTTCAGTAAACAAATGCCTATTAACAGAAAATAAAAGTGAGGATAGTGTGTGTTGTTGCTCAGCGCATTGTATATGATACTCTTAAGTATTATGGTGGCTTAAAAAATGTTAAAATCAAAAAAAAAAAAAGCTTACTGCTGTGTACGACCTGCCAGGAAAAAATATGAACAGTATCAAGAGAAAGTAAAAGAGAACAAGAAATACCAAGAAAACAATGGCCCAGACATACTAGAAATAAAAAATGATCAGAGAAAAGTTTCTCGAATGAAACAGCAAATAGAAGAAGAAGAAATCAGTTTGAAAATTAAGCGCTTAAAAGATTCTTTAAATAAAAAATAACTAGTGTTTCTGTAAATAATAATTACATATTAATTAGTTTCTCTGCATATTGAAAGTCAAGTGAAGCTATCCTGTCTTATGTTAAATAATGTTTACTTTTTGATATTTAAATTTTAAGTATATGTTTCCATGTTTAATAATACAGGACTCTAATTGTAGTTTATTTCTTATATTTAATATAAATTTATTGTAAGCCTAGTTAATAAAAAATAATTATTTTAAACAGCGTGTAATTTTTCTGAACTTTCCACATATCGGGGATATTTGAAACCATCAGGGGAAGTCAGGGAAATTAATTTTGAAAATTTTTTGGGAACCCTGTTATTGTTCAAGGATAATATTGTCTATAGGAGAGGATTTGACAGAGGTAATTTTACATTAATCAGGGAGTGTGTCAAGGCTGTAGCATTTCTACACCGTTGTTTAATATTTATAGTGATGACATAGGTAGGAAGTGGAAATTCAGTGGGACCCAGGAATAAAAATAAACAGTAGAGTGTACTTGAATAGAGTGCTGTTTGTGGATGGAAAGTTAATCATCCAAAACAATGAATGTGAGCTTCAGAGATCAATGTTCCAGTTACAACAAATCTGTTCAAATTACATGAAAATTTTGGTGCAGAAAACAAAATGATGGCTTTTGTGGGAAAATACTCCGTATGAACTAACCTGGTATCTGTGAGGTGTTTAGTTACATAAAAAATTACGATAATCCCACATAATGAAAAACTGCACGAATTAATAACCACTCCTGTGCTGAGACTTGAGCGAGTGGTGAGCTGTTCAAGAGAATTTTTGAAATAATCAATTAGACTTACAATATTACCAGTTCCCTAAGCTTCGAAGAAGGTGTAAACTGGGGGGAAGTAGGTTCTTTAGGATGGGAGGGTGGAAGGAACAAAAGGGATTACATGCATCATTGAAAGAAATAAAGAATTTATTGACCGTCCAGGGGGAGAGGCAAGTGTATAAACTTGCTCCTTAAGGTGCGACTATGCTGTCTATGTGTTGGTGAGCAGGTTCCAGCTACAAGCTGCCCTTTTCAGCAGTTGGAAACAAACTGATCAGATGTTCATAGTATACACCTGCTCATAGCGCATTGCAAAAATCAGTTGATAGAGGTGTGCAAGTTGATCCATGTATGCACAAGTTTCTCAAGTTACCCATAAATATTTTGCATGCTAAAATACCGAACACTGCCCCCCCCCCCCATTAACCAGAATCCTGGATGGCCAACCAACCATTAAAACAATGTAAACATTAAGTATACATATACAATACAAAGAGCAATAAATTTTAAACAAACTTACCATATCCCGAGACACAAAAGTAAACATAAAAACATGAATACACAACAGCTAGAGACAAATTTAGAACCCCACCCCATGGTCATGGTAGATGGATGTGAGACCTGGTAAAGAGAATCCCAGACAGGCAAACAATACGACTTAATGGCTGGCCGGTCGATGGTCCTCCACCAGTTTTGATGGTTGCATGCCTAATCTAACCGCCCCTACCAGGAACAACAGAGTAGTACACATGACAACAGACCGCGGTGACAGATAGATGATTATTCGCCCCTGAAGCAGACTGAGAAGGAACAAGTCTCAAAGCAAGACGCTGTCCCAGCAAGTAGACTTCAGTCAAATGGGGTAAAGCAGCAGGTACGTCTGATTTCTCCAGATCTTGAGGCAGACTGTCTGCATTGAAGTATGGTTCCAATGATTCCTTAGCGACTGGTACAATGCAGTCGTTCAGATTGAAAGTTCACCTCTTCCACCTTAGCTGGCGAAGTAACCTTTAGAGATTCCAGCCACAAAACGACAGTTTGGAGGGAAATAGCCCCTAATGATGACAGTCTCGTAAATGCAGCAGCGGACAACCCGGACATTGTACTCGATTATGACCCCCCCCCCCAAAAAAAAACTGACAACAAAGTCAAAAACAAACCCCAGTAGTGGCTCAGGGGAAACTCGACAAATTCCACAAAGGGGAAGTATTTGAAGTTATATAACATAATTATAAATGCAAGTTACACAATACAACAAACCTCATACAATTATATAACAGGCACTTCTGCTTGATCGGATGGTTGGTAGACCCTGTCATTTTAGCCATACAAAGCTTTATCTTCTCTTGGCCAACCATCAGGACATTCTCTCTTAAGTCTACAACGAATCTGTAGGCATTCATAATGTCTGTGCCAAGAATCACTTTATCGACGTCTGCAATGAGCATTTTGTGGCTAAACTTGAGGAGACGCAGGCGTACATGTACGTCTACCTTTCCTAACACTTTGACAGGGTTTCCAGTTACAGTCTGTATTGTACAAGAGCTAACTTGAGGCTGTCGGTTGCTGACTAAGTCAAGGTGTACAATGGACACTGTTGCTCCTGTATCAACTGTAGATGATGTTGGTTTACCTTCCACAAATCCATTAATGATCAAGTTTCCACTGGTCTTATATAACGTGGAAACTGTGCTGTCCTGGGGCTTTACTTCTCCAATTGGTGCTATCACTCTTCTCTTGGTAGTTTCTTCTCACAACAGTCTACTGGTAGATGACCACGTTTCCCACAGTTGTAAACTTTGGTCTTCTGTCTTTTTCCCATCGTTCAAATCATTGTGGCGCTCTTGAACTTTTGAATTGTTTGTCCGACATTTTTTTTTGCACCCATTGTAATGGCTTGATATTGGGATCTTCTGACTACAATGTGATGGCATAAACCTATTAATGTAGCGGGAACTCGGCAGCTTCAAACTCTAGGGCGTGAACAAGAGCTTCTGAACCATTTCTGTGTCTTGCCATTCGTAACACTTGCTGAAGTTCACAATCTTTTATGAACTGCAAACCTTATTCGAAAATATTCGGGTGCTTCAGGATAGGCCAATCTAATGAGTCTGTTGATACTTGCTTCAAACTCTTGAAGACTCTCTCTGGAACGTTGTCGCCTTGTTCTCAACTGAGCATAGTACACATTGCGCAAATGTTTTATCACCATACCATAATTCTAGAGCTTTTATCAATAGGCATTCTGGCTGTCAGGTGGCACATTCTGTAGTAGCTCTGCGGCAGGTCCTTTTAAAGTGAGAACGAGTGAAACTGCCTTCTATTTATCTGTCCAATTATTTGCGCATGCAGTGGCTTCAACTTGCCTAAGGTATGTCGCCCAGTGATTGTTTCTGTCAAAGGTTGGAGCTTTGACATGAACTGTTCCAGCTGCAGGAGAAGTAACTTTCCCTGTTGTCTTTTCTGTCTTTATTCATGGCTGTATTTTCATTAACTGCTCTATTTCACTCTTTGGAATTGAGTCTTTTATAGTTGCTACATCCTCTACTTCAGATATTTTATTAGACATCAATTCTTCTATGTCAGGTACTCTAGTAATTTGGTTATTAAGCTCACCTCGTAATAGACCCAACTCTGCAGCGGTTTGTTGTTACATCTGTAATTTGCTCCTTTGATGTCTTCTATTTCTCGCTTCCGTTCCTCTGCCTGCTGCTTACGTTCTTCTTTTTGTTGTTCGTCAGATTCCAAAATTAATGCTTTCTGGCGTTCTTGTGTTGCCAGCAGGAGAGTTTTCTGTCTCTCTTCCACTTTCTCATCCTGTCGTTTTTCTGCTTCTTCTGCCTCTTGTCGGCGTCTTTTCTCTGCTCCTTCTGCCTCCTGTCGTCGTCGTTCCTCTGTCTGCAACAGCAGTGTCTAGAAATATTCCATCATCTGACTAGCATCCATTGTTAACCGATTAATTACAAATTACACTAATCTTGTACAAGGTGTCCACTGTTAACGGTTCTGTCCCACTTCTGATAGTCACGTATGCACACAACGTTACAGCTGGTTCTGGTGGGATAGCCAAGAAACATGTAGAACATTCTGCAATGGGGTAACAATAGAAATCTGGCTGACCTGCACAAGTAAGATCACCATATGGTATAAGATTACCATACAGGTTTCAAAGTGTTATAAACATGAAAACGTGTTGGGTTACACAGCAAAGGAAAGGAGGATAACAAAGAAAAATACGCATATTGTAACATGACATAAGATAGCACCAAAAAAAAGCACTAATCATTAACGAAGGAAGAAGCTGAAAGTAGAAAGAAAAATAAAAACTTATAACCTGAAGATTGTTAGCCCAACACTACTAAATAAAAAATTGACTAAGACACTGACTATGACTTAACCCAATAGATTGGATAAGATGATAGAACTAGAGCTCTATAGGAATAGGTATTCGCACCCGCCATCTTTGCTTCAAGACTTTTAAATGTAATATGGCGGCAGCAATGTAAGCACGCTGTGTGTTGCATTATTTAATGTAAATTCTGTATGTAAATATTAATATTTTTACATATCAGGGTTATAACCTTAGTATACTAATTTGATTTATGTATTACACATGAATATGTATAATAATCATCTCATCTTGTCAGTGAAAACAAGGTTACAATCAGTCTCTCGCGTTGAGAGTAATATGTCAGGTTCGTCAGATTTAACTGTTTTGTCCCAACCTGAATCCAGTATACAAACGTTATCATTTGATAATATGTGTGGTATATTCGAACGTGCAAATGTGTACAATGCTAACGCGACATTTTACATTGCGGGAAGTACCACTCGAGTCGTAAAAAAGCATGCATGTTCTGAATGCTTAGAGTTTCTTTCCAATGATAATTTTCCCAAGACCGAATTTATTAAAAAAGCAAAATGTTTAGCATTGTAGCACATGATTTATAAATTAATTACATGTATATTTTAATAAATAAATATGCATTTTTGCAAATTGTTGCAATTAATATTATTTAAAATGTGATGTAAAAACTGTCATTCAGACCATTTATAATTCTGGAATTCTCAATCAGTATTGTTTTTCTCCAAATAATCAGCAACGTCAGGGATGAAACTGAAAAATTTGAAAATATCGTGCCATTTGATTTGATTATTGATTTGAAAATTGATTTGATTATAAGAATACTAACCTCTTTTTTGTCTCCACTCAATGAATTATTTTTGAATTCTCCAGACATTGTTGCTTTCACAATATACTGTAAAGAATAATGTTCGTAATATTACAACCTGCATTTTACACGAATTATTCATTTTTCGTCAGAAATTAATAAAACAATTACTTGGATTTCGTTGTCCATGACGTGTCCGTTACTTAACTAAATATCACTATAATATTGACGACTCGGAACACTAAGTTTTTTATAAGTAAAAACGTAAAGTTTTACCTTACAGTCGTAAGACGACAGCCTCTGATGAAGCCTTCTATAGGTGAAAGCCGGTTTAGGCTGTAAGGTAAAACTTTACGTTTTTACTTATAAAAAACTTAGTGTTCCGAGTCGTCAATATTATAGTGATATTTAAAAAAATTACCGTATGTATACAATCCCAGAGATAACCTCGCGCACTAACTTGTAAAGTGCAGCCACCAGCGTCTATGTCTTTTTGTGCATATATAATTAAAGTTAATATGCTTCACTGATAATTATATTTTTGGCACGAAAAACTATAATAGTTTATGTAATATCGAAAACAAACATATACTGCATCCCATGTATACACAAGCGTCACCATAATATTATGTCAGTCTCGGAACAAAGATGGCGGGTGCGAATACTCTCATTTATAGATCCTTAAAAGAACAAGAAACCATGAAGCAACCCAAAATATGACTACAATCATTATAGCCTAAAATGTAGCTAAAACAAAATGTAAAATAAATGTACTAAAATCAGATAGGGCATAATTGAGATGTAAACTATATAAAACATAAATGTAAAATAGATATATTATGTGATTTAAATAAAAAGAAAAGGAAAAATAAATGTATAAACCCAAGATAGGTAGATAGGAATAAAAATACCCTATTAAGTAATCAATTAGCCAAAAGCAAGTAGAATAAAATCAAGCTTAGCAATGGTAATAAAAAATAAATACAAAGGTGACAAATGAGAAATAATAATAAAGAAACTATTTATGACAGATAGCAACCCAGTAATATATATTAAATAAATAAACAATGTGTGAAATGTAAGGTGAAGAATAGAACAATATAAATAGAAACTAATGACCACAAGCTATGTAAATAACATAGAATAAAAAGTGATAGTGATATGGTAAATAAATAAACCCTATGTGAAAGGAAAAGTGAAGTGTGAGTGTCTATATTGTGAAATACAATAAACCACAAACTATATTAATATAGCAAACCAATCTTTAGTAGTATATTATCTAGTAAGTATCTAAAACTTGTTGTGTTATTAATTTAAGTAATAGAAAATAAGAAATACTTAGAAATAAGATAAAAGGTAATATATTAGAGTGGAAGCTGAGAGAAGGGGACACTATATCTTAGTGAAGGAGTTTGTAAGGGAGTTATATGGCTTAGAGTAATGTTAAAAATTATTATTATAAGAGTTTTGTTGGTAAATGAACCATAGTATTAGTAAATTTAAAATACAAGTGATATAGAAGTCAGAAAACGATAATAAGTAGAAGCTTAGTTTCAGGCATGGACCTGGAAAGAAAAATATGTTAATTATATAAAATGTGTGATGTTAAAAGCACAAATGTTTTATTAAGTTAGTTTGTTTCTTTAGAAAATGTTCAATAAACAAATAAATAGAGTTAATGAATATAAAAGATTGTAAAGAATATTGAATAGAAGTATTGTGAAACCTAGGCATTAGGCCTAGCATGGGTGAAAGGAATTTTGTAATTTTCAAGACAAAGCACTAGCAAAAAGTCAATTAAAGTATATAATATGTTTAGGTATTTAAGTAAGAATATCAGGTACAAAAATGTATACATAATGTTTAGTTTAAAGATAATTACATAAGGAAATATCAATAGGAAAAATAAGAAATATGTTATTAATGAACCAAAAGTAACTATAAGTGATATCAAAATAATCTTTAACAAAAAAGCAAAACAATGGTGTTAGTGTAATTAAGATTACTGCTAACATAAGAAAGTAATTATAATTTAAAGGATTTTTATAAATTTGAACAGAAATAAAACGTTAGAATATAACAATGTTATAAGATATAAGCCATTGAGAATTAGAGTATTTTGAAGAGTTGCTATGACAACAAAAGTTTGTTACATGTTTGACCGTTGAAATTTAATTATTCCATTATTGACCAGCATAGAGGGCGAACGTATGTAGCCCATGAAGACAAATAAATCATAAAATCATTAAGTTTTACTAAATTGGGATGAAGAAGATACAAAAAGCAAACCTAAATTAATTACTGATGAGATGGACAATAACTAAACCAATTATATAATAAATATTATATCAAAAACTTGGAAGAAGCGAACCAATTTCCTAGATGACCAACTACTGAGGGAAGAACAAGAAAAATAAACCTAACCGAACCTGTAGATACATCTGAAACTGCCAGACTGATGGAAGCTGAACCTTGAATTTAGATCATTTGAACCTGGATCTCACAACCATACAAGAAGGGACCATTAGACGTATTCCAGAAGAAGAGGATCGCCCAAGAGAAGCAGCATTAAGGAAGTGTTGAGTATAATTTAAATACTTCACCAAAATTAAAACTTTAAATAACCAACAGTAACTGAACAATTTTATTTCCACTTCACCAGTCACTTAAATAATTTTTCGAACTGAACTTTATTAAATAATCACCTTTGATAAACCAAAACTATCACTGAATTTTGATTTTATATAATAGGTTTTAGAAAACGTAAACTTGCTAAGTAAACATTAGCCTAACAGTAACCTAATTCTCATTTGCGGTAACTTACTTTTCATATTTAAAGATATCACAGATTATGTATTAGTTGGAAGGTATATTATAAAATGTTGTGCATTTATTAGTCTGTAAACCAACATTCTGTAGTCCAAAGAACTTTTCCCTGAGATAATATTCAAAATAACCAGACGAAGCAACATACGCCATTACTAAGCGTCTCTACACACACGAACCAAGCAGACCGCCAGCTACGCAACTCGTAAACACCGGCGAAAAAAAAATTAATGATATGTTTTATTTCAGAATTGTAATTGACCAAAGTATATAAAGTGTTAATAAATCCTCGTACCTATCAACCACTGTATGTTTGATTCATTAAAAGAGTAATATAAGAGTTCGGGATAAGTAAACAATAAAAACACATTATTCTTCGTATTGTTTAAATTAGCAGCCATCCTTACTATTTCTTTTATGAATTTGCTAACTGCTATAATTTTTTATTGTTCGGTTGTTTAAGACCTGAAGATGTCAGTAATGACGAAAAGCTTAGTCGAACAATAAAAAATTATAGCAGTTAGCAAATTCATAAAAGAAATAAAAACACATTAGTTGACGAATTCGACTTGGCCAAACCGGGTGAACCAATCAGACGGCGAGGCGGAGAATTTAAACTGAACGGCAAGAATACGGTCGACTTCGTAAGTATTTAGAAAAAGTAATAAAGACCCGTTACTATTTCACGAACGACAAAGTAAGTATTTATATAAAATAAACCCACACACCGTTCTATTACAAGATGAACAAATTTTTTGGTTCCACCAGGATTATAACATGTGTCTTCCAATTTAACATAAATGAGCAACAAATTGAGCAGCAATGAGTTACAAATTGAGCAGCCTGAGGCAATCAACCTCAGAATTAACACACGCCATTAAGACCATATAAATAATTACTAAAGAGTAAGGTGAACCAGAACATTTAATTCAACTCAAATATAATTAAAAAACGGGTTTTATGTGAACCACACAACCGAAAAAGCCTGTGATAGAAACTATGTGAGTTTTTTAGTTACTTACAACATTACAGTAATCTCATGTAATGAAATAATGTACAGTTTAATAAACACTCCTCTGGTGAGAATTGGGCGAGTGGTAAGCTGTTAAAAAGAATATTTAAATCATAGATTAAGCGTACCTTATTGCAAATTTCACAGGCTTTAAAGACGATGTAAACTGTGGAAAGCTTTTAGGACAAAAGGGCGGAAGGAACAAAAGGGATTACATCCATCATTGAATGAAATAAGAAATTTACAGAGGGTCAGAGTGGAGAGTGTATAAACCTGGTTCCTTAAAGTGCGACTATGCCATCCATGTGTCCGTGAGCAGGTTCCATCTACAAACTGCCCTTTTCGACAGTTAAAACAAACTGATCAGATGTGCATAGTACTTGCCCGCATAGAGCACCTGCAAAAAACTGTTGATAGGGGCACGTGAGTCAATCCATGTATGTGCGAGTTCCTCTTAAATATTCTGCATCCCAAAATACCAAACAGTATCAAATAATAAGAGTAGGTGTCATATTTGTGCTATCTTGGTTGTGGTGTCACATTGATCGTGGTGTTAGTTATAAGTTGTCCAATTTTCAGTCCATATGTGTAATAATTTGTCAGCATTATTGACGAAATCAAGAAAAGAGGCTCAACTAAAAGAGACTCCTGTAAGGTATTGACTGTGCCTGCGTTGTATGTTCTGAAAATTAGGTTTGGGTGATGAAACATACAGGCATCAGAGATGAGATTCTTATGATATGTTAAAGCTAAACATGATGAGATAGACTTTACAATGAAGGGACACACATTAAGAATTAAAAATTTTTAATATCCAGTATCACATTGTGAAAAAAAGAGATTGATTGCTCATCTGAATAGGACGGTGGATGGCAGGTTGCCCAAGTAAGTTTAGTAATACCTGCCAATTTAACGTAATGTAGGAAGAGCTAGGAAATGTTGATGAAGTGGATGTATTTCCTTTGGGCAGAACAGGCAATTCCTGTATTCCCTGATAGAAAAGGAGTAGGAGGCAGTTGTTAACCTTGTATTCCAGTAAGACCTTCACAGAGTGTTTCATTTTAACTGCAGCCATATGAATGGGCAACCGTGCAAATGGTTATATGCTCTTGGAATCGTATGGTTAGCACTTGGTAAACTGTCAAGGGCAAACCTATTTGAACGCTACTGACTTGAAAAATGTAGAATTATTTTTTTTTAAGTTTGTATTTATAGTGCAACAGATTAACACCTGTGATTTGTTTTTGTTCCTTAAAATGCTTTTTCTTACTATATATTATCTCATTAGTAATACTGTTCCTGTTTCAATGAAGCATTTTTTTATACTTTATGTAGAAGTCATATGATACAGTAGAGAAGTTAGGAAAAAACATTGTGGGGTTTTCACGTGTATATTGTAACGAAACGGAACAGTGTAAGAATAATTATAAATGATAATCGCTGAAACCCTATTCAGGGATGGAACCAAACACAATGATCAACAACTAATAAACAGAAACCATCAAAATTTGAAGATAATGAATGAACCAAATATAACTCAACAACATCAACCATTGACCTGACTATGACTAACAAAATATAACCAGACTTTACCCAGTAAGATAGGGCAGTAAATAAATAAAAATAACATAAAAAACTATAATCAACCACCAAATAAATAAAGCTAATACAAATAATAAAGAGTACAACCATTTCATAATGTAAAATGTGTATGACCTATATGGCTGAATAGGCCAATAAAAATCTGTCTTTTTGTAAAAATAAGGTAACAAAGGCACAAAATCCCATAGTGACATCAGTGATAAAAACACATAAAAGGTGCCATAAGAATAATACACACAAACTACAGTTTAAAAGTGTGCTGTTTTTTAGATTAAGAAGTGGTCAGTCATGATTGACAATAGTGATTTAGGAATTATCACACAAACAATTGTTTAACAGTCCACAATTAGTTAATGTAGTAAGTTATAATTGTTAATATAAGCAGTATCATTAAGAGCTTTGTTTTATATTATAAAAGTTTCATGTTAGCACCAAATCAATTTAAAATAATGTTATATCAAGGGGTCATAGTTAACTGTCACCCATCATTATAAATTGTTTAATAAGATAAATGGAAAATCCACCAAGTACTAAATTTTACAGGACTAAACCAGGACATGTTTAGTATCAAATGATTTGTAATTTTATTCTTATTAACCACATAGACATTGTATTAACTATTATTGTATAATGATAAGATAGTAAGTTAAAGGCAAATTATAAAATGTAATATAATTGAAGGGTCTTGGTCATGTAACATTTGAACTTTGCCTGATGGGCCAATCAGAATCCAGGAAATTTTGGTCAGTTTCTATGACAAAAAGAAGAAATTAGACACTTGATTGTTAACCACGATTGAATACAGTTGAGTAGTGCTCGCAGAAGAATATTATGTAACAAATTTTAAAACCAGGAACCAAAATTAGAAGAATAAATTATAAACAAAATCAGAAAATAATGAAATTATTAACAAAAGTCATCTAACCAAATATGAACGCCTACCCGTAAGAAAATAAGAAAATATCAAGTGATTAACAAGAAGAAGCCTAACTAAAACTAACTAAGAACTGTAACGTATTCTACAATTATTTTAACCAAACAACTTTAGTAATTCAACATGAACAATCACTAGTAACACTTATAACTCACATCACAATTAATCACTGAGGGACGTTTTATAAAGAACAGAAAAAACAGTATATAAGAAGTAGTGAATACAAAGTCGTTTCATATCTCGGGTCATATGTGGACTCTGGAAATGACACCTCTAGAGACATTGAAAAACGGATATTATCTGCTAATAGGTGTTACTACAGACTGGTGAAACATTTTAAGTCAAAATTAATAAGTAAAGATACAAAAGCCACCCTATACAAGACCTTGATCAGACCAGTCCTGATGTATGGCTCGGAATGCTGGGTGCTAAAAAACTAGATGAGCAGAAACTATCTGTTTTTGAGAGGAGGGTACTGAGGAGAATCTATGGCCCTGTGAAGGAAAACGACATTTGGAGGCGACTGCATAATCGAGAGTTGTACGAAAGGTTTAAAGATCTTCCGATCGTGCAACTCATACAAATTAACAGATTGCGTTGGGCTGGTCATGTGCAGAGAATGGCGGAGGATAGAATCCCAAAAAGAGTTATGAATTATTTGCCGATGGGAAGGAGAAGGAAAGGAAGACCGCGTACAAGATGGCTGGACCAGGTTGGTAAGGAGGCAGTGAGGCTGGGTGCAGCAAACTGGTGGACATTGGCCAGGAGTAGAGACCAGTGGGGAAGATTTCTTTTGGAGGTCAGGGCCCGGACTGGGCTGTAGCGCCGAGGATGTATATATGTATGATGATGTAGTGAATACAAAGTGAACATATTTTATTAAAATACATTGGGAACAATTTTACACACATAACTGAGCACAAGGCGGCCATGTTTATGACGTCATGTCATAACCAGAATGCATTGCGCTCCTAACGAAACGAAGTATTGCAAGCCATTTTATTCAACATTAATAATTATTTATTATATCACATCAGATCATAAGTATTAGGATTATATTGTAATGTACATTATCTATATTGTTTGTTTATTAATTAATGGAACCTTTCATAGCAGCCAAAATAATTCACACTTTATATATTTAATTCATTTTTACTATTGACCCTGAGATAAAGAATCGATTATTGCTAGCGTGTATCTCGAAAATGACAATTTTTCCTAAATTGAATTAATTTTGCAAAGATTAAATATTAATATTACAAAAATCATACCCATGTGTTTTATTTCTCGAATGTAAGGTACAACCAGGATTTGTTCTACACTCACGGAGATTCAGAAGACATCTGTGAGCTGCAAGTATAATAGAAACTACGAAACCAAATTTAACCTCAACGAATAGGGTTAGTATGAAGGTCGAACGTAGACTTTGAGAAATTGTTTTGGGACAATCCAACCGCTACATTCAAATTAGAAACAGATGAACTGAAGAATTTTCATAAGTCAATTCTAGAATTAATAAAAACGGAAGAGTCATTCAGATATTAAAATTTTATTTTAATAAATTTCACTTAATAAAAATTTTTCTTCATTAAACAACAAAGTTTAATTACACAATATAACATTTTTGAATACCAGAGAATAAACGTTATGTAATAGTTGTTTTGATAGTTCATCTTTTTTCACAGCACTAAATTAATATAGATTATTAAACTTTCACTTGTGAAACTTACTTTGTTTCCTCCTGTACACGTTTCGGCGTGATGTGCGCCTTCATCAGCGGTGTGAGACGGACTGCCAGTAACTTGTAACGGTTTTATTTGGTAGGTTGAGTGGGGGTGGTGTGTGGTGGAAGGGAATTGGCGCGGGGATCCTAATTATTGTTTGTTTTATGTATAATTGTGTCAAAGAGTGTGTGCAATTTATAGTGTAATTGGTCGTTAAGTATGCTGTTTGGTTGTGTTGTGTAGTGTTTGTGTATTTCATATTGTTCTGCTGTGTTAAGTTTTCGACTTTTGGGTAAGTAGTGTAATATCTCAAGATTAGTATCTATGTTGGTGTAGCTGTAGTTTTTTGTGTGTATGTGTGTGGCAAACGTGGAATGTATATTAAGCTGGATAGAGCTTTTAGGTGTTCAGAGTAACGTGATGAAAAAGATCTTCCTGTCTGGCCTATATAGAAACCATTACATTCATTACAGTTTAATTTGTAAACACCTGTTTTGTTGTATTTGTCTATGCCCGTGTTTGTATCATTAATGTGTTTCTTGATGGTATTGTTTGTTCTGTATGCTATTTTGTACTTGTGTTTCCTGAATGTGTTGGCGATTTTGTGTGTGTGGGAGTTATGGTATGTGAGTGTGATGTATTTATTTTGTTGTGTGTTGTTGGTATCTATTGTTTTGTTGTTTTTGTTTATGATGTGTATGTGTAGTTTGTTTATTAAATTAGGGTTGTAGCCGTTTTTTATTGCTATATATTTGATTGTGTTGAGTTCATCATTATACTCCTGTTTACTTAATGGTATTTTTGTTAGTCTATGGAGCATATGGTTGAATGCCGCATGTTTGTGTTGCGTTGGATGGTTTGATGTATTGTGTATGACCATGTCAGTTGTGGTTGGTTTTCTGTGTATTTTATACGTGTGTGTATTGTTTGTTTTGTTAATTGTTATGTCCAGAAAATTTATACTATTGTTTTGTTCTATTTCCAGTGTAAATTTTAGTTTGTGGTGTATTGTGTTTATGTATTTGTGGAAGTTTTCGACCTGTCTTGTATTGTCATTGTGTTGTATATCGTTATGTTGTGTTCAAGTAACTTTATTAAAAGCTGATAAAGGGAACATAAACGTCATAATGGACAAACAAGAACTAAACACTAAAGTTGAGAAATTCTTCAACGAAAATGATATAACAAAAATAAATAAAGACCCCACACTAAAATATCAAAAACAAATAAACAAATTTATAAATAACACAAAACACATCCAACCAGAAAGCACCAATTACCTCAAACAAATCAAACCTAGCCCCCCAAAACTAAATGCTTTACCGAAAATACACAAACCTAACATTCCCATCAGACCCTTAATAAACAACACACAAGCACCCTCCCACAAAATCGCAAAACACCTAGACAAAATAATCAGGAAAAACATTAATCTCAGTAACAACACTTCTGTCAAAAACAACATAGAACTGGTCAAGAAAACTGAACACATCCACATCCCACACAATTCAACATTAGCATCTTTGACATAATCAATTTATACACCAGTGTACCCATTAAAGACACCATACAAACACTAGAACATTTACTCAGACTAAACAACACGCCCGAAACACACACAAATGAGATCATCACACTCACCAAAATAATCACAGAACAAAATTACTTCACATACAACAACAAGATATACACACAAACAGACGGCCTCCCGATGGGATCCCCCATATCAGGAATACTGGCTGAAATATTCATACACAACATGGAACAGAACCACATAATAAACAACAACAAATACACCAACAAAATCATTTATTGACACAGGTATGTGTGTGATATATTACTTTTATTCATTCAATGGCAATACAGGAGAGGTCGAAAACTTCCACAAATACATAAACACAATACACCACAAACTAAAATTTACACTGGAAATAGAACAAAACAATAGTATAAATTTTCTGGACATAACAATTAACAAAACAAACAATACACACACGTATAAAATACACAGAAAACCAACCACAACTGACATGGTCATACACAATACATCAAACCATCCAACGCAACACAAACATGCGGCATTCAACCATATGCTCCATAGACTAACAAAAATACCATTAAGTAAACAGGAGTATAATGATGAACTCAACACAATCAAATATATAGCAGTAAAAAACGGCTACAACCCTAATTTAATAAACAAACTACACAGACACATAATAAACAAAAACAACAAAACAATAAATACCAACAACACACAACAAAATAAATATGTCACACTCACATACCATAACTCCCACACACACAAAATCGCCAACACATTCAGGAAACACAAGTACAAAATAGCATACAGAACAAACAATACCATCAAGAGAAACACATTAATGATACAAACACGGACATAGAGAAATACAACAAAACAGGTGTTTACAAATTAAACTGTAATGATTGTAATAGTTTCTAATAGGCCAGTCGGGAAGATCTTTTTCATCACGTTACTCTGAACACCTAAAAGCTCTATCCAGCAACAATATACATTCTGCGTTTGTCACACACATACACATAAAAAACCACAGCTACACCAACATAGATACTAATCTTGAGATATTACACTACTTACCCAAAAGTCGAAAACTTAACACAGCAGAACAATATGAAATATACAAACACTACACAACACAACCAAACAGCATACTTAACGACCAATTACACTATAAATCACACACACTCGTTGACACAATTATACATAAAACAAACAATAATTCGGATCCCCGTGCCAATCCCCTTCCGCCACACACCACCTCCACTCAACCTACCAAATAAAACCGTTACAAGTTACTGGCAGTCTGTCTCACACCGCTGATGAAGGCGCACATCACGCCGAAACGCGTACGGGAGGAAACAAAGTAAGTTTCACAAGTGAAAGTTTAATAATCTATATTAGTTATGTAATAATATGCTGCACAACTTAAACATTTACTCCTCTGACAGTTAAACTTAGAACTACCTAACTTTGTAAACTTATATAGTTTAAACTAACTATTTAAATAGTATATAATAATTAAAGTAACTATTTAAACTTATAGTTTTTAAACTTTTATGATGGCAAGGTCGTTATTCTCCATCATCTCACAAGTTAAAAAAAAAGTTGACCCTACATAAGGTCATAAAAATATAGAAGGAATAAATTTAAACAGCCTGTTGAACTTTGAATATTTTTTTCCATTGTTAGTCAACAAAAATGGATCATTTTTACTTGAGTTTGTAGCTTATTATTGTTTCAAGACATCAAGGTATGTTCCAAAAAACAGCAGGCTTTCGTAATGTAATTACTTCATTCACATTTTATTCAGGCTTGTCCCCTTCAAAGTAATCCTACTCTGCTAACAGTACACCTCTTCCAACAATTATTGCATTTTTGGAACGTTTTCTGGAATATATTTTTAGGAAATGTATTTTCAAACTGTATTTTCCTTAATATCATTTATATGGTTTGAAACCGATGTCCTTTCAACATTTCCTTCAATTTCAGAAACAAGAAAAGTCTGCTAGGTCCAAGTCTGGAGAGTATGGTGGGTGTGGGAGGACAGTTGTCTGGTATATTGCCAGATAACGGCAGATAAGGAGTGATATATAATCTGGTGAATTATCATGGTGCAACATTCAGCCCTGGTTTTCCCACACTTCAATCCTCTTCCTGCATATAGCATCAGTCAGATACCTTAAAATTTCCATTTGAACTCCTTTCTTACTGTCTGATTATGTGGAATTAATTCCTAATGGGTACTAAGCTTTTCTAGTAGAAAAACCCAACATCATGTTTGACCAACTCATGATTTTTTTTTTTTCTGGGACAATCCTTTTCCCACCAACTGTGATAATTGTGCACTGGTTTTAAATCATAACTGTAAACCCATGGTATTATTTTACAAGAAGTTGTCAGTGACATTGGCCCGGTCAAGCAATTTTTGACTGATGTTAACACAGTTCTCTTTCTATCATTGGTCAACAAATGTGGCACGAACTTTGCAGAGACGTGATACATGTTAAGCTTTTCTATTAAAATTATATGGCATAGGAATGTTGATGCCGATTTCCTCAAGAGTCTTTTGGACAGTTAAATGGTGATTTTCAAAAATCATAGCACAAACTGCATTAATGTGATCATTGTTTGTTGACATGGAAGTCGTCCAGTTCTGGGATCTTCATTGTGTGTTGTTCTGCCTTTTTTAAAACCATTCACAGCACTGCATTCAGCTCATACAATCTTCTCCATATTTTTGCTGAAAGATTTTCAGTGTGTCAGTTTTACCAACTTCTAATCAAAATTTAACATGTACATGATCTTCAAGATCTTTTGTTTTCACCGTTGTGAAAATCCAAAAGAAGTTAGTATACACATTTAATCCAGCTGTTGTAACTTGAATACCATCAATAGTACCTTGATGCATTAAGCAGCTTTGTGTTTACAGTAATTGCTGCTACTCAGCACATCGGTGTGTTGGTTGATGTGTTATTACAAAAGTTTGCTCTTTTTTTGAACGCACTTGTAATTTTTTAGTGAGCTTAGTTTATTTTTTAGTGCGGAAACTAGTAGAAATTAATTTGTTTTCATATCAATGTTATATACATTTTTGTTTATATTTTTCTAAATATCTTTTTTATTGGAGTGGAAGCTGGTGGCAGTTCAAGTAAATATTATATGATTAGGAGTAGGCAAGGGCAATTTATATTTGATATACAATTACTTCAGGGTACTGCGTCATGACAAATCAGAAAAATCATATTGTCAAAGAAGTTTGTGAATGTCAAAAAAGTCACTCTTCTTTCGACAGAATAAAGAACCAAGCTTGAGAAGGACTCATGGTGAATTGAAGATGACAATGACAAGGTGTGATAAGGTGGGAATCACATGTGGGACAATGTGGCATGAACTTATATGTGTAAGTTGGGAAGTAGTTTGCTGATGCCATACCCCTGTGCTATAAGAATTATCTTCACTGCATTATAGTGTGATGCATAACACATTCTCACAAGTACCAATAACAATAATAAGTTTCACTGTTTACTTGTGGTGTAGTTATTCATAGTGATATTTGTTTTTTATAATCAAGTAAAATTATCATCCAGTACACCACTGATGTTGTATAATTACAATGCAACAAAAATATTTCTAAACTTATCTTTATCTTTCTGTTGAATTTGTACAGACCATTGTGTGTGTGTGTGTGTGTGTGTGTGTGTGTGTGTGTGTGTGTGTGTGTGTGTGTGTGTGTGTGTGTGTGTGAACATTTTTTAACAACAAGGTTTAATTTTGTAGTGTAACATGTAAACACTAATTTTCATATATGTTCCAGGTTTTTTCATGGTGTAAAATTAAAACGGACAATATGGCAGATAACCAGGATGTAAGTAAAACTTTTAAGATTTTATTTAATAGTCTGGGTGCAGTAATTATTGAACATGCTACATAGAAAATGCAATGTATTTTATATGAGACACATAGGGGAAATGGTTATTTATTCTCATTCCGTTTTCACGTGTTTCTTGCTGTTAAGGTTGCAGTTTGCATGGTAGGTTGACACCTGGTGTTATGATTGCAAAATTGCACAACCACCAGTTCAGCGTAATTAAATTATAAAAAAAAAGGTGAAAACTTTAAGCAGTTAAAAGTGTCATTAATTTCAATAGAAACCATATTCCGCAAGCTATATAGAAGCCAACAGTATTCGTGTACAGTTCAAATATGACAAGTAGGTTGGTGGTATGACGGCAATTTGCAACTCAAACAATGAACAGTTGAAGTAAAGTATGTCTCTGTTGTTGTTGTTGCATGCTTTTAATATTGTAAAAACCCTCAACACATTTTTTTTTTATAAAGGGCAAGAGAGGAAAATTTTAAAATAAAAGACTAGGAGCCCAGTCCTTGCCAAAGAGTTAATTGTAAAATCAGATGGTTGACAATTTAAACAAACTTTTAGAAAAGATTATTACAAAAATACTGACTGGCTGAGTGGTTTAAAATCCTGTAGGCTTACTTCGTTTTTGGTGTTAATTGTTTCAAGGGTAGTACCCCTGGTAAAAATTCAGAATTACAGATAACAGTGATTAGCAGGGAGGCGGGATTAAACCCCGCCTCAGAAGGATAAAGGAAAAAGGAAATGATACAAATTTTAGAAAAGTGCCAGTAAAATGTTACATAAGACGAATTAAATAATTAGGCTAATTCTTGTTTTTGAAGTCTTCTTCCTATATGGACTGTGTCACAGATTTCTTGTACGATATTTCAATTTTATTACAATGAGTACCCTTAGTCTGGTGGGTTGGAAAAAATTAATTTACGATATTCAAATCCTGATAGCCTGGAAAAGTTGCACTTTTGTATCCTGAATCTGGGAAAAATTATTTAAAAAATAAGTGTTTTCATTTTGCGCATAGGGTCAACAGATGAAAAAAACAAATATTACAACAATGTTTGAATGTTAAATATTAAGTTTTCTATTGTCTAATAGTGTGGATGTGTTTAATTTTAGCTACTTAATAATAGAGAAAAAAATAAAAAATCATGCACTACATTATTAGTTTGCACATGGGGCCAAACTTTGTTAAAATTGTTGCTTTTGCAATTTTTCAAATATTCATACCATTATACTAAAGAGAAGATATAATGTTACTTTCTATTCAGCGTTTTACTTGCCCAGAAAATTGCTTTTGTATTTTTGCAAATCATGTGACAAAAAGTCACAATTATTTAGAGCAATATTCCTTTAACATTTTAATTTGATTCAACAAATATCATTTGTGTGCTGTTCTTCACTTATTTTGCATATAAATTGCTGAAAAGACCCAGAACTCACCACATAGAAGTGGTAGCACTTCGAGTTCCACCCACTCCCTTCCCAGTCGTCAAACCTTTCATTGTGTTGATTCATAATACATAAACTTTAGGTAGGTATGTCCTTGAAATCTGATTCTTTAGTGGAATTTTGGCATTGCAGAACTTGAGAGCAAAGTTGTTCTTATATACTTATATCTGCTGTCTTTTCCACACACTCTTTCCGCAGATTCTGTTACAAATTTTATACATCATTCCACTGCTTGTGTGCCACAGGTAAAATTTAAGAGTTAAAATTCAGGGAAGTCTTTTCTCTGTAGAAGTAACAAAATACTTTCTTCTTCGTATTGTATAAATTAGCAGCCATCTTTACTATTTCTTTTATGAATTTGCTAACTGCTATAATTTTTATTGTTCGACTAAGCTTTTCGTCATCACTGACATCAACAGGTCTTAAACACATCATCACTGACATCATCAGGTTGTTTAAGACCTGATGATGTCAGTGATGACGAAAAGCTTAGTCGAACAATAAAAATTATAGCAGTTAGCAAATTCATAAAAGAAATAGTAAAATACTTTCTGTTGGCATACTTTCCATCACTGATGGAGGGGACAATTTACATTTTGTCCAGTCTATCAACTCTACATAGCCTGAGGCCTAAAATTTAATGTGGGTGGAAGAAACGTTTTCACAGATTTCCCTTTTAATGGTTAATTTTTACATTTCAGTACTCTCCTGTAGGCTGATTCCTTTATGTGTAGTTTTTCATTCACTGCCATAGGAGAAACATATCAAGGTGAGTGAAAAAAGCATTGCTTTGAATCACTGGGTCTATGATTTTCAATAGATCTTCAGAAAAATATCTTGTTGTCTGTACAGCTTATGTCCATATTTCACAGAGTGATACTTCTTTATGTTGAACCAGACTGGAGTATGTGTCTTCACAATGTAACTGAAAAGTATCTTAAGTTCATTAGAAGGGTTGGTTTGGGAAATAAACAGTTGTAAGACTCGGTTTGCACGTCACCATTGGGAATGTCTGAGAAGCCCTGGATCTTTTAACGCAAGATCTGAAAATCTGGTACACACTCTCCTGTCTGGACTGCCCAAACAGTGCCCAATAAATACTGTTCGTCTATGTTTAGATCAGTTTTTGTTACATTGGATTCTTCAGATTTGATTGTTTTGAAATTAACAACTGTCATTGCCACTGCTCCTACACGCTCTTTTTAGCTTTTAATGGTATAAATGTTTGGAAAATTGTAAAAAAAAAACATTTTCAGAAATTTTTGGAAACTTTAGGTCTCGTGCGCAAACTATAAATGTACTGTATGCATTTTTCCCTATTTCTTCCATTATAAAGTGGCTAAACTAAGCATTTCATTGCTATTAGATACTAGAAAACTCAATATTTAACATTTGAATGTTATCATAATATTTGTTATTTTTCATAATTTTTTTAAACTTTAGGCCCTATGAGTGAACTGTAAACAACACCTAAGATTTTTTTATTATTTTTCCTACAATTAGGATACAAAAGTGCAACTTCTCCACACTATTAGAATTTGAAAGTAGAAAACTATTTTTTTTCTCACCCTAGTTTAATTATCAGTTCAAATGTGACAAATAGGCTGGTGGTGGTGTGGTGGCAATTTGCAACTCAAACAGTGAACAGTTGAAGTAAAATATGCCTCTATTGTTATTGTATGCCTTTAATATTGTAAAAAACCTCAAGACTTTTTTTAATAAAGGACAAGAGAGGAACAATTGAAATAAAAGACTAGGATGCCCAGTCCTTGCCAAACAGTAAATTGTAAAATCAGTTGGTTGACAATTTAAACAAACTTTATTACAAAAATACTGACTGGCTGAGTGGTTTGTAATGATAAGAAAATGCTGTAGGCATACTTTGTTTTTTGTGTTAGTTGTTTCAAGGTAGTACACTTGGTAAAAATTCAGAATTACAGAATCCTTCAAAACTTCAAGGCCTCTGGAGGAACTTCTGGTAGAACATAGGAAAAATGTTAAAGAAGGGAAGCCTAACATATGTAAATTAACTGAACATGTATGGGATGAGCAACATAAAATCCTGAAAGATCATTTAGATATCGTAGGTAGGAAACTCATACCAATAAACAAAAATTCATAGAGGCACTTTTGTGTCTGTAAAAGATAATTGTATCAGTCAGCCTAGTAAAGATGTATCTAGGATCTGGATTAAGAATGTAAAAGAGTATGTATGTCATGGTGGGCAGAGTTAGCTGTGGGCAGGCCCAGGGTGCTTAGTTTTATATGTAAATGGGCCATTGCTTGTCTCTGATATTGTTCATTGTGTGAACTTGTAGTGTGTTTGTGCTTTCCAGTTCTGTCCACTGAACTTAGAGGATAAGTAGCTGTTCTTTTTTATAGCTTTCCTATAGTTGTGTTTATCTTTGTAGGTGGTGGTGTTGGTGGTTTATTTATTCATTTAATTTTTTTTTATGGCTCATGCTTGTTAGTGAACGTTGATGTACCATCAAAAGTTAGGTTTAAAGATCATATCACCAAATGCTTTCTGGTCAATATTAAATTCATGTGCAGCAGATCTTATACTCTACAACATTTCTTATTGTATCTGGAGATGATTTCTGTCTTTTTCCATCTTCATTCTATAAAAATGTATAAAAATTGTTGTTCATATTGTAACACCACAAAATGTTACATAACCTAGACATTCTACTATATTAGATTTAAATTGTAGTGAAAACATCAAGCATTTAAACAAAGTTTAAAGTGAATTTATCAATTCTAAATTTTATTAATTGGTTTTTCATGGGAATTTTCCTAAAATAAACCCATGTGGCGCCCTTATTGTACACAAGGAGTGATATAACCTTGTTGAAAAAGCAAGCTGGTATTAAGCGCATCTTGACAGCTTATATTTTTGGTAAGTGAACTTCAGAACTTCCAGTATCACGAACAGGTACGTGAAAGTATATATTATTATAAATTGTTTGTCCAGACGAGACTTAACGTTACGTACACTGACGACACTTAACCGAGAAGAGGAGTTCCGCTGCAAGATCGACGCTACGGCTACGTTCATCCATCGACCAGCGATTAACTTATTATTCACTATAATTATCAAACTTTACTAAATAAACAATATTTATCAATTATTACTAAAGATTATTACTGCAATTATTTTAAAAATAGTTCATTTTTAAATTGTAACACGAGATTTGCTATAATCGAATTTTAACTTAACTTTAAATCAAATTAAATTGACGCAAACAATGTGCGGCAGAAATTAAACACACACGAGATACTCAGTTGTGTTATAAATTGGCGACCAACAGAGTGTGGCTTTAAAAATATTAAACGAATAAATTTTTAATATTACAGTATTAAGCCCGGCAAATACAAGAGAACAATCATGCCTTACACACCAATAGGAGACGCGAACGTTTTGGAGATAATGAGGGCGATGATGGAAGAAGTATTAAACAAACGTAACGAGTCATTAAAGGAAGCTTTTAGGATATCCCGGGAAGAGAATCAGAAGAATATGGAAGCATTGAAGGAAGATTTAAATAAATATCTCGAGTCATGTATTGAGGATAACAGGAAGTGGAGGGAAGAAAGGAAGGACGATGGCAAACCGGCGATAGAAGAAGTACCAAATGATGAAACCATGGAAGAATTAAGTCTACAATCCGAAGACGATGGCAAACAAACCGAGAATAAAGAAGACTCAAAGGCATTGTTATTTGAGGATAAACACCTCAGAAGTGAAGAGATTATTCAGCACAAAGAAGTCATTATTGAAAGTGTAAAGAACCAGGTGATTCAGAAAACCGAAGAAGAGGAAATAGAGAACCACATGAGTAAGAAAAGAGAAGAAAGGAGAATGATACGTCCCAAGAAAGTGAGAATTACACGGGAAATATTAGAGATGACTAGGAGTGGCTTAATTAACTTCGTGGACAACCCAATTATTCGTCATAGAGCAAGAATCAACGGTAAGAAGTATGAACAGAACTTAAATAAAGATACAATTAAATTAAATATGCTAACAAGTGAAGGACACCAGACAAGGTTAGTTGATTCCTCAATGAATAACCGACCATTAATATATTTAATTAATAATCCAGATGACGGAACGATTAAAACAATGTTACCAGTGATTATGTTATGACGGAGAAGGTTATAGACAATGAGGTATTTAAAGTGAATACTCCTCGAAGAAGGATGCATCGCAGGAAGAAGGAAAACTACCAGGGACAAATGGACCGGATCATTGAAGGATACGCCCAAGCGATCAGAAAATTGCGGCAGGAAAGGAACCAGAGTTAGAAGAGACACCAGAAGTTAATTATAACAAAAACCAGGAGAACACCAGACACCTGGGTAACAAAGATAATGGGGAGAAGAAAACGAAAGGACATAAGGTAGCTGAAGATTTGGTCACAACAAAATGGAAGAGCCGAATGATAGTGAGGTACGCGACAGGGGCAAAAAAAAGTCCGAACATAAAGATGATCCAAACGACAAACACACCGAATATGAATGACTATGGCTAAACATTAGAAGCCATCAGCCACTGAAGAAAAAGGACAGATATCAAAGATAACTGAGAGAAGCGACCAAAAGTTAAAGAAAATTAAAAAACCATCAGAACTATATGAAACTATTTAAAGAATATAAAAAGTATTATGTATAAGGAAATTTATTATAAAATGTATTGTAAGATGTTAAATATCATAATATATGTAGTATTATAAACAGCTATCAAAAATGGATCCATGAAAACGTAATTGACCCATAATGAACCCAATAGAATGGTGAAGCACAAGAGAACCCCATATATAGACTATTGAATGAACTTATTATAATATAAGAGTGAATTACTTTATCATAAAGTGAATATAACAAGAGTGTTTATTATATCAAATATCATAAAAGTGTCTACCATAAAAATGTTAAATAAGTGATAAAGAAAAATATTTATCATACTAAATGTATTGAAAGTATCTAATTGCATATAACAACAATGTTTATCATATCAAATAATAAAGAAAAATGTCTATTATATTGTATAAAACAAAAATGATTATTATATATTGTATCTAACAAAAATGTATGTCAAAATAATAATATAATGTTACTCTGACTCTTCAAATGATTAATTTCAATAAATGAAATTAAAACGTCCACAGTAAATGTTAAAAAATCAAACATTTGAAGGAGTAGAGAAGAAAACCAACAAAGTGTCGAATATTGAAAGAAGATGGATTAAACAAGGAATGGGAATAATTAATTAAGTGATACATAAAAGTGTGTATCATATTGTATAATAAAGAGAAATGTCTATTTATAAATAGCAAAAATGTTTATTGTATATTGAGTATAATAAGAATGATTATTATATATTGTATCTAACAAAAATGTATGTCAAAATAATAGTATAATGTTACTCTGACTCTTCAAATGATTAATTTCAATAAATGAAATTAAAACGTCCAGAATAAATGTTAAAAAATCAAACATTTGAAGGAGCAGAGGAGAAAAACAACAAAGTGTCGCATATTGAAAAGAGAGGGAATAAACAAGGAATGAGAAAGAATATTAAATAAAAAAGAAAAATGTGTATGTATAGCATATACCAAGACTGTTTATCATATTAAGTGAGTGATGAACGAGAATATTATCATATTGTATAAAAAAGAAAAATGTCTATTTATGTATAACTAAAGTGTTTATCATAATACTACTATTATTAAGGAACAAGAATGTTAATTGAACGATAAAGAAAAATGTTTAGTTGTATATACCAAAAATATATATCAAATTGTATCTAACAAAAATGTTTATTATATGAATATTGTAAACCCTGGTAATCCAGGATGATAATGAACCAAATGTTAAAAAACCCAATATACAAACAATGTTAAGAGTGAACTATTGTGAACTCACGAAGAATTTAAAGACCAACTGCATAATTATATAGTGATAAATCTAAGTGTGTAATTTAAGAATATTAAGATAAACAGAACAACTTACAAACTAGTATAGAAAAATAACAACAAGGCTAATAAATAACATAGCCAATATGTCAAGTTAGAGATAAAATAATGACCTGTGAAGAGAAGTGTAGTAGCTAAAATGATAAAACATGAAAAGTGATAACAAGGAAACCTCTAATACCTTGAATGTTATGTTGAATAAGACATCATATTCTTATATTATTGAAAAAATGAATGATATGTTATATTTTATGTGTTGTGATAGTGCAACTGTTGCTACGTGCAATTTTATATTGTCCCAGACAGAGATGAGGATTCCTCTGATTCTGAGGATGTGTAGATGAGGAACGGCGGAGTATGGAAGCCAAATAGAGCCCCTCTGATTCCGAACCCATTACAAATGTTAGGGAATTAAATGGTAATATGTCAAGGATTATAAATCAAACACTGTGAGGTAAAAATGAAAGAACAATAGAGTTTATCACGAGAATCAAGATGTGTTTAATGATAAAGAAAAATGTATTATTGTAAAACAGGAAATTGTTAGTTTAAGAAATAAAACATGTTATAACTAAATGACTAAGAATATAAGAAACTTGAAAGATACTAGTAAGCTAAAAAATAATACTAGCCAAGAACCAATCTAGTGCAACACACCAACAAACTATTAAACTCAATGCAGAAAAGAAGCAGTAATAGTATAATAAAACCAAACTAAAATGATAATTTCTTCAAATGTAAAATTTCTCTCAAATTATCAATTTTGAGAGGGGAGTATATGTAACACCACAAAATGTTACATAACCTAGACATTCACCAAAAGGGTAAATAAGTACACTGAAATAATAAAAGTGAATAATTTATGATGAAAGTAGCAAAGAAGAGAAGGACCAACAAAGAAGAAAGAAGAAGAAGGATCCCAAGAAGCAGTGAGGAATACACTGCATGACACTACAACAAATACTATGACTGACTCTAACTAATGGACATGCCAAGTTCACTATAAGCTGTCAAACAAGCCAGTCAATGACATGAATATAATGTCATGTGTCAGATAAACCAATTAAATAATGACGAAAATAATGTAATATCAGTAACAGCATTTTGGCTGAAAATAAAGGAACCATGACCAGTAAATGACAAAGCCTATGACTAGATTAGCTATGGCCACATTGTGTATTAAAACTAGCATTACAAACCCAGATGTAATACTAGTGAGTAAAAGTAGTTATAAAAGGAAACCTTATATGGATGAATAACTTCCTTATTATATAAAATGTAACTAGTAACAATTATTAAAGCATAAACATATGCTAAAAAATATGTCTAGACCATGCCTAAACAAACGTTGTCAGTAAATTAATGAGGAAAAGGACTCCTAGTGAACATAAGATTTACTGAACAATCAATATAACTAAAGATAATGTGAAATACCACCACTCAATTGTTAATGGATAACGTTAAATTGAGTAGGCCAAACGAAATGTAATTAGGAATAAGGATTTTCGATAATAATGTATCGCCTTAATTATGTTAAGATTTAATATTGTACAGTTATAAATAGCTATTAAGTATAATCACAGATGTGTTAGTGTTCAAACAAAGACGTTATAAAGAAAACGCAATGTGAAACACTAAATGTCAAGAGATATGGAATGCTCGCATTATGCATCGCTAGCAGACGACAGTGAGAAACCATGTTTCTAAACATTCTTTATGAGCATTGTCAAAGAAAACGAGGTTAAAACCTGTGTTAAGCCACATCAAATTGAAGCCCATAAACTAAACTTTAATTTGATGGTAATAACCTCGCGATCGAAACTATAATAAGTGCGTAGTGCGTGTTAACATCAGTTATTGTTAAAAAGTAAGAAATTGGTTGGGTAAAACCAACAACAACGGCAGTTGTCAACAACGTTCGCCAGACGACGGTTAAAAAACAATACGTCATTTTGTAACGGTGATCAGAACCAATCAGAAGAGAGATTATTGAACGATCTTACCGCCTAAGCCCTATGAAGCGAGGGGGTATATAATCAAAAACGGAGAGAATTCGTTACACTTTTTGTCATCACCTCGAGCGAGACAGTTGTCGCTCGTCACCGCAATATTTTTTAATAACTGAAATTAGTACAACAATAGTAAACCGTTTAAAATTTTCTTCAAGACATTCAACGATACTGCAATTTACTAGAAGGAAGTGCTTCGAAAGTAAAGTGAATATTTTAATTTGTGCGTGATTTTAGAACGAGAGAGAGAGAGAGAGTTTTTTAATCAGTATTTAACATAGCCCAGATTTAGTTAGAAGAGGGCCGATTCTCCGTTCATAGTTCGTGTGAAGTGTAATTAACCAGTGGTCATTATAATCCGATCACTGGAGTGTTTTTAATAAATTTTAATCTATTTGATTAAAAGAAAAAAGGTAACACTGTGACAATTCATTTTATTTATCTGCTTGCACTGATCATTATTTACCACAAAACTGTACCGACGCAAGAACAACTAAACTTTCAATCGTATACACCGTTTCAATTTACTTAGCGGATTTGTCAATCCAATGTAAGATTTTGTATTAGTACTAAGGGTTAAAAATATATGTTAGTAAATAAGTCAGCATAACAAACGCTCGCCTGAAAAATAGTTACGAGTTTTAAAAAGAGGCCAAATTATTAATTATTATTATTAACGTCTGTCAAGGCATAGGATAGTTCTTTATTGTATTTCAAAGAGCCTACCCGTGAGGTATATTATATAATTAAAAAGTCAAATTGTTAATAGGTATAAGAGTTTATTGTTCTAACTGAGCTAGACCGTATTGTAAACGGACCAAGTAACTTCAGATTTATATTAATGTATCAATTGTACTTTAATTGTTGATTTTATTTATAAGGGTAAAATAAACCCAGATTTTATTCAGCATAAACCTTGATCATAATTATTTCATATAGTTAATTGATAATTAACATTGAGTACAGGGAGATAAATCAGAGTAAAGATTCTACTATATTAGATTTAAATTGTAGTGAAAACATCAAGCATTTAAACAAAGTTTAAAGTGAATTTATCAATTCTAAATTTTATTAATTGGTTTTTCATGGGAATTTTCCTAAAATAAACCCATGTGGCGCCCTTATTGTACACAAGGAGTGATATAACCTTGTTGAAAAAGCAAGCTGGTATTAAGCGCATCTTGACAGCTTATATTTTTGGTAAGTGAACTTCAGAACTTCCAGTATCACGAACAGGTACGTGAAAGTATATATTATTATAAATTGTTTGTCCAGACGAGACTTAACGTTACGTACACTGACGACACTTAACCGAGAAGAGGAGTTCCGCTGCAAGATCGACGCTACGGCTACGTTCATCCATCGACCAGCGATTAACTTATTATTCACTATAATTATCAAACTTTACTAAATAAACAATATTTATCAATTATTACTAAAGATTATTACTGCAATTATTTTAAAAATAGTTCATTTTTAAATTGTAACACGAGATTTGCTATAATCGAATTTTAACTTAACTTTAAATCAAATTAAATTGACGCATACAACGTGCGGCAGAAATTAAACACACACGAGATACTCAGTTGTGTTATAAATTGGCGACCAACAGAGTGTGGCTTTAAAAATATTAAACGAATAAATTTTTAATATTACAATATTAAGCCCGGCGGCAAATACAAGAGAACAATCATGCCTTACACACCAATAGGAGACGCGAACTTTTTGGAGATAATGAGGGCGATGATGGAAGAAGTATTAAACAAACGTAACGAGTCATTAAAGGAAGCTTTTAGGGTATCCCGGGAAGAGAATCAGAAGAATATGGAAGCATTGAAGGAAGATTTAAATAAATATCTTGAGTCATGTATTGAGGATAACAGGAAGTGGAGGGAAGAAAGGAAGGACGATGGCAAACCGGCGATAGAAGAAGTACCAAATGATGAAACCATGGAAGAATTAAGTCTACAATCCGAAGACGATGGCAAACAAACCGAGAATAAAGAAGACTTAAAGGCATTGTTATTTGAGGATAAACACCTCAGAAGTGAAGAGATTATTCAGCACAAAGAAGTCATTATTGAAAGTGTAAAGAACCAGGTGATTCAGAAAACCGAAGAAGAGGAAATAGAGAACCACATGAGTAAGAAAAGAGAAGAAAGAAGAATGATTCGTCCCAAGAAAGTGAGAATTACACGGGAAATATTAGAGATGACTAGGAGTGGCTTAATTAACTTCGTGGACAACCCAATTATTCGTCATAGAGCAAGAATCAACGGTAAGAAGTATGAACAGAACTTCATAAAAATATTAAAAGTAAATCACCATAAAACCGTGAATAAGAACTTAAATAAAGATACAATTAAATTAAATATGCCAACAAGTGAAGGACACCAGACAAGGTTAGTTGATTCCTCAATGAATAACCGTCCATTAAAATATTTAATTAATAATCCAGATGACGGAACGATTAAAACAATGTTACATACCAGTGATTATGTTATGACGGAGAAGGTTATAGACAATGAGGTATTTAAAGTGAATACTCCTCGAAGAAGGATGCATCGCAGGAAGAAGGAAAACTACCAGGGACAAATGGACCGGATCATTGAAGGATACGCCCAAGCGATCAGAAAATTGCGGCAGGAAAGGAACCAGTTGACGGAGAACTCCAGCCAGAAGACAGGAGACAACGAACCAGAGTTAGAAGAGACACCAGAAGTTAATTATAACAAAAACCAGGAGAACACCAGACACCTGGGTAACAAAGATAATGGGGAGAAGAAAACGAAAGGACATAAGGTAGCTGAAGATTTGGTCACAACAAAATGGAAGAGCCGAATGATAGTGAGGTACGCGACAGGGGCAGAAAAAAGTCCGAACATAAAGATGATCCAAACGACAAACACACCGAATATGAATGACTATGGCTAAACATTAGAAGCCATCAGCCACTGAAGAAAAAGGACAGATATCAAAGATAACTGAGAGAAGCGACCAAAAGTTAAAGAAAATTAAAAAACCATCAGAACTATATGAAACTATTTAAAGAATATAAAAAGTATTATGTATAAGGAAATTTATTATAAAATGTATTGTAAGATGTTAAATATCATAATATATGTCGTATTATAAACAGCTATCAAAAATGGATCCATGAAAACGTAATTGACCCATAATGAACCCAATAGAATGGTGAAGCACAAGAGAACCCCATATATAGACTATTGAATGAACTTATTATAATATAAGAGTGAATTACTTTATCATACAGTGAATATAACAAGAGTGTTTATTATATCAAATATCATAAAAGTGTCTACCATAAAAATGTTAAATAAGTGATAAAGAAAAATATTTATCATACTAAATGTATTGAAAATATCTAATTGCATATAACAACAATGTTTATCATATCAAATAATAAAGAAAAATGTCTATTATATTGTATAAAACGAAAGTGATTATTATATATTGTATCTAACAAAAATGTATGTCAAAATAATAATATAATGTTACTCTGACTCTTCAAATGATTAATTTCAATAAATGAAATTAAAACGTCCACAGTAAATGTTAAAAAATCAAACATTTGAAGGAGTAGAGAAGAAAAACAACAAAGTGTCGAATATTGAAAGAAGATGGATTAAACAAGGAATGGGAATAATTAATTAAGTGATAAATAAAAATGTGTATCATATTGTATAATAAAGAGAAATGTCTATTTACCAATAGCAAAAATGTTTATTGTATATTGAGTATAATAAGAATGATTATTATATATTGTATCTAACAAAAATGTATGTCAAAATAATAATATAATGTTACTCTGACTCTTCAAATGATTAATTTCAATAAATGAAATTAAAACGTCCAGAATAAATGTTAAAAAATCAAACATTTGAAGGAGCAGAGGAGAAAAACAACAAAGTGTCGCATATTGAAAAGAGAGGGAATAAACAAGGAATGAGAAAGAATATTAAATAAAAAAGAAAAATGTGTATCGTATAGCATATACCAAGACTGTTTATCATATTAAGTGAGTGATGAACGAGAATGATTATCATATTGTATAAAAAAGAAAAATGTCTATTTATGTATAACTAAAGTGTTTATCATAATACTACTATTATTAAGGAACAAGAATGTTAATTGAACGATAAAGAAAAATGTTTAGTTGTATATACCAAAAATATATATCAAATTGTATCTAACAAAAATGTTTATTATATGAATATTGTAAACCCTGGTAATCCAGGATGATAATGAACCAAATGTTAAAAAACCCAATATACAAACAATGTTAAGAGTGAACTATTGTGAACTCAAGAAGAATTTAAAGACCAACTGCATAATTATATAGTGATAAATCTAAGTGTGTAATTTAAGAATATTAAGATAAACAGAACAACTTACAAACTAGTATAGAAAAATAACAACAAGGCTAATAAATAACATAGCCAATATGTCAAGTTAGAGATAAAATAATGACCTGTGAAGAGAAGTGTAGTAGCTAAAATGATAAAACATGAAAAGTGATAACAAGGAAACCTCTAATACCTTGAATGTTATGTTGAATAAGACATCATACTCTTATATTATTGAAAAAATGAATGATATGTTATATTTTATGTGTTGTGATAGTGCAACTGTTGCTACGTGCAATTTTATATTGTCCCAGACAGAGATGAGGATTCCTCTGATTCTGAGGATGTGTAGATGAGGAACGGCGGAGTATGGAAGCCAAATAGAGCCCCTCTGATTCCGAACCCATTACAAATGTTAGGGAATTAAATGGTAATATGTCAAGGATTATAAATCAAACACTGTGAGGTAAAAATGAAAGAACAATAGAGTTTATCACGAGAATCAAGATGTGTTTAATGATAAAGAAAAATGTATTATTGTAAAACAGGAAATTGTTAGTTTAAGAAATAAAACATGTTATAACTAAATGACTAAGAATATAAGAAACTTGAAAGATACTAGTAAGCTAAAAAATAATACTAGCCAAGAACCAATCTAGTGCAACACACTAACAAACTATTAAACTCAATGCAGAAAAGAAGCAGTAATAGTATAATAAAACCAAACTAAAATGATAATTTCTTCAAATGTAAAATTTCTCTCAAATTATCAATTTTGAGAGGGGAGTATATGTAACACCACAAAATGTTACATAACCTAGACATTCACCAAAAGGGTAAATAAGTACACTGAAATAATAAAAGTGAATAATTTATGATGAAAGTAGCAAAGAAGAGAAGGACCAACAAAGAAGAAAGAAGAAGAAGGATCCCAAGAAGCAGTGAGGAATACACTGCATGACACTACAACAAATACTATGACTGACTCTAACTAATGGACATGCCAAGTTCACTATAAGCTGTCAAACAAGCCAGTCAATGACATGAATATAATGTCATGTGTCAGATAAACCAATTAAATAATGACGAAAATAATGTAATATCAGTAACAGCATTTTGGCTGAAAATAAAGGAACCATGACCAGTAAATGACAAAGCCTATGACTAGATTAGCTATGGCCACAATGTGTATTAAAACTAGCATTACAAACCCAGATGTAATACTAGTGAGTAAAAGTAGTTATAAAAGGAAACCTTATATGGATGAATAACTTCCTTATTATATAAAATGTAACTAGTAACAATTATTAAAGCATAAACATATGCTAAAAAATATGTCTAGACCATGCCTAAACAAACGTTGTCAGTAAATTAATGAGGAAAAAGGACTCCTAATGAACATAAGATTTACTGAACAATCAATATAACTAAAGATAATGTGAAATACCACCACTCAATTGTTAATGGATAACGTTAAATTGAGTAGGCCAAACGAAATGTAATTAGGAATAAGGATTTTCGATAATAATGTATCGCCTTAATTATGTTAAGATTTAATATTGTACAGTTATAAATAGCTATTAAGTATAATCACAGATGTGTTAGTGTTTGAACAAAGACGTTATAAAGAAACCGCAATGTGAAACACTAAATGTCGAGAGATATGGAATGCTCGCATTATGCATCGCTAGCAGACGACAGTGAGAAACCATGTTTCTAAACATTCTTTATGAGCATTGTCAAAGAAAACGAGGTTAAAACCTGTGTTAAGCCACATCAAATTGAAGCCCATAAACTAAACTTTAATTTGATGGTAATAACCTCGCGATCGAAACTATAATAAGTGCGTAGTGCGCGTTAGCATCAGTTATTGTTAAAAAGTAAGAAATTGGTTGGGTAAAACCAACAACAACGGCAGTTATCAACAACGTTCGCCGGACGACGGTTAAAAAACAATACGTCATTTTGTAACGGTTATCAGAACCAATCAGAAGAGAGATTATTGAACGATCTTACCGCCTAAGCCCTATGAAGCGAGGGGGTATATAATCAAAAACGGAGAGAATTCGTTACACTTTTTGTCATCACCTCGAGCGAGACAGTTGTCGCTCGTCACCGCAATATTTTTTAATAACTGAAATTAGTACAACAATAGTAAACCGTTTAAAATTTTCTTCAAGACGTTCAACGATACTGCAATTTACTAGAAGGAAGTGCTTCGAAAGTAAAGTGAATATTTTAATTTGTGCGTGATTTTAGAACGAGAGAGAGAGAGAGTTTTTTAATCAGTATTTAACATAGCCCAGATTTAGTTAGAAGAGGGCCGATTCTCCGTTCATAGTTGGTGTGAAGTGTAATTAACCAGTGGTCATTATAATCCGATCACTGGAGTGTTTTTAATAAATTTTAATCTATTTGATTAAAAGAAAAAAGGTAACACTGTGACAATTCATTTTATTTATCTGCTTGCACTGATCATTATTTACCACAAAACTGTACTGACGCAAGAACAACTAAACTTTCAATCGTATACACCGTTTCAATTTACTTAGCGGATTTGTCAATCCAATGTAAGATTTTGTATTAGTACTAAGGGTTAAAAATATATGTTAGTAAATAAGTCAGCATAACAAACGCTCGCCTGAAAAATAGTTACGAGTTTTAAAAAGAGGCCAAATTATTAATTATTATTATTAACGTCTGTCAAGGCATAGGATAGTTCTTTATTGTATTTCAAAGAGCCTACCCGTGAGGTATATTATATAATTAAAAAGTCAAATTGTTAATAGTGTATTATTATAGCGGGACTTCCGGCTACCGTTTTACTCTGCAAAATGTGGATAATGTACAATTTGTGTGTAATGAGTGTACGTGTCTTCTCGATCCGTAGTTCGAATGCCACTTCTGTAGATTTCGTTCGTGGCGAACGTACGAATAACCAGGTCTTGATGTTTACTAGGGGTGAGAAAGTCCCGGTGGCGCCAAATTGTTTTCTTAAAACAATTAAAAGAAAATTCAAGGGCGTATGACCAGCGCCGCTCAAGCGGTTTGAATAATTCAAATATTTCCGCCAGCTAGGCCCACTGTAGCACACAGCCGTTCGATGCGTGGGCTGTGTAAATCGTCAGTCATCTGCTAAAATGTACATAAAATATTGTGCACCTCCTAATGAAATTATAACACCGTGGTTACACTCAATACTTACACATTTTTTATTAGTGATTATTATTCATTTAATACAAATTATTCTAATACAAATGCTCCGGTTATTTATATGAGACAATTACAGGGTTTGACAATCGATATTTGAATTGATACCAGACGTTTAATGATGGCGTCTGTTAAAAATTGTATACAAATTATTAATGTCGTTTGTCATAGGTTCTTGAGGTTACGTTCAAAGGATTACAAATGTTTTAAAAACAATAAAAATACACACCTTTACATCAAGTAAACTTAACTAACATATTGTGTAGGTATATTTTGTTTAGCGCAGTGTAGTAAAAGTGTTTACAAGTTATGGATCATTAACAACAGTTTATATTGGTTAGTTTATAAATTGTCAGTGACTTAAATTTCTTTTTAATCTTTGAAAGTAATGAATTTCAGTTCAGTGAGATTTCGACCTTTAGTGAGATAATTAACGTGAGTTTATTTATATATTTCGGGTAATTTAAGAGGTACTTATCACTTCCGTAGTTATGGCGAATTCATACGATCTGTTATTCATGGGTTATACTATAATCTTCTTTAATTTGCTGGGTTCAGGACATCAGGCATCTTTTTCAGTTTAACTGGTAGTAATTTATTTTCTTTTTTCGTTAATTTGGCCTCAACTTCAATAATCTGGCTCCAGCCTTTATCTTATGTCTTGGTATATACTTAGTAATAACTTTTTCTGATATTTTCTATGTTTTAATGGACAATTTTGGTCACTCGAAAATTAGCGTCTATATCATTAAAGCGTCATACATTCAGTAAAAAATCTAACGGTATTTTTGGCTTGTTATTCCACAGTTTCCATGGTAACGTAATTATTCTACCTGGTCGATCTCAAAATAAACCCATTGTTATCAAACCTTGAATTTTTTGTTTAATTTGAATAAATATTTTATAATGGCTATATTTACTTGGGGATAATTTCAATGGTTGTAATCTTTACATAGATGTTCCTATTTTCTTTCAAAGATTAGTTTGATATCTTACAAGATTGGTCTAAGCCATGTATTAATGTTTTAGTCCAAAATGGATGATACTATGCTAATACATAATTTACTTATTTCTAAGTTTTAATATAATTCTGCCATGTTCCCTTTCGTTACACATAATTACTATATTTTGCCTATTATTTCTTATAAAGGTATTGCTATTATTTTCTTTATAAATTCCTTACTTACTTAAAACATACTAACATATTACTGTAAAACTATTTCTTCTGGTAATTATTGCCTTAAACATTAAGCCAATAACTTCTTTCTTTAAATTAACAAATGAACAAATTTGGTGAGTGTTATATCTACACCATCTCTTTTATAACAGTAACCACCCTGGTGATTTTATACTGAGATAATATTTTTTCTGTTTTTTATATTCACAATTATTATTCTGTGTCTTTCAGTCTAATATACTTAACTTAATTGCTCATTTAACATGTGCTTATATTTTGGGTTTGTCACACTTGTTTCACTCTTTTTCTTAAGATTATATGCTGTTTATTTTATTACACTTATCACTTCACTGTTCAACTTTGTCACTCCCTACCTATCTCTAATTACCCTTATATTTCTCACGATCTCACTATTATTACAAAGTTTTTGTATCTAATGAGTTCATGTCTCTTTTGTTAACTTCAGACTGTCACATATCATTTTATAATATGCAAACAACATGGTATTGTAAATACATCTTTCAAACAAAACATAACTTTGTATATATTGTCATTAAGGTGATAAAAATTGGTCTGAAATGTCATAATTAGTAATAATAACAACAATTTAATAATGTTAAAATATATTGTGTTAATTGAAACATACTACATCTGTAGCAACAGTAATAATATTAGCGAATAAATAAACTCTCCAAAACCTTATACTTTCAAACACATAATGTTGAGATAACATACATACTGCTGACATAATCTTAGTAAAAATTCCAAAGTATATAGTAGACTATACAATTTGTTCTCTGATTGAACCACGCACACATTTCTATTCCCTGTCTGTATGAGTGTAATTTTAAACATAACAGCTGACACATCACCTATAGATAAGGATATACATACAATCATATCTACCCATGGTTTTTTATGTATAACGATTGCTGATATACTGTCATTTACAAGTTACCACTAATAAAAATTTAAACATAAATTATTAACAATAATAAAAATTATTCTCTTTTAAAACAATCTTGTGAGTTAATTGTTATGGCCATGTAATTTATTATTTTCTTCTTTTTTCTTCACTGTCTTCTTGTCTCGCTTTACTTTGGTTGATATCTGGCCAATCTCTGGGGTTGGGTCAATGTCAGTTGTCTGTCAGTCTAGTTCGTATTTTCTTGTTTTGTGACCACCTTTGGTTGTATTCTTCCTCCTTCACTATTGATTATATTTACTACTTTCATTCTCGTTATCATTTATCTATCAAAATGTATTGTTTCTTGGCATTTTTTACATACATTTTTATATCAAATGTGATCAGGGTTTGGCAATGTTATATAATGCCCTTCCACCAAAATTGATCATTTTATAAAACGTGAATTTGAGTTTGATGAAATTATCAATTGTATCGTATCAAAAATTTTTTTTTTTTTTTTTCAAATTCTCCTGCTTCTCATTCATTTTTTATAATTAATTCTGTATCCTTTAATTCCATTCTTCTTAGTCTTTTCTTCATTATCTTCTCATATTGCGAACTGGCTTATTGACTTTTTATTATAACTTATTCCCTATAAATCTTATTTTTCATCAAAACTACTCTTATACTGATATCAGGGGAACATCATCCCTGCTCAGTAAAATGATTGCTGGTTCATTCAACAGACAATCTCAATTAATAATTCTTAAATATAGTCAACTCGTGACTCAAAATAATAATAATAATAATAATCATAATCATAATATTTGTTGGGAATCTTTTACTTTTATACTTCATTATAGCTCAGTTCGAGTCATATATTGTTTCATCTTTCTTTATAGATACTATTTGAAGCATTGTTTTTTATTGATACAATTCACATTTTTATTCATTTTGAATTACTCTTTGTTTCATCTCCTTTCACATTATAACTCTTAGAACGTTTATTTCATTTATATTGTTTTGTGATCATTGGTTTGGGTAATTTTACTTCCCCTCTTTCTAAATAGTTGTGGAAGCTGATCATTTTTTTTTTTTTTTTTTTTTTTTTTTTTTTTTTTTTTTTTTTTTTTTTTTTTAAATATCATAGTAAGTTATGGCTTCTTACTAGTTAGGAATTTTTTGTAGCTTATTCCTTTGCAGTTATGCTTTTTATGCCTCATTTTTTGGCTAAATATTATGGTAATTTAACCTTATTTTGGAGGAATGTTTTGGTAACTACACTCCTCTATTGTTAATTTTTTTTAAAATATTGTAGTAAGTTGGTTGCTCTTACTTTATCTGAATGCCTTGTGACTTTTATCTCTCCATTTTTACTTGTTCTAAAATATTATTGAGATATTTGGGTAAGCTTTTCTTACATATCCTTTTTGATTTTTTACAATTTTTTATTCATCATAATGGTTTCTCTAATGCTTAGTGTAAGCTGTACTTACGAATGTTTTGGAATTTTGACATACTTTAGAGATCTTTTCTTTATGGCATTGGCAGACTTGTTTGTTTGTCACCTTATTTTTTTTTCTTTATTTAAAGTATTTTTGTTGGTTTTTTACTTTAAATTGTTTTTTACAGTTATGGTTGATTGTTATAATATTTCTTAATTGAGGCTTGATTGTATACCCCCTTTATTTTCTTGGTGACGGGGTGAGTGATCTCGTAAGTGTTATTGCCCTTGTCTTTTGTTATAGTGTATGGTCCCACGTATAATAATAGTAACTTTCTAGTGATGCCTTCTACGGAGCTGGGTAATTCTCTGTTTTTTAACAGTACCCTTTCTCCTACCTCGTACTTAATAGTCTTTTTCTGGTTCTTAGCGTATTTATTCTTTTGTTGCTCTACCTTTTCGGCTATTCTGTTATAGAATCTTTTTTTCTCGAATTGATATTCGGTGTTGGTGGGGAATTGGATCATATCAGTTATCTCTCTAGGCGGTGGCCGCTCAAACATCATTGTGTATGGGGTAGCTTCCGTAAAGTCGTGGTAAGCTAAGTTTATAAATTCTTCAGTGGATTTCACATAATTGTGCCATTCTCTTTGTTTATCGTGGCAGTAGGTTCTCAGTATACGACCCACTTCTCTGAGTACCCTCTCAGCTGGGTTGCTGCTTGGGTGATAAACGGATGTTTTGTAAGTTTTAATATTATGTTCACAGAGCTTATTTTTCCAAAGATTTCCCTTAAATTGGGTTCCATGATCTGTTATAACGGCCGTCGGTCTTCCCACTTCTGGTATAAATTTGGTTAATATAATTTCAATTATTTTCTTTGTTGTTGCACGGTTAATGGAGTACAACTTTGTATACTTGGTGAAGTGGTCAAACATAATGATTATAAATTTGTATCTGTGTCTTCCTCCACTGATAGGAAACGGACCACATATATCAAGGAATACCCTTTCTAATTTCTGACTTGATGTGATAGGTATCATCATCCCTTCCTTTTTTGAATTATTGCATTTTACTTTTTGGCAAATATCACATTTTTGAATGATTTTGTTTACTTTTCGATAAATATTTTTAATGTAAACTTGTTCCTGTAGAGCTTTTATCACTTTTACAGCCCCCATATGGCCGTATCTAATGTGGTAGTCTAGTATTAATTGTTCCTCCACTGTAGATGGTATTACAAGTTTCCATTCTCCGATTGCAGGATTGTTTTTAATAAATAGCAAGTTGTCATGTATTTTATAATATTGTAGAATGGTTTCTTCATCTTTTAACATTCTCTCCCGGGTACTCATTATTTTTGGATCCACAGTTTGACATCTTCTTATTTCTTGGGTTATTTTTTCTAGATCTACTCTGTTTTTAATAATGTTATACACCTTAACTAATTGTTCTTTTTCACCCTCGAAAGTTTGTTGCTGGACGTTTATACGGGATAAGATGTCCGCAGCTACGTTTTGCTTCCCTGGGATGTACTCCCAGTTTATGTGATATTCCTGTAGCAACAATATCCATCGAGTTAATCTTCCGTGGCTGAGTTTACACTGCTTAAGGAATGATATGGATCTATGGTCACTTCTCACTGTTATATCGTATCCCAGAATATAAGTCCTAAATTTGTTGCAGGCGAACACGACACTAAGTAGTTCTTTCTCCGTGACGTGATAATTTCGTTCGCATCCATTTAATATTCTGCTTGCAAAACTAATAACCATATGCTGTCCCTTCTCATCTTCTTGGTATAATACCGCACCTACACTGACATCACTCGCATCACAGTTCATGAAGAATGGCTTTTTGAAGTCTGGATGATGTAATATCACGGTGTTCAAGAACTTTTCTTTTATTTGGTTAAATACTTCCTCTTGTTCAGACCCCCAAGTCCACTTGTCCTTGACTGATAATTGTTTTTTGAATTTTGCTGTTAGTTTGGAATAATTATCTTGAAACTTACGGTAATAGTTGCATATTCCCAGGAAGGATTGAAGTTGTTTTTTGTTTTTTGGCGTGGGGAATCGTTGTATCGCCTCAACTTTTTCTGACGAAGGAGATATGCCTTCCTCTGCTAGATTGAATCCTAGAAATTGTATTTTTCGGGCTATAAACTTTGACTTGTCCAGCTTAAGGGTTACGTGATTATCTGATAATCTTTTTAGTACGGTTTCCACTCTGGCACAGTGCTCTTGCCAATTTGATGATGTTATTAACAGATCATCTACGTACACGGTGGTAAAATTCAGTACATCTTGTCCCAGTATTTGGTCCATACATTTAACAAATACTGCGACCGAATTTATCAGTCCAAATGGCAGTCTTTTGAACTGATAGTTCCTCCCATCGAACAGGAATGCTAAGTATTGCCTACTGTTCGGATGTAGCTCCACCTGCCAGTAGCCACATACCGTATCCCAAGAGCTAATGTATTTTATACAGTGGAACTTCTTAAGGATTTCTTCTATTTCACCCGGTGATGTTCTATCGTTCACTATCATTTTATTAATTTCTCTGGCGTCGAGGCAGATTCTCACCTTTCCGTCCTTTTTTGGTATCGCCACTATTGGACTTGTATACGGTGATTGACTTAATTCAACGATATCGTCTTCCATCATTTGATTGATTTCTGCCCTCACTGCATTTCTTTGTGAGTAAGCAATGGGGTAAGATTTTCTCTTGAAGTCAACGGGTTCTTTAAATCGTATTCGGCATTGATAATTCTTTACTTTGCCTGGAGCGTCAGAAAAAATGTGTTTGTATTTGTTGTATATACTTATAAGTTCCTCTGACTGTTGCACACTAATCTGTGGATCTTGTTCTTCTCGTTGGAAGTTTCTGATCTCATCCAGCTTGCTTGACCATAATTCTTCATTCTTCCAATCTGTCAATATTCTTTCAGGTGATTGTCGGCAATAATTGGTTTGGATCATGTTATAGTGGTTTGTTATCAATGGTAAGTTGCCACCATTCACTATATCGGCTGACCATATTCCTTGTTCTGTGGTTAGTGATACTTCTCCCTGCCGCAGGTTAATTATGGCAGAGTGTTGTCTGAGTACATCACATCCAACAAGTAATGAGAAAGGTAGGCCGCTGGCAACAAGAAATGGCATAGTTACTATCATACCTTTGCTATTAAGTTCCAAGGATACTTGTTTCCGGACGGTTTTGTTTTGTCGGCCGGTAGCACCAATGATAGTTATATTGTTTATGGGCAGGGTTGATATGGGTACACTACTTCCCTGCTGCAGTCTATTTAATTCTATTTGGTCGATCAGGGAAACATTAGACCCTGTATCGATCATTATGGTTGATAGAATTCCATTTATTTGGGCACTCACATACACTATTTCATTGTTTCGAATGGGCATCATGTTATCATTTTCTTCGATCAAATCGTCCCTTATATTTTTCAAATAATTAGTACATATTATTGTGATCTTCTTGTCATGTGTTGTTTTATATTCACCCAGAGATTGGTCCAGTGATGGGCTGTCCGCAGTTTTCACTGGCCTTAAGCGTTTAAATGAGGGTTGACCTCATTGCCTCCCACATCAGTAGTGTTTGATGGTTGGTTAGCGTTCGGCTCCCGTTGATTATTCCGGTCATCCACGCCGTGCCTGTGATCTTCTTCGAATGGGTGACTTCTCGTATCGGGTACCTGGTTATAGTATGTTCGCCGATAGTTAGATGAGGGATAGTTTCTTCTTGGGCTCCTTTGTCTTTGCCCCCTTATGTAATTTACCTGTGGCCGGTATCCTGGATTATTGTTCTGATTACTGTTGTTTCCAGGGCGATAATTGTTGTTGTAACCATTCGACGGGAAATTACCCCTGTGGTTGTTCCTGAAGCTGTTATTATTATGGTTTCCACTTCTGTTAAAACTTCTGGGCGCGTTATTGCCCCGTGTGTTCCCTTGGTAATTGTTAGGGTTACTTACTGGTGGTTTATTATCTCCCTGTTGGTTCTGTGACAATTGTCCCTCATTAGTTCTATTATTTCTGGAACTGTACCCTCTATTTTTCCTGTACTGCCACTCATGTTCATGGCTTTCCAGTAAGCTAGCCATATCTTGGATGGTCTTTACCTGGCTGTACATCCGTGCCTTTTGGATGGCGTCGTCGTAGTGGTAAGATAACTGTATTACCAGACACTCTTCAGGTATACGTGGCTCCAAATTCCTGGCCATGCAGATTTTTCCCAAGAAGTAGGAGGTAAGGGATTGTCCATTCTGGTTTTCATACCTTCCATTGCTCAGGTTATTGCGGACCATATTCTGAGTTGACTCAGACCAGTATTTAGCCTTGAACTGAGTCTTAAAGTCTTGAAGGTTTTGGATGTCTGGTCGAGTGGCAGTCCACCAGTTGTCGTACGTCTCCTTGAACATTTCGTCCAACATCCCTCTTATTGTAGTCCATCGAGTCTCTCGATTCTTGAGGATTAACTCTTCTACCCTCTTCAAGAATTCAATAGGGTTTCTTTTATAATTACGGAAATTGATGGTATCTCTGTTGTCTGTGTTCATGACATGATTATTATTACATGGTCGGTCACGCCAGGCATCCACTTCTTCCCGTAATGACTCTTCTATTCTGCGCATTTCGTCAATCCTCTGTTGGTTTTTGTCTACTTTGCTATCTACTTTATTTAAGTTGCTGTAAACTCCTTCCATTCGTTCTCCCAAGTCTGTTCGTACAGCTGCTACCTCTTTCTGGTTTTCTTCCCGGACTTGGTGTATGTCCTGGTCTATCTGGGTACATCTTCTGACTTTTCTTCATGACCTTCCTCAATTCTTCTCTTATTTTCTCCTTCGAGACGGTTCATTTTATCGAGTACTTCCTTGCGGACTCCAGAAACATTTTCGTTGGTCTTCTCTAGCTTCTCCAACGTTTCCTCTAATTTGTCGTTGATTTCCGTAATCTGCTGTTTGCTTCTTCTCGGTACTCCATTAATTGGTGTGCCATCTGCAGCTTCATTTCTTCTTTATTTTTCTCGTGGTCCTTCTTCAGCTGTTCCTTCAATTCTTCCTTTAATTCTTCGTTTCTTTGCTGAATTTCCTCCAGCAATCGTTGTTGTAGTGTTTCATTATTTTGGTTGACTGTTTTCCTCAATTCTTCCTTAGTACTCACTATTTTTTCGTTGATCTGTTTCCAATGGTCATTGGTTTCTTTCTTCATCTGTTTCAGATTCTCCTCATTCTTGTCTAATTTCTCCTCCTGTTTCTTAAAATTTTGGTTAATCAATTCCCACAATTTTTGTAAATCCATTCCTCCTGTGGCTTCCCCCCTATCTCCAGCCTGTGTTTCCATTTCTTCGTCTTGGCTTGGTTCTGTTGTGGTTATTACTGTATCCACTTCTTCAATCGGTGTTCCTTCCTCTTCTTCCCCTCTGTTTTCTTCCATCTCCTTCTCCTTTGCCAATTTTTTCGATACTCCTCTGGTGTGCATTTTGTAATCTTTCGTAATCGCCGCTAGAATTTATAGGGTTTAATTGTATAATTTCTTTATTATTCTAGCTCCACTAGTTGGCGCTAATTTGTAATCTTACCGTGGCTGTGTCTTTCTGACAGTGTTATTCTGCCACACGTTGGATGCGTCAATTTGTATTATTATAGCGGGACTTCCGGCTACCGTTTTACTCTGCAAAATGTGGATAATGTACAATTTGTGTGTAATGAGTGTACGTGTCTTCTCGATCCGTAGTTCGAATGCGTGCCACTTCTGTAGATTTCGTTCGTGGCGAACGTACGAATAACCAGGTCTTGATGTTCACTAGGGGTGAGAAAGTCCCGGTGGCGCCAAATTGTTTTCTTAAAACAATTAAAAGAAAATTCAAGGGCGTATGACCAGCGCCGCTCAAGCGGTTTGAATAATTCAAATATTTCCGCCAGCTAGGCCCACTGTAGCACACAGCCGTTCGATGCGTGGGCTGTGTAAATCGTCAGTCATCTGCTAAAATGTACATAAAATATTGTGCACCTCCTAATGAAATTATAACACCGTGGTTACACTCAATACTTACACATTTTTTATTAGTGATTATTATTCATTTAATACAAATTATTCTAATACAAATGCTCCGGTTATTTATATGAGACAATTACAGGGTTTGACAATCGATATTTGAATTGATACCAGACGTTTAATGATGGCGTCTGTTAAAAATTGTATACAAATTATTAATGTCGTTTGTCATAGGTTCTTGAGGTTACGTTCAAAGGATTACAAATGTTTTAAAAACAATAAAAATACACACCTTTACATCAAGTAAACTTAACTAACATATTGTGTAGGTATATTTTGTTTAGCGCAGTGTAGTAAAAGTGTTTACAAGTTATGGATCATTAACAACAGTTTATATTGGTTAGTTTATAAATTGTCAGTGACTTAAATTTCTTTTTAATCTTTGAAAGTAATGAATTTCAGTTCAGTGAGATTTCGACCTTTAGTGAGATAATTAACGTGAGTTTATTTATATATTTCGGGTAATTTAAGAGGTACTTATCACTTCCGTAGTTATGGCGAATTCATACGATCTGTTATTCATGGGTTATACTATAATCTTCTTTAATTTGCTGGGTTCAGGACATCAGGCATCTTTTTCAGTTTAACTGGTAGTAATTTATTTTCTTTTTTCGTTAATTTGGCCTCAACTTCAATAATCTGGCTCCAGCCTTTATCTTATGTCTTGGTATATACTTAGTAATAACTTTTTCTGATATTTTCTATGTTTTAATGGACAATTTTGGTCACTCGAAAATTAGCGTCTATATCATTAAAGCGTCATACATTCAGTAAAAAATCTAACGGTATTTTTGGCTTGTTATTCCACAGTTTCCATGGTAACGTAATTATTCTACCTGGTCGATCTCAAAATAAACCCATTGTTATCAAACCTTGAATTTTTTGTTTAATTTGAATAAATATTTTATAATGGCTATATTTACTTGGGGATAATTTCAATGGTTGTAATCTTTACATAGATGTTCCTATTTTCTTTCAAAGATTAGTTTGATATCTTACAAGATTGGTCTAAGCCATGTATTAATGTTTTAGTCCAAAATGGATGATACTATGCTAATACATAATTTACTTATTTCTAAGTTTTAATATAATTCTGCCATGTTCCCTTTCGTTACACATAATTACTATATTTTGCCTATTATTTCTTATAAAGGTATTGCTATTATTTTCTTTATAAATTCCTTACTTACTTAAAACATACTAACATATTACTGTAAAACTATTTCTTCTGGTAATTATTGCCTTAAACATTAAGCCAATAACTTCTTTCTTTAAATTAACAAATGAACAAATTTGGTGAGTGTTATATCTACACCATCTCTTTTATAACAGTAACCACCCTGGTGATTTTATACTGAGATAATATTTTTTCTGTTTTTTATATTCACAATTATTATTCTGTGTCTTTCAGTCTAATATACTTAACTTAATTGCTCATTTAACATGTGCTTATATTTTGGGTTTGTCACACTTGTTTCACTCTTTTTCTTAAGATTATATGCTGTTTATTTTATTACACTTATCACTTCACTGTTCAACTTTGTCACTCCCTACCTATCTCTAATTACCCTTATATTTCTCACGATCTCACTATTATTACAAAGTTTTTGTATCTAATGAGTTCATGTCTCTTTTGTTAACTTCAGACTGTCACATATCATTTTATAATATGCAAACAACATGGTATTGTAAATACATCTTTCAAACAAAACATAACTTTGTATATATTGTCATTAAAGTGATAAAAATTGGTCTGAAATGTCATAATTAGTAATAATAACAACAATTTAATAATGTTAAAATATATTGTGTTAATTGAAACATACTACATCTGTAGCAACAGTAATAATATTAGCGAATAAATAAACTCTCCAAAACCTTATACTTTCAAACACATAATGTTGAGATAACATACATACTGCTGACATAATCTTAGTAAAAATTCCAAAGTATATAGTAGACTATACAATTTGTTCTCTGATTGAACCACGCACACATTTCTATTCCCTGTCTGTATGAGTGTAATTTTAAACATAACAGCTGACACATCACCTATAGATAAGGATATACATACAATCATATCTACCCATGGTTTTTTATGTATAACGATTGCTGATATACTGTCATTTACAAGTTACCACTAATAAAAATTTAAACATAAATTATTAACAATAATAAAAATTATTCTCTTTTAAAACAATCTTGTGAGTTAATTGTTATGGCCATGTAATTTATTATTTTCTTCTTTTTTCTTCACTGTCTTCTTGTCTCGCTTTACTTTGGTTGATATCTGGCCAATCTCTGGGGTTGGGTCAATGTCAGTTGTCTGTCAGTCTAGTTCGTATTTTCTTGTTTTGTGACCACCTTTGGTTGTATTCTTCCTCCTTCACTATTGATTATATTTACTACTTTCATTCTCGTTATCATTTATCTATCAAAATGTATTGTTTCTTGGCATTTTTTACATACATTTTTATATCAAATGTGATCAGGGTTTGGCAATGTTATATAATGCCCTTCCACCAAAATTGATCATTTTATAAAACGTGAATTTGAGTTTGATGAAATTATCAATTGTATCGTATCAAAAATTTTTTTTTTTTTTTTTCAAATTCTCCTGCTTCTCATTCATTTTTTATAATTAATTCTGTATCCTTTAATTCCATTCTTCTTAGTCTTTTCTTCATTATCTTCTCATATTGCGAACTGGCTTATTGACTTTTTATTATAACTTATTCCCTATAAATCTTATTTTTCATCAAAACTACTCTTATACTGATATCAGGGGAACATCATCCCTGCTCAGTAAAATGATTGCTGGTTCATTCAACAGACAATCTCAATTAATAATTCTTAAATATAGTCAACTCGTGACTCAAAATAATAATAATAATAATAATCATAATCATAATATTTGTTGGGAATCTTTTACTTTTATACTTCATTATAGCTCAGTTCGAGTCATATATTGTTTCATCTTTCTTTATAGATACTATTTGAAGCATTGTTTTTTATTGATACAATTCACATTTTTATTCATTTTGAATTACTCTTTGTTTCATCTCCTTTCACATTATAACTCTTAGAACGTTTATTTCATTTATATTGTTTTGTGATCATTGGTTTGGGTAATTTTACTTCCCCTCTTTCTAAATAGTTGTGGAAGCTGATCTTTTTTTTTTTTTTTTTTTTTTTTTTTTTTTTTTTTTTTTTTTTTTTTTTTAAATATCATAGTAAGTTATGGCTTCTTACTAGTTAGGAATTTTTTGTAGCTTATTCCTTTGCAGTTATGCTTTTTATGCCTCATTTTTTGGCTAAATATTATGGTAATTTAACCTTATTTTGGAGGAATGTTTTGGTAACTACACTCCTCTATTGTTAATTTTTTTTAAAATATTGTAGTAAGTTGGTTGCTCTTACTTTATCTGAATGCCTTGTGACTTTTATCTCTCCATTTTTACTTGTTCTAAAATATTATTGAGATATTTGGGTAAGCTTTTCTTACATATCCTTTTTGATTTTTTACAATTTTTTATTCATCATAATGGTTTCTCTAATGCTTAGTGTAAGCTGTACTTACGAATGTTTTGGAATTTTGACATACTTTAGAGATCTTTTCTTTATGGCATTGGCAGACTTGTTTGTTTGTCACCTTATTTTTTTTTCTTTATTTAAAGTATTTTTGTTGGTTTTTTACTTTAAATTGTTTTTTACAGTTATGGTTGATTGTTATAATATTTCTTAATTGAGGCTTGATTGTATACCCCCTTTATTTTCTTGGTGACGGGGTGAGTGATCTCGTAAGTGTTATTGCCCTTGTCTTTTGTTATAGTGTATGGTCCCACGTATAATAATAGTAACTTTCTAGTGATGCCTTCTACGGAGCTGGGTAATTCTCTGTTTTTTAACAGTACCCTTTCTCCTACCTCGTACTTAATAGTCTTTTTCTGGTTCTTAGCGTATTTATTCTTTTGTTGCTCTACCTTTTCGGCTATTCTGTTATAGAATCTTTTTTTCTCGAATTGATATTCGGTGTTGGTGGGGAATTGGATCATATCAGTTATCTCTCTAGGCGGTGGCCGCTCAAACATCATTGTGTATGGGGTAGCTTCCGTAAAGTCGTGGTAAGCTAAGTTTATAAATTCTTCAGTGGATTTCACATAATTGTGCCATTCTCTTTGTTTATCGTGGCAGTAGGTTCTCAGTATACGACCCACTTCTCTGAGTACCCTCTCAGCTGGGTTGCTGCTTGGGTGATAAACGGATGTTTTGTAAGTTTTAATATTATGTTCACAGAGCTTATTTTTCCAAAGATTTCCCTTAAATTGGGTTCCATGATCTGTTATAACAGCCGTCGGTCTTCCCACTTCTGGTATAAATTTGGTTAATATAATTTCAATTATTTTCTTTGTTGTTGCACGGTTAATGGAGTACAACTTTGTATACTTGGTGAAGTGGTCAAACATAATGATTATAAATTTGTATCTGTGTCTTCCTCCACTGATAGGAAACGGACCACATATATCAAGGAATACCCTTTCTAATTTCTGACTTGATGTGATAGGTATCATCATCCCTTCCTTTTTTGAATTATTGCATTTTACTTTTTGGCAAATATCACATTTTTGAATGATTTTGTTTACTTTTCGATAAATATTTTTAATGTAAACTTGTTCCTGTAGAGCTTTTATCACTTTTACAGCCCCCATATGGCCGTATCTAATGTGGTAGTCTAGTATTAATTGTTCCTCCACTGTAGATGGTATTACAAGTTTCCATTCTCCGATTGCAGGATTGTTTTTAATAAATAGCAAGTTGTCATGTATTTTATAATATTGTAGAATGGTTTCTTCATCTTTTAACATTCTCTCCCGGGTACTCATTATTTTTGGATCCACAGTTTGACATCTTCTTATTTCTTGGGTTATTTTTTCTAGATCTACTCTGTTTTTAATAATGTTATACACCTTAACTAATTGTTCTTTTTCACCCTCGAAAGTTTGTTGCTGGACGTTTATACGGGATAAGATGTCCGCAGCTACGTTTTGCTTCCCTGGGATGTACTCCCAGTTTATGTGATATTCCTGTAGCAACAATATCCATCGAGTTAATCTTCCGTGGCTGAGTTTACACTGCTTAAGGAATGATATGGATCTATGGTCACTTCTCACTGTTATATCGTATCCCAGAATATAAGTCCTAAATTTGTTGCAGGCGAACACGACACTAAGTAGTTCTTTCTCCGTGACGTGATAATTTCGTTCGCATCCATTTAATATTCTGCTTGCAAAACTAATAACCATATGCTGTCCCTTCTCATCTTCTTGGTATAATACCGCACCTACACTGACATCACTCGCATCACAGTTCATGAAGAATGGCTTTTTGAAGTCTGGATGATGTAATATCACGGTGTTCAAGAACTTTTCTTTTATTTGGTTAAATACTTCCTCTTGTTCGGACCCCCAAGTCCACTTGTCCTTGACTGATAATTGTTTTTTGAATTTTGCTGTTAGTTTGGAATAATTATCTTGAAACTTACGGTAATAGTTGCATATTCCCAGGAAGGATTGAAGTTGTTTTTTGTTTTTTGGCGTGGGGAATCGTTGTATCGCCTCAACTTTTTCTGACGAAGGAGATATGCCTTCCTCTGCTAGATTGAATCCTAGAAATTGTATTTTTCGGGCTATAAACTTTGACTTGTCCAGCTTAAGGGTTACGTGATTATCTGATAATCTTTTTAGTACGGTTTCCACTCTGGCACAGTGCTCTTGCCAATTTGATGATGTTATTAACAGATCATCTACGTACACGGTGGTAAAATTCAGTACATCTTGTCCCAGTATTTGGTCCATACATTTAACAAATACTGCGACCGAATTTATCAGTCCAAATGGCAGTCTTTTGAACTGATAGTTCCTCCCATCGAACAGGAATGCTAAGTATTGCCTACTGTTCGGATGTAGCTCCACCTGCCAGTAGCCACATACCGTATCCCAAGAGCTAATGTATTTTATACAGTGGAACTTCTTAAGGATTTCTTCTATTTCACCCGGTGATGTTCTATCGTTCACTATCATTTTATTAATTTCTCTGGCGTCGAGGCAGATTCTCACCTTTCCGTCCTTTTTTGGTATCGCCACTATTGGACTTGTATACGGTGATTGACTTAATTCAACGATATCGTCTTCCATCATTTGATTGATTTCTGCCCTCACTGCATTTCTTTGTGAGTAAGCAATGGGGTAAGATTTTCTCTTGAAGTCAACGGGTTCTTTAAATCGTATTCGGCATTGATAATTCTTTACTTTGCCTGGAGCGTCAGAAAAAATGTGTTTGTATTTGTTGTATATACTTATAAGTTCCTCTGACTGTTGCACACTAATCTGTGGATCTTGTTCTTCTCGTTGGAAGTTTCTGATCTCATCCAGCTTGCTTGACCATAATTCTTCATTCTTCCAATCTGTCAATATTCTTTCAGGTGATTGTCGGCAATAATTGGTTTGGATCATGTTATAGTGGTTTGTTATCAATGGTAAGTTGCCACCATTCACTATATCGGCTGACCATATTCCTTGTTCTGTGGTTAGTGATACTTCTCCCTGCCGCAGGTTAATTATGGCAGAGTGTTGTCTGAGTACATCACATCCAACAAGTAATGAGAAAGGTAGGCCGCTGGCAACAAGAAATGGCATAGTTACTATCATACCTTTGCTATTAAGTTCCAAGGATACTTGTTTCCGGACGGTTTTGTTTTGTCGGCCGGTAGCACCAATGATAGTTATATTGTTTATGGGCAGGGTTGATATGGGTACACTACTTCCCTGCTGCAGTCTATTTAATTCTATTTGGTCGATCAGGGAAACATTAGACCCTGTATCGATCATTATGGTTGATAGAATTCCATTTATTTGGGCACTCACATACACTATTTCATTGTTTCGAATGGGCATCATGTTATCATTTTCTTCGATCAAATCGTCCCTTATATTTTTCAAATAATTAGTACATATTATTGTGATCTTCTTGTCATGTGTTGTCTTATATTCACCCAGAGATTGGTCCAGTGATGGGCTGTCCGCAGTTTTCACTGGCCTTAAGCGTTTAAATGAGGGTTGACCTCATTGCCTCCCACATCAGTAGTGTTTGATGGTTGGTTAGCGTTCGGCTCCCGTTGATTATTCCGGTCATCCACGCCGTGCCTGTGATCTTCTTCGAATGGGTGACTTCTCGTATCGGGTACCTGGTTATAGTATGTTCGCCGATAGTTAGATGAGGGATAGTTTCTTCTTGGGCTCCTTTGTCTTTGCCCCCTTATGTAATTTACCTGTGGCCGGTATCCTGGATTATTGTTCTGATTACTGTTGTTTCCAGGGCGATAATTGTTGTTGTAACCATTCGACGGGAAATTACCCCTGTGGTTGTTCCTGAAGCTGTTATTATTATGGTTTCCACTTCTGTTAAAACTTCTGGGCGCGTTATTGCCCCGTGTGTTCCCTTGGTAATTGTTAGGGTTACTTACTGGTGGTTTATTATCTCCCTGTTGGTTCTGTGACAATTGTCCCTCATTAGTTCTATTATTTCTGGAACTGTACCCTCTATTTTTCCTGTACTGCCACTCATGTTCATGGCTTTCCAGTAAGCTAGCCATATCTTGGATGGTCTTTACCTGGCTGTACATCCGTGCCTTTTGGATGGCGTCGTCGTAGTGGTAAGATAACTGCATTACCAGACACTCTTCAGGTATACGTGGCTCCAAATTCCTGGCCATGCAGATTTTTCCCAAGAAGTAGGAGGTAAGGGATTGTCCATTCTGGTTTTCATACCTTCCATTGCTCAGGTTATTGCGGACCATATTCTGAGTTGACTCAGACCAGTATTTAGCCTTGAACTGAGTCTTAAAGTCTTGAAGGTTTTGGATGTCTGGTCGAGTGGCAGTCCACCAGTTGTCGTACGTCTCCTTGAACATTTCGTCCAACATCCCTCTTATTGTAGTCCATCGAGTCTCTCGATTCTTGAGGATTAACTCTTCTACCCTCTTCAAGAATTCAATAGGGTTTCTTTTATAATTACGGAAATTGATGGTATCTCTGTTGTCTGTGTTCATGACATGATTATTATTACATGGTCGGTCACGCCAGGCATCCACTTCTTCCCGTAATGACTCTTCTATTCTGCGCATTTCGTCAATCCTCTGTTGGTTTTTGTCTACTTTGCTATCTACTTTATTTAAGTTGCTGTAAACTCCTTCCATTCGTTCTCCCAAGTCTGTTCGTACAGCTGCTACCTCTTTCTGGTTTTCTTCCCGGACTTGGTGTATGTCCTGGTCTATCTGGGTACATCTTCTGACTTTTCTTCATGACCTTCCTCAATTCTTCTCTTATTTTCTCCTTCGAGACGGTTCATTTTATCGAGTACTTCCTTGCGGACTCCAGAAACATTTTCGTTGGTCTTCTCTAGCTTCTCCAACGTTTCCTCTAATTTGTCGTTGATTTCCGTAATCTGCTGTTTGCTTCTTCTCGGTACTCCATTAATTGGTGTGCCATCTGCAGCTTCATTTCTTCTTTATTTTTCTCGTGGTCCTTCTTCAGCTGTTCCTTCAATTCTTCCTTTAATTCTTCGTTTCTTTGCTGAATTTCCTCCAGCAATCGTTGTTGTAGTGTTTCATTATTTTGGTTGACTGTTTTCCTCAATTCTTCCTTAGTACTCACTATTTTTTCGTTGATCTGTTTCCAATGGTCATTGGTTTCTTTCTTCATCTGTTTCAGATTCTCCTCGTTCTTGTCTAATTTCTCCTCCTGTTTCTTAAAATTTTGGTTAATCAATTCCCACAATTTTTGTAAATCCATTCCTCCTGTGGCTTCCCCCCTATCTCCAGCCTGTGTTTCCATTTCTTCGTCTTGGCTTGGTTCTGTTGTGGTTATTACTGTATCCACTTCTTCAATCGGTGTTCCTTCCTCTTCTTCCCCTCTGTTTTCTTCCATCTCCTTCTCCTTTGCCAATTTTTTCGATACTCCTCTGGTGTGCATTTTGTAATCTTTCGTAATCGCCGCTAGAATTTATAGGGTTTAATTGTATAATTTCTTTATTATTCTAGCTCCACTAGTTGGCGCTAATTTGTAATCTTACCGTGGCTGTGTCTTTCTGACAGTGTTATTCTGCCACACGTTGGATGCGTCAATTTGTATTATTATAGCGGGACTTCCGGCTACCGTTTTACTCTGCAAAATGTGGATAATGTACAATTTGTGTGTAATGAGTGTACGTGTCTTCTCGATCCGTAGTTCGAATGCGTGCCACTTCTGTAGATTTCGTTCGTGGCGAACGTACGAATAACCAGGTCTTGATGTTCACTAGGGGTGAGAAAGTCCCGGTGGCGCCAAATTGTTTTCTTAAAACAATTAAAAGAAAATTCAAGGGCGTATGACCAGCGCCGCTCAAGCGGTTTGAATAATTCAAATATTTCCGCCAGCTAGGCCCACTGTAGCACACAGCCGTTCGATGCGTGGGCTGTGTAAATCGTCAGTCATCTGCTAAAATGTACATAAAATATTGTGCACCTCCTAATGAAATTATAACACCGTGGTTACACTCAATACTTACACATTTTTTATTAGTGATTATTATTCATTTAATACAAATTATTCTAATACAAATGCTCCGGTTATTTATATGAGACAATTACAGGGTTTGACAATCGATATTTGAATTGATACCAGACGTTTAATGATGGCGTCTGTTAAAAATTGTATACAAATTATTAATGTCGTTTGTCATAGGTTCTTGAGGTTACGTTCAAAGGATTACAAATGTTTTAAAAACAATAAAAATACACACCTTTACATCAAGTAAACTTAACTAACATATTGTGTAGGTATATTTTGTTTAGCGCAGTGTAGTAAAAGTGTTTACAAGTTATGGATCATTAACAACAGTTTATATTGGTTAGTTTATAAATTGTCAGTGACTTAAATTTCTTTTTAATCTTTGAAAGTAATGAATTTCAGTTCAGTGAGATTTCGACCTTTAGTGAGATAATTAACGTGAGTTTATTTATATATTTCGGGTAATTTAAGAGGTACTTATCACTTCCGTAGTTATGGCGAATTCATACGATCTGTTATTCATGGGTTATACTATAATCTTCTTTAATTTGCTGGGTTCAGGACATCAGGCATCTTTTTCAGTTTAACTGGTAGTAATTTATTTTCTTTTTTCGTTAATTTGGCCTCAACTTCAATAATCTGGCTCCAGCCTTTATCTTATGTCTTGGTATATACTTAGTAATAACTTTTTCTGATATTTTCTATGTTTTAATGGACAATTTTGGTCACTCGAAAATTAGCGTCTATATCATTAAAGCGTCATACATTCAGTAAAAAATCTAACGGTATTTTTGGCTTGTTATTCCACAGTTTCCATGGTAACGTAATTATTCTACCTGGTCGATCTCAAAATAAACCCATTGTTATCAAACCTTGAATTTTTTGTTTAATTTGAATAAATATTTTATAATGGCTATATTTACTTGGGGATAATTTCAATGGTTGTAATCTTTACATAGATGTTCCTATTTTCTTTCAAAGATTAGTTTGATATCTTACAAGATTGGTCTAAGCCATGTATTAATGTTTTAGTCCAAAATGGATGATACTATGCTAATACATAATTTACTTATTTCTAAGTTTTAATATAATTCTGCCATGTTCCCTTTCGTTACACATAATTACTATATTTTGCCTATTATTTCTTATAAAGGTATTGCTATTATTTTCTTTATAAATTCCTTACTTACTTAAAACATACTAACATATTACTGTAAAACTATTTCTTCTGGTAATTATTGCCTTAAACATTAAGCCAATAACTTCTTTCTTTAAATTAACAAATGAACAAATTTGGTGAGTGTTATATCTACACCATCTCTTTTATAACAGTAACCACCCTGGTGATTTTATACTGAGATAATATTTTTTCTGTTTTTTATATTCACAATTATTATTCTGTGTCTTTCAGTCTAATATACTTAACTTAATTGCTCATTTAACATGTGCTTATATTTTGGGTTTGTCACACTTGTTTCACTCTTTTTCGTAAGATTATATGCTGTTTATTTTATTACACTTATCACTTCACTGTTCAACTTTGTCACTCCCTACCTATCTCTAATTACCCTTATATTTCTCACGATCTCACTATTATTACAAAGTTTTTGTATCTAATGAGTTCATGTCTCTTTTGTTAACTTCAGACTGTCACATATCATTTTATAATATGCAAACAACATGGTATTGTAAATACATCTTTCAAACAAAACATAACTTTGTATATATTGTCATTAAAGTGATAAAAATTGGTCTGAAATGTCATAATTAGTAATAATAACAACAATTTAATAATGTTAAAATATATTGTGTTAATTGAAACATACTACATCTGTAGCAACAGTAATAATATTAGCGAATAAATAAACTCTCCAAAACCTTATACTTTCAAACACATAATGTTGAGATAACATACATACTGCTGACATAATCTTAGTAAAAATTCCAAAGTATATAGTAGACTATACAATTTGTTCTCTGATTGAACCACGCACACATTTCTATTCCCTGTCTGTATGAGTGTAATTTTAAACATAACAGCTGACACATCACCTATAGATAAGGATATACATACAATCATATCTACCCATGGTTTTTTATGTATAACGATTGCTGATATACTGTCATTTACAAGTTACCACTAATAAAAATTTAAACATAAATTATTAACAATAATAAAAATTATTCTCTTTTAAAACAATCTTGTGAGTTAATTGTTATGGCCATGTAATTTATTATTTTCTTCTTTTTTCTTCACTGTCTTCTTGTCTCGCTTTACTTTGGTTGATATCTGGCCAATCTCTGGGGTTGGGTCAATGTCAGTTGTCTGTCAGTCTAGTTCGTATTTTCTTGTTTTGTGACCACCTTTGGTTGTATTCTTCCTCCTTCACTATTGATTATATTTACTACTTTCATTCTCGTTATCATTTATCTATCAAAATGTATTGTTTCTTGGCATTTTTTACATACATTTTTATATCAAATGTGATCAGGGTTTGGCAATGTTATATAATGCCCTTCCACCAAAATTGATCATTTTATAAAACGTGAATTTGAGTTTGATGAAATTATCAATTGTATCGTATCAAAAATTTTTTTTTTTTTTTTTCAAATTCTCCTGCTTCTCATTCATTTTTTATAATTAATTCTGTATCCTTTAATTCCATTCTTCTTAGTCTTTTCTTCATTATCTTCTCATATTGCGAACTGGCTTATTGACTTTTTATTATAACTTATTCCCTATAAATCTTATTTTTCATCAAAACTACTCTTATACTGATATCAGGGGAACATCATCCCTGCTCAGTAAAATGATTGCTGGTTCATTCAACAGACAATCTCAATTAATAATTCTTAAATATAGTCAACTCGTGACTCAAAATAATAATAATAATAATAATCATAATCATAATATTTGTTGGGAATCTTTTACTTTTATACTTCATTATAGCTCAGTTCGAGTCATATATTGTTTCATCTTTCTTTATAGATACTATTTGAAGCATTGTTTTTTATTGATACAATTCACATTTTTATTCATTTTGAATTACTCTTTGTTTCATCTCCTTTCACATTATAACTCTGAGAACGTTTATTTCATTTATATTGTTTTGTGATCATTGGTTTGGGTAATTTTACTTCCCCTCTTTCTAAATAGTTGTGGAAGCTGATCATATTTTTTTTTTTTTTTTTTTTTTTTTTTTTTTTTTTTTTTTTAAATATCATAGTAAGTTATGGCTTCTTACTAGTTAGGAATTTTTTGTAGCTTATTCCTTTGCAGTTATGCTTTTTATGCCTCATTTTTTGGCTAAATATTATGGTAATTTAACCTTATTTTGGAGGAATGTTTTGGTAACTACACTCCTCTATTGTTAATTTTTTTAAAAATATTGTAGTAAGTTGGTTGCTCTTACTTTATCTGAATGCCTTGTGACTTTTATCTCTCCATTTTTACTTGTTCTAAAATATTATTGAGATATTTGGGTAAGCTTTTCTTACATATCCTTTTTGATTTTTTACAATTTTTTATTCATCATAATGGTTTCTCTAATGCTTAGTGTAAGCTGTACTTACGAATGTTTTGGAATTTTGACATACTTTAGAGATCTTTTCTTTATGGCATTGGCAGACTTGTTTGTTTGTCACCTTATTTTTTTTTCTTTATTTAAAGTATTTTTGTTGGTTTTTTACTTTAAATTGTTTTTTACAGTTATGGTTGATTGTTATAATATTTCTTAATTGAGGCTTGATTGTATACCCCCTTTATTTTCTTGGTGACGGGGTGAGTGATCTCGTAAGTGTTATTGCCCTTGTCTTTTGTTATAGTGTATGGTCCCACGTATAATAATAGTAACTTTCTAGTGATGCCTTCTACGGAGCTGGGTAATTCTCTGTTTTTTAACAGTACCCTTTCTCCTACCTCGTACTTAATAGTCTTTTTCTGGTTCTTAGCGTATTTATTCTTTTGTTGCTCTACCTTTTCGGCTATTCTGTTATAGAATCTTTTTTTCTCGAATTGATATTCGGTGTTGGTGGGGAATTGGATCATATCAGTTATCTCTCTAGGCGGTGGCCGCTCAAACATCATTGTGTATGGGGTAGCTTCCGTAAAGTCGTGGTAAGCTAAGTTTATAAATTCTTCAGTGGATTTCACATAATTGTGCCATTCTCTTTGTTTATCGTGGCAGTAGGTTCTCAGTATACGACCCACTTCTCTGAGTACCCTCTCAGCTGGGTTGCTGCTTGGGTGATAAACGGATGTTTTGTAAGTTTTAATATTATGTTCACAGAGCTTATTTTTCCAAAGATTTCCCTTAAATTGGGTTCCATGATCTGTTATAACGGCCGTCGGTCTTCCCACTTCTGGTATAAATTTGGTTAATATAATTTCAATTATTTTCTTTGTTGTTGCACGGTTAATGGAGTACAACTTTGTATACTTGGTGAAGTGGTCAAACATAATGATTATAAATTTGTATCTGTGTCTTCCTCCACTGATAGGAAACGGACCACATATATCAAGGAATACCCTTTCTAATTTCTGACTTGATGTGATAGGTATCATCATCCCTTCCTTTTTTGAATTATTGCATTTTACTTTTTGGCAAATATCACATTTTTGAATGATTTTGTTTACTTTTCGATAAATATTTTTAATGTAAACTTGTTCCTGTAGAGCTTTTATCACTTTTACAGCCCCCATATGGCCGTATCTAATGTGGTAGTCTAGTATTAATTGTTCCTCCACTGTAGATGGTATTACAAGTTTCCATTCTCCGATTGCAGGATTGTTTTTAATAAATAGCAAGTTGTCATGTATTTTATAATATTGTAGAATGGTTTCTTCATCTTTTAACATTCTCTCCCGGGTACTCATTATTTTTGGATCCACAGTTTGACATCTTCTTATTTCTTGGGTTATTTTTTCTAGATCTACTCTGTTTTTAATAATGTTATACACCTTAACTAATTGTTCTTTTTCACCCTCGAAAGTTTGTTGCTGGACGTTTATACGGGATAAGATGTCCGCAGCTACGTTTTGCTTCCCTGGGATGTACTCCCAGTTTATGTGATATTCCTGTAGCAACAATATCCATCGAGTTAATCTTCCGTGGCTGAGTTTACACTGCTTAAGGAATGATATGGATCTATGGTCACTTCTCACTGTTATATCGTATCCCAGAATATAAGTCCTAAATTTGTTGCAGGCGAACACGACACTAAGTAGTTCTTTCTCCGTGACGTGATAATTTCGTTCGCATCCATTTAATATTCTGCTTGCAAAACTAATAACCATATGCTGTCCCTTCTCATCTTCTTGGTATAATACCGCACCTACACTGACATCACTCGCATCACAGTTCATGAAGAATGGCTTTTTGAAGTCTGGATGATGTAATATCACGGTGTTCAAGAACTTTTCTTTTATTTGGTTAAATACTTCCTCTTGTTCGGACCCCCAAGTCCACTTGTCCTTGACTGATAATTGTTTTTTGAATTTTGCTGTTAGTTTGGAATAATTATCTTGAAACTTACGGTAATAGTTGCATATTCCCAGGAAGGATTGAAGTTGTTTTTTGTTTTTTGGCGTGGGGAATCGTTGTATCGCCTCAACTTTTTCTGACGAAGGAGATATGCCTTCCTCTGCTAGATTGAATCCTAGAAATTGTATTTTTCGGGCTATAAACTTTGACTTGTCCAGCTTAAGGGTTACGTGATTATCTGATAATCTTTTTAGTACGGTTTCCACTCTGGCACAGTGCTCTTGCCAATTTGATGATGTTATTAACAGATCATCTACGTACACGGTGGTAAAATTCAGTACATCTTGTCCCAGTATTTGGTCCATACATTTAACAAATACTGCGACCGAATTTATCAGTCCAAATGGCAGTCTTTTGAACTGATAGTTCCTCCCATCGAACAGGAATGCTAAGTATTGCCTACTGTTCGGATGTAGCTCCACCTGCCAGTAGCCACATACCGTATCCCAAGAGCTAATGTATTTTATACAGTGGAACTTCTTAAGGATTTCTTCTATTTCACCCGGTGATGTTCTATCGTTCACTATCATTTTATTAATTTCTCTGGCGTCGAGGCAGATTCTCACCTTTCCGTCCTTTTTTGGTATCGCCACTATTGGACTTGTATACGGTGATTGACTTAATTCAACGATATCGTCTTCCATCATTTGATTGATTTCTGCCCTCACTGCATTTCTTTGTGAGTAAGCAATGGGGTAAGATTTTCTCTTGAAGTCAACGGGTTCTTTAAATCGTATTCGGCATTGATAATTCTTTACTTTGCCTGGAGCGTCAGAAAAAATGTGTTTGTATTTGTTGTATATACTTATAAGTTCCTCTGACTGTTGCACACTAATCTGTGGATCTTGTTCTTCTCGTTGGAAGTTTCTGATCTCATCCAGCTTGCTTGACCATAATTCTTCATTCTTCCAATCTGTCAATATTCTTTCAGGTGATTGTCGGCAATAATTGGTTTGGATCATGTTATAGTGGTTTGTTATCAATGGTAAGTTGCCACCATTCACTATATCGGCTGACCATATTCCTTGTTCTGTGGTTAGTGATACTTCTCCCTGCCGCAGGTTAATTATGGCAGAGTGTTGTCTGAGTACATCACATCCAACAAGTAATGAGAAAGGTAGGCCGCTGGCAACAAGAAATGGCATAGTTACTATCATACCTTTGCTATTAAGTTCCAAGGATACTTGTTTCCGGACGGTTTTGTTTTGTCGGCCGGTAGCACCAATGATAGTTATATTGTTTATGGGCAGGGTTGATATGGGTACACTACTTCCCTGCTGCAGTCTATTTAATTCTATTTGGTCGATCAGGGAAACATTAGACCCTGTATCGATCATTATGGTTGATAGAATTCCATTTATTTGGGCACTCACATACACTATTTCATTGTTTCGAATGGGCATCATGTTATCATTTTCTTCGATCAAATCGTCCCTTATATTTTTCAAATAATTAGTACATATTATTGTGATCTTCTTGTCATGTGTTGTCTTATATTCACCCAGAGATTGGTCCAGTGATGGGCTGTCCGCAGTTTTCACTGGCCTTAAGCGTTTAAATGAGGGTTGACCTCATTGCCTCCCACATCAGTAGTGTTTGATGGTTGGTTAGCGTTCGGCTCCCGTTGATTATTCCGGTCATCCACGCCGTGCCTGTGATCTTCTTCGAATGGGTGACTTCTCGTATCGGGTACCTGGTTATAGTATGTTCGCCGATAGTTAGATGAGGGATAGTTTCTTCTTGGGCTCCTTTGTCTTTGCCCCCTTATGTAATTTACCTGTGGCCGGTATCCTGGATTATTGTTCTGATTACTGTTGTTTCCAGGGCGATAATTGTTGTTGTAACCATTCGACGGGAAATTACCCCTGTGGTTGTTCCTGAAGCTGTTATTATTATGGTTTCCACTTCTGTTAAAACTTCTGGGCGCGTTATTGCCCCGTGTGTTCCCTTGGTAATTGTTAGGGTTACTTACTGGTGGTTTATTATCTCCCTGTTGGTTCTGTGACAATTGTCCCTCATTAGTTCTATTATTTCTGGAACTGTACCCTCTATTTTTCCTGTACTGCCACTCATGTTCATGGCTTTCCAGTAAGCTAGCCATATCTTGGATGGTCTTTACCTGGCTGTACATCCGTGCCTTTTGGATGGCGTCGTCGTAGTGGTAAGATAACTGTATTACCAGACACTCTTCAGGTATACGTGGCTCCAAATTCCTGGCCATGCAGATTTTTCCCAAGAAGTAGGAGGTAAGGGATTGTCCATTCTGGTTTTCATACCTTCCATTGCTCAGGTTATTGCGGACCATATTCTGAGTTGACTCAGACCAGTATTTAGCCTTGAACTGAGTCTTAAAGTCTTGAAGGTTTTGGATGTCTGGTCGAGTGGCAGTCCACCAGTTGTCGTACGTCTCCTTGAACATTTCGTCCAACATCCCTCTTATTGTAGTCCATCGAGTCTCTCGATTCTTGAGGATTAACTCTTCTACCCTCTTCAAGAATTCAATAGGGTTTCTTTTATAATTACGGAAATTGATGGTATCTCTGTTGTCTGTGTTCATGACATGATTATTATTACATGGTCGGTCACGCCAGGCATCCACTTCTTCCCGTAATGACTCTTCTATTCTGCGCATTTCGTCAATCCTCTGTTGGTTTTTGTCTACTTTGCTATCTACTTTATTTAAGTTGCTGTAAACTCCTTCCATTCGTTCTCCCAAGTCTGTTCGTACAGCTGCTACCTCTTTCTGGTTTTCTTCCCGGACTTGGTGTATGTCCTGGTCTATCTGGGTACATCTTCTGACTTTTCTTCATGACCTTCCTCAATTCTTCTCTTATTTTCTCCTTCGAGACGGTTCATTTTATCGAGTACTTCCTTGCGGACTCCAGAAACATTTTCGTTGGTCTTCTCTAGCTTCTCCAACGTTTCCTCTAATTTGTCGTTGATTTCCGTAATCTGCTGTTTGCTTCTTCTCGGTACTCCATTAATTGGTGTGCCATCTGCAGCTTCATTTCTTCTTTATTTTTCTCGTGGTCCTTCTTCAGCTGTTCCTTCAATTCTTCCTTTAATTCTTCGTTTCTTTGCTGAATTTCCTCCAGCAATCGTTGTTGTAGTGTTTCATTATTTTGGTTGACTGTTTTCCTCAATTCTTCCTTAGTACTCACTATTTTTTCGTTGATCTGTTTCCAATGGTCATTGGTTTCTTTCTTCATCTGTTTCAGATTCTCCTCGTTCTTGTCTAATTTCTCCTCCTGTTTCTTAAAATTTTGGTTAATCAATTCCCACAATTTTTGTAAATCCATTCCTCCTGTGGCTTCCCCCCTATCTCCAGCCTGTGTTTCCATTTCTTCGTCTTGGCTTGGTTCTGTTGTGGTTATTACTGTATCCACTTCTTCAATCGGTGTTCCTTCCTCTTCTTCCCCTCTGTTTTCTTCCATCTCCTTCTCCTTTGCCAATTTTTTCGATACTCCTCTGGTGTGCATTTTGTAATCTTTCGTAATCGCCGCTAGAATTTATAGGGTTTAATTGTATAATTTCTTTATTATTCTAGCTCCACTAGTTGGCGCTAATTTGTAATCTTACCGTGGCTGTGTCTTTCTGACAGTGTTATTCTGCCACACGTTGGATGCGTCAATTTGTATTATTATAGCGGGACTTCCGGCTACCGTTTTACTCTGCAAAATGTGGATAATGTACAATTTGTGTGTAATGAGTGTACGTGTCTTCTCGATCCGTAGTTCGAATGCGTGCCACTTCTGTAGATTTCGTTCGTGGCGAACGTACGAATAACCAGGTCTTGATGTTCACTAGGGGTGAGAAAGTCCCGGTGGCGCCAAATTGTTTTCTTAAAACAATTAAAAGAAAATTCAAGGGCGTATGACCAGCGCCGCTCAAGCGGTTTGAATAATTCAAATATTTCCGCCAGCTAGGCCCACTGTAGCACACAGCCGTTCGATGCGTGGGCTGTGTAAATCGTCAGTCATCTGCTAAAATGTACATAAAATATTGTGCACCTCCTAATGAAATTATAACACCGTGGTTACACTCAATACTTACACATTTTTTATTAGTGATTATTATTCATTTAATACAAATTATTCTAATACAAATGCTCCGGTTATTTATATGAGACAATTACAGGGTTTGACAATCGATATTTGAATTGATACCAGACGTTTAATGATGGCGTCTGTTAAAAATTGTATACAAATTATTAATGTCGTTTGTCATAGGTTCTTGAGGTTACGTTCAAAGGATTACAAATGTTTTAAAAACAATAAAAATACACACCTTTACATCAAGTAAACTTAACTAACATATTGTGTAGGTATATTTTGTTTAGCGCAGTGTAGTAAAAGTGTTTACAAGTTATGGATCATTAACAACAGTTTATATTGGTTAGTTTATAAATTGTCAGTGACTTAAATTTCTTTTTAATCTTTGAAAGTAATGAATTTCAGTTCAGTGAGATTTCGACCTTTAGTGAGATAATTAACGTGAGTTTATTTATATATTTCGGGTAATTTAAGAGGTACTTATCACTTCCGTAGTTATGGCGAATTCATACGATCTGTTATTCATGGGTTATACTATAATCTTCTTTAATTTGCTGGGTTCAGGACATCAGGCATCTTTTTCAGTTTAACTGGTAGTAATTTATTTTCTTTTTTCGTTAATTTGGCCTCAACTTCAATAATCTGGCTCCAGCCTTTATCTTATGTCTTGGTATATACTTAGTAATAACTTTTTCTGATATTTTCTATGTTTTAATGGACAATTTTGGTCACTCGAAAATTAGCGTCTATATCATTAAAGCGTCATACATTCAGTAAAAAATCTAACGGTATTTTTGGCTTGTTATTCCACAGTTTCCATGGTAACGTAATTATTCTACCTGGTCGATCTCAAAATAAACCCATTGTTATCAAACCTTGAATTTTTTGTTTAATTTGAATAAATATTTTATAATGGCTATATTTACTTGGGGATAATTTCAATGGTTGTAATCTTTACATAGATGTTCCTATTTTCTTTCAAAGATTAGTTTGATATCTTACAAGATTGGTCTAAGCCATGTATTAATGTTTTAGTCCAAAATGGATGATACTATGCTAATACATAATTTACTTATTTCTAAGTTTTAATATAATTCTGCCATGTTCCCTTTCGTTACACATAATTACTATATTTTGCCTATTATTTCTTATAAAGGTATTGCTATTATTTTCTTTATAAATTCCTTACTTACTTAAAACATACTAACATATTACTGTAAAACTATTTCTTCTGGTAATTATTGCCTTAAACATTAAGCCAATAACTTCTTTCTTTAAATTAACAAATGAACAAATTTGGTGAGTGTTATATCTACACCATCTCTTTTATAACAGTAACCACCCTGGTGATTTTATACTGAGATAATATTTTTTCTGTTTTTTATATTCACAATTATTATTCTGTGTCTTTCAGTCTAATATACTTAACTTAATTGCTCATTTAACATGTGCTTATATTTTGGGTTTGTCACACTTGTTTCACTCTTTTTCGTAAGATTATATGCTGTTTATTTTATTACACTTATCACTTCACTGTTCAACTTTGTCACTCCCTACCTATCTCTAATTACCCTTATATTTCTCACGATCTCACTATTATTACAAAGTTTTTGTATCTAATGAGTTCATGTCTCTTTTGTTAACTTCAGACTGTCACATATCATTTTATAATATGCAAACAACATGGTATTGTAAATACATCTTTCAAACAAAACATAACTTTGTATATATTGTCATTAAAGTGATAAAAATTGGTCTGAAATGTCATAATTAGTAATAATAACAACAATTTAATAATGTTAAAATATATTGTGTTAATTGAAACATACTACATCTGTAGCAACAGTAATAATATTAGCGAATAAATAAACTCTCCAAAACCTTATACTTTCAAACACATAATGTTGAGATAACATACATACTGCTGACATAATCTTAGTAAAAATTCCAAAGTATATAGTAGACTATACAATTTGTTCTCTGATTGAACCACGCACACATTTCTATTCCCTGTCTGTATGAGTGTAATTTTAAACATAACAGCTGACACATCACCTATAGATAAGGATATACATACAATCATATCTACCCATGGTTTTTTATGTATAACGATTGCTGATATACTGTCATTTACAAGTTACCACTAATAAAAATTTAAACATAAATTATTAACAATAATAAAAATTATTCTCTTTTAAAACAATCTTGTGAGTTAATTGTTATGGCCATGTAATTTATTATTTTCTTCTTTTTTCTTCACTGTCTTCTTGTCTCGCTTTACTTTGGTTGATATCTGGCCAATCTCTGGGGTTGGGTCAATGTCAGTTGTCTGTCAGTCTAGTTCGTATTTTCTTGTTTTGTGACCACCTTTGGTTGTATTCTTCCTCCTTCACTATTGATTATATTTACTACTTTCATTCTCGTTATCATTTATCTATCAAAATGTATTGTTTCTTGGCATTTTTTACATACATTTTTATATCAAATGTGATCAGGGTTTGGCAATGTTATATAATGCCCTTCCACCAAAATTGATCATTTTATAAAACGTGAATTTGAGTTTGATGAAATTATCAATTGTATCGTATCAAAAATTTTTTTTTTTTTTTTCAAATTCTCCTGCTTCTCATTCATTTTTTATAATTAATTCTGTATCCTTTAATTCCATTCTTCTTAGTCTTTTCTTCATTATCTTCTCATATTGCGAACTGGCTTATTGACTTTTTATTATAACTTATTCCCTATAAATCTTATTTTTCATCAAAACTACTCTTATACTGATATCAGGGGAACATCATCCCTGCTCAGTAAAATGATTGCTGGTTCATTCAACAGACAATCTCAATTAATAATTCTTAAATATAGTCAACTCGTGACTCAAAATAATAATAATAATAATAATCATAATCATAATATTTGTTGGGAATCTTTTACTTTTATACTTCATTATAGCTCAGTTCGAGTCATATATTGTTTCATCTTTCTTTATAGATACTATTTGAAGCATTGTTTTTTATTGATACAATTCACATTTTTATTCATTTTGAATTACTCTTTGTTTCATCTCCTTTCACATTATAACTCTGAGAACGTTTATTTCATTTATATTGTTTTGTGATCATTGGTTTGGGTAATTTTACTTCCCCTCTTTCTAAATAGTTGTGGAAGCTGATCATTTTTTTTTTTTTTTTTTTTTTTTTTTTTTTTTTTTTTTTTTTTTTTTTTTTTTTTTTTTAAATATCATAGTAAGTTATGGCTTCTTACTAGTTAGGAATTTTTTGTAGCTTATTCCTTTGCAGTTATGCTTTTTATGCCTCATTTTTTGGCTAAATATTATGGTAATTTAACCTTATTTTGGGAGGAATGTTTTGGTAACTACACTCCTCTATTGTTAATTTTTTTAAAAATATTGTAGTAAGTTGGTTGCTCTTACTTTATCTGAATGCCTTGTGACTTTTATCTCTCCATTTTTACTTGTTCTAAAATATTATTGAGATATTTGGGTAAGCTTTTCTTACATATCCTTTTTGATTTTTTACAATTTTTTATTCATCATAATGGTTTCTCTAATGCTTAGTGTAAGCTGTACTTACGAATGTTTTGGAATTTTGACATACTTTAGAGATCTTTTCTTTATGGCATTGGCAGACTTGTTTGTTTGTCACCTTATTTTTTTTTCTTTATTTAAAGTATTTTTGTTGGTTTTTTACTTTAAATTGTTTTTTACAGTTATGGTTGATTGTTATAATATTTCTTAATTGAGGCTTGATTGTATACCCCCTTTATTTTCTTGGTGACGGGGTGAGTGATCTCGTAAGTGTTATTGCCCTTGTCTTTTGTTATAGTGTATGGTCCCACGTATAATAATAGTAACTTTCTAGTGATGCCTTCTACGGAGCTGGGTAATTCTCTGTTTTTTAACAGTACCCTTTCTCCTACCTCGTACTTAATAGTCTTTTTCTGGTTCTTAGCGTATTTATTCTTTTGTTGCTCTACCTTTTCGGCTATTCTGTTATAGAATCTTTTTTTCTCGAATTGATATTCGGTGTTGGTGGGGAATTGGATCATATCAGTTATCTCTCTAGGCGGTGGCCGCTCAAACATCATTGTGTATGGGGTAGCTTCCGTAAAGTCGTGGTAAGCTAAGTTTATAAATTCTTCAGTGGATTTCACATAATTGTGCCATTCTCTTTGTTTATCGTGGCAGTAGGTTCTCAGTATACGACCCACTTCTCTGAGTACCCTCTCAGCTGGGTTGCTGCTTGGGTGATAAACGGATGTTTTGTAAGTTTTAATATTATGTTCACAGAGCTTATTTTCCAAAGATTTCCCTTAAATTGGGTTCCATGATCTGTTATAACGGCCGTCGGTCTTCCCACTTCTGGTATAAATTTGGTTAATATAATTTCAATTATTTTCTTTGTTGTTGCACGGTTAATGGAGTACAACTTTGTATACTTGGTGAAGTGGTCAAACATAATGATTATAAATTTGTATCTGTGTCTTCCTCCACTGATAGGAAACGGACCACATATATCAAGGAATACCCTTTCTAATTTCTGACTTGATGTGATAGGTATCATCATCCCTTCCTTTTTTGAATTATTGCATTTTACTTTTTGGCAAATATCACATTTTTGAATGATTTTGTTTACTTTTCGATAAATATTTTTAATGTAAACTTGTTCCTGTAGAGCTTTTATCACTTTTACAGCCCCCATATGGCCGTATCTAATGTGGTAGTCTAGTATTAATTGTTCCTCCACTGTAGATGGTATTACAAGTTTCCATTCTCCGATTGCAGGATTGTTTTTAATAAATAGCAAGTTGTCATGTATTTTATAATATTGTAGAATGGTTTCTTCATCTTTTAACATTCTCTCCCGGGTACTCATTATTTTTGGATCCACAGTTTGACATCTTCTTATTTCTTGGGTTATTTTTTCTAGATCTACTCTGTTTTTAATAATGTTATACACCTTAACTAATTGTTCTTTTTCACCCTCGAAAGTTTGTTGCTGGACGTTTATACGGGATAAGATGTCCGCAGCTACGTTTTGCTTCCCTGGGATGTACTCCCAGTTTATGTGATATTCCTGTAGCAACAATATCCATCGAGTTAATCTTCCGTGGCTGAGTTTACACTGCTTAAGGAATGATATGGATCTATGGTCACTTCTCACTGTTATATCGTATCCCAGAATATAAGTCCTAAATTTGTTGCAGGCGAACACGACACTAAGTAGTTCTTTCTCCGTGACGTGATAATTTCGTTCGCATCCATTTAATATTCTGCTTGCAAAACTAATAACCATATGCTGTCCCTTCTCATCTTCTTGGTATAATACCGCACCTACACTGACATCACTCGCATCACAGTTCATGAAGAATGGCTTTTTGAAGTCTGGATGATGTAATATCACGGTGTTCAAGAACTTTTCTTTTATTTGGTTAAATACTTCCTCTTGTTCGGACCCCCAAGTCCACTTGTCCTTGACTGATAATTGTTTTTTGAATTTTGCTGTTAGTTTGGAATAATTATCTTGAAACTTACGGTAATAGTTGCATATTCCCAGGAAGGATTGAAGTTGTTTTTTGTTTTTTGGCGTGGGGAATCGTTGTATCGCCTCAACTTTTTCTGACGAAGGAGATATGCCTTCCTCTGCTAGATTGAATCCTAGAAATTGTATTTTTCGGGCTATAAACTTTGACTTGTCCAGCTTAAGGGTTACGTGATTATCTGATAATCTTTTTAGTACGGTTTCCACTCTGGCACAGTGCTCTTGCCAATTTGATGATGTTATTAACAGATCATCTACGTACACGGTGGTAAAATTCAGTACATCTTGTCCCAGTATTTGGTCCATACATTTAACAAATACTGCGACCGAATTTATCAGTCCAAATGGCAGTCTTTTGAACTGATAGTTCCTCCCATCGAACAGGAATGCTAAGTATTGCCTACTGTTCGGATGTAGCTCCACCTGCCAGTAGCCACATACCGTATCCCAAGAGCTAATGTATTTTATACAGTGGAACTTCTTAAGGATTTCTTCTATTTCACCCGGTGATGTTCTATCGTTCACTATCATTTTATTAATTTCTCTGGCGTCGAGGCAGATTCTCACCTTTCCGTCCTTTTTTGGTATCGCCACTATTGGACTTGTATACGGTGATTGACTTAATTCAACGATATCGTCTTCCATCATTTGATTGATTTCTGCCCTCACTGCATTTCTTTGTGAGTAAGCAATGGGGTAAGATTTTCTCTTGAAGTCAACGGGTTCTTTAAATCGTATTCGGCATTGATAATTCTTTACTTTGCCTGGAGCGTCAGAAAAAATGTGTTTGTATTTGTTGTATATACTTATAAGTTCCTCTGACTGTTGCACACTAATCTGTGGATCTTGTTCTTCTCGTTGGAAGTTTCTGATCTCATCCAGCTTGCTTGACCATAATTCTTCATTCTTCCAATCTGTCAATATTCTTTCAGGTGATTGTCGGCAATAATTGGTTTGGATCATGTTATAGTGGTTTGTTATCAATGGTAAGTTGCCACCATTCACTATATCGGCTGACCATATTCCTTGTTCTGTGGTTAGTGATACTTCTCCCTGCCGCAGGTTAATTATGGCAGAGTGTTGTCTGAGTACATCACATCCAACAAGTAATGAGAAAGGTAGGCCGCTGGCAACAAGAAATGGCATAGTTACTATCATACCTTTGCTATTAAGTTCCAAGGATACTTGTTTCCGGACGGTTTTGTTTTGTCGGCCGGTAGCACCAATGATAGTTATATTGTTTATGGGCAGGGTTGATATGGGTACACTACTTCCCTGCTGCAGTCTATTTAATTCTATTTGGTCGATCAGGGAAACATTAGACCCTGTATCGATCATTATGGTTGATAGAATTCCATTTATTTGGGCACTCACATACACTATTTCATTGTTTCGAATGGGCATCATGTTATCATTTTCTTCGATCAAATCGTCCCTTATATTTTTCAAATAATTAGTACATATTATTGTGATCTTCTTGTCATGTGTTGTCTTATATTCACCCAGAGATTGGTCCAGTGATGGGCTGTCCGCAGTTTTCACTGGCCTTAAGCGTTTAAATGAGGGTTGACCTCATTGCCTCCCACATCAGTAGTGTTTGATGGTTGGTTAGCGTTCGGCTCCCGTTGATTATTCCGGTCATCCACGCCGTGCCTGTGATCTTCTTCGAATGGGTGACTTCTCGTATCGGGTACCTGGTTATAGTATGTTCGCCGATAGTTAGATGAGGGATAGTTTCTTCTTGGGCTCCTTTGTCTTTGCCCCCTTATGTAATTTACCTGTGGCCGGTATCCTGGATTATTGTTCTGATTACTGTTGTTTCCAGGGCGATAATTGTTGTTGTAACCATTCGACGGGAAATTACCCCTGTGGTTGTTCCTGAAGCTGTTATTATTATGGTTTCCACTTCTGTTAAAACTTCTGGGCGCGTTATTGCCCCGTGTGTTCCCTTGGTAATTGTTAGGGTTACTTACTGGTGGTTTATTATCTCCCTGTTGGTTCTGTGACAATTGTCCCTCATTAGTTCTATTATTTCTGGAACTGTACCCTCTATTTTTCCTGTACTGCCACTCATGTTCATGGCTTTCCAGTAAGCTAGCCATATCTTGGATGGTCTTTACCTGGCTGTACATCCGTGCCTTTTGGATGGCGTCGTCGTAGTGGTAAGATAACTGTATTACCAGACACTCTTCAGGTATACGTGGCTCCAAATTCCTGGCCATGCAGATTTTTCCCAAGAAGTAGGAGGTAAGGGATTGTCCATTCTGGTTTTCATACCTTCCGTTGCTCAGGTTATTGCGGACCATATTCTGAGTTGACTCAGACCAGTATTTAGCCTTGAACTGAGTCTTAAAGTCTTGAAGGTTTTGGATGTCTGGTCGAGTGGCAGTCCACCAGTTGTCGTACGTCTCCTTGAACATTTCGTCCAACATCCCTCTTATTGTAGTCCATCGAGTCTCTCGATTCTTGAGGATTAACTCTTCTACCCTCTTCAAGAATTCAATAGGGTTTCTTTTATAATTACGGAAATTGATGGTATCTCTGTTGTCTGTGTTCATGACATGATTATTATTACATGGTCGGTCACGCCAGGCATCCACTTCTTCCCGTAATGACTCTTCTATTCTGCGCATTTCGTCAATCCTCTGTTGGTTTTTGTCTACTTTGCTATCTACTTTATTTAAGTTGCTGTAAACTCCTTCCATTCGTTCTCCCAAGTCTGTTCGTACAGCTGCTACCTCTTTCTGGTTTTCTTCCCGGACTTGGTGTATGTCCTGGTCTATCTGGGTACATCTTCTGACTTTTCTTCATGACCTTCCTCAATTCTTCTCTTATTTTCTCCTTCGAGACGGTTCATTTTATCGAGTACTTCCTTGCGGACTCCAGAAACATTTTCGTTGGTCTTCTCTAGCTTCTCCAACGTTTCCTCTAATTTGTCGTTGATTTCCGTAATCTGCTGTTTGCTTCTTCTCGGTACTCCATTAATTGGTGTGCCATCTGCAGCTTCATTTCTTCTTTATTTTTCTCGTGGTCCTTCTTCAGCTGTTCCTTCAATTCTTCCTTTAATTCTTCGTTTCTTTGCTGAATTTCCTCCAGCAATCGTTGTTGTAGTGTTTCATTATTTTGGTTGACTGTTTTCCTCAATTCTTCCTTAGTACTCACTATTTTTTCGTTGATCTGTTTCCAATGGTCATTGGTTTCTTTCTTCATCTGTTTCAGATTCTCCTCGTTCTTGTCTAATTTCTCCTCCTGTTTCTTAAAATTTTGGTTAATCAATTCCCACAATTTTTGTAAATCCATTCCTCCTGTGGCTTCCCCCCTATCTCCAGCCTGTGTTTCCATTTCTTCGTCTTGGCTTGGTTCTGTTGTGGTTATTACTGTATCCACTTCTTCAATCGGTGTTCCTTCCTCTTCTTCCCCTCTGTTTTCTTCCATCTCCTTCTCCTTTGCCAATTTTTTCGATACTCCTCTGGTGTGCATTTTGTAATCTTTCGTAATCGCCGCTAGAATTTATAGGGTTTAATTGTATAATTTCTTTATTATTCTAGCTCCACTAGTTGGCGCTAATTTGTAATCTTACCGTGGCTGTGTCTTTCTGACAGTGTTATTCTGCCACATGTTGGATGCGTCAATTTGTATTATTATAGCGGGACTTCCGGCTACCGTTTTACTCTGCAAAATGTGGATAATGTACAATTTGTGTGTAATGAGTGTACGTGTCTTCTCGATCCGTAGTTCGAATGCGTGCCACTTCTGTAGATTTCGTTCGTGGCGAACGTACGAATAACCAGGTCTTGATGTTCACTAGGGGTGAGAAAGTCCCGGTGGCGCCAAATTGTTTTCTTAAAACAATTAAAAGAAAATTCAAGGGCGTATGACCAGCGCCGCTCAAGCGGTTTGAATAATTCAAATATTTCCGCCAGCTAGGCCCACTGTAGCACACAGCCGTTCGATGCGTGGGCTGTGTAAATCGTCAGTCATCTGCTAAAATGTACATAAAATATTGTGCACCTCCTAATGAAATTATAACACCGTGGTTACACTCAATACTTACACATTTTTTATTAGTGATTATTATTCATTTAATACAAATTATTCTAATACAAATGCTCCGGTTATTTATATGAGACAATTACAGGGTTTGACAATCGATATTTGAATTGATACCAGACGTTTAATGATGGCGTCTGTTAAAAATTGTATACAAATTATTAATGTCGTTTGTCATAGGTTCTTGAGGTTACGTTCAAAGGATTACAAATGTTTTAAAAACAATAAAAATACACACCTTTACATCAAGTAAACTTAACTAACATATTGTGTAGGTATATTTTGTTTAGCGCAGTGTAGTAAAAGTGTTTACAAGTTATGGATCATTAACAACAGTTTATATTGGTTAGTTTATAAATTGTCAGTGACTTAAATTTCTTTTTAATCTTTGAAAGTAATGAATTTCAGTTCAGTGAGATTTCGACCTTTAGTGAGATAATTAACGTGAGTTTATTTATATATTTCGGGTAATTTAAGAGGTACTTATCACTTCCGTAGTTATGGCGAATTCATACGATCTGTTATTCATGGGTTATACTATAATCTTCTTTAATTTGCTGGGTTCAGGACATCAGGCATCTTTTTCAGTTTAACTGGTAGTAATTTATTTTCTTTTTTCGTTAATTTGGCCTCAACTTCAATAATCTGGCTCCAGCCTTTATCTTATGTCTTGGTATATACTTAGTAATAACTTTTTCTGATATTTTCTATGTTTTAATGGACAATTTTGGTCACTCGAAAATTAGCGTCTATATCATTAAAGCGTCATACATTCAGTAAAAAATCTAACGGTATTTTTGGCTTGTTATTCCACAGTTTCCATGGTAACGTAATTATTCTACCTGGTCGATCTCAAAATAAACCCATTGTTATCAAACCTTGAATTTTTTGTTTAATTTGAATAAATATTTTATAATGGCTATATTTACTTGGGGATAATTTCAATGGTTGTAATCTTTACATAGATGTTCCTATTTTCTTTCGAAGATTAGTTTGATATCTTACAAGATTGGTCTAAGCCATGTATTAATGTTTTAGTCCAAAATGGATGATACTATGCTAATACATAATTTACTTATTTCTAAGTTTTAATATAATTCTGCCATGTTCCCTTTCGTTACACATAATTACTATATTTTGCCTATTATTTCTTATAAAGGTATTGCTATTATTTTCTTTATAAATTCCTTACTTACTTAAAACATACTAACATATTACTGTAAAACTATTTCTTCTGGTAATTATTGCCTTAAACATTAAGCCAATAACTTCTTTCTTTAAATTAACAAATGAACAAATTTGGTGAGTGTTATATCTACACCATCTCTTTTATAACAGTAACCACCCTGGTGATTTTATACTGAGATAATATTTTTTCTGTTTTTTATATTCACAATTATTATTCTGTGTCTTTCAGTCTAATATACTTAACTTAATTGCTCATTTAACATGTGCTTATATTTTGGGTTTGTCACACTTGTTTCACTCTTTTTCTTAAGATTATATGCTGTTTATTTTATTACACTTATCACTTCACTGTTCAACTTTGTCACTCCCTACCTATCTCTAATTACCCTTATATTTCTCACGATCTCACTATTATTACAAAGTTTTTTGTATCTAATGAGTTCATGTCTCTTTTGTTAACTTCAGACTGTCACATATCATTTTATAATATGCAAACAACATGGTATTGTAAATACATCTTTCAAACAAAACATAACTTTGTATATATTGTCATTAAAGTGATAAAAATTGGTCTGAAATGTCATAATTAGTAATAATAACAACAATTTAATAATGTTAAAATATATTGTGTTAATTGAAACATACTACATCTGTAGCAACAGTAATAATATTAGCGAATAAATAAACTCTCCAAAACCTTATACTTTCAAACACATAATGTTGAGATAACATACATACTGCTGACATAATCTTAGTAAAAGTTCCAAAGTATATAGTAGACTATACAATTTGTTCTCTGATTGAACCACGCACACATTTCTATTCCCTGTCTGTATGAGTGTAATTTTAAACATAACAGCTGACACATCACCTATAGATAAGGATATACATACAATCATATCTACCCATGGTTTTTTATGTATAACGATTGCTGATATACTGTCATTTACAAGTTACCACTAATAAAAATTTAAACATAAATTATTAACAATAATAAAAATTATTCTCTTTTAAAACAATCTTGTGAGTTAATTGTTATGGCCATGTAATTTATTATTTTCTTCTTTTTTCTTCACTGTCTTCTTGTCTCGCTTTACTTTGGTTGATATCTGGCCAATCTCTGGGGTTGGGTCAATGTCAGTTGTCTGTCAGTCTAGTTCGTATTTTCTTGTTTTGTGACCACCTTTGGTTGTATTCTTCCTCCTTCACTATTGATTATATTTACTACTTTCATTCTCGTTATCATTTATCTATCAAAATGTATTGTTTCTTGGCATTTTTTACATACATTTTTATATCAAATGTGATCAGGGTTTGGCAATGTTATATAATGCCCTTCCACCAAAATTGATCATTTTATAAAACGTGAATTTGAGTTTGATGAAATTATCAATTGTATCGTATCAAAAATTTTTTTTTTTTTTTTTCAAATTCTCCTGCTTCTCATTCATTTTTTATAATTAATTCTGTATCCTTTAATTCCATTCTTCTTAGTCTTTTCTTCATTATCTTCTCATATTGCGAACTGGCTTATTGACTTTTTATTATAACTTATTCCCTATAAATCTTATTTTTCATCAAAACTACTCTTATACTGATATCAGGGGAACATCATCCCTGCTCAGTAAAATGATTGCTGGTTCATTCAACAGACAATCTCAATTAATAATTCTTAAATATAGTCAACTCGTGACTCAAAATAATAATAATAATAATAATCATAATCATAATATTTGTTGGGAATCTTTTACTTTTATACTTCATTATAGCTCAGTTCGAGTCATATATTGTTTCATCTTTCTTTATAGATACTATTTGAAGCATTGTTTTTTATTGATACAATTCACATTTTTATTCATTTTGAATTACTCTTTGTTTCATCTCCTTTCACATTATAACTCTTAGAACGTTTATTTCATTTATATTGTTTTGTGATCATTGGTTTGGGTAATTTTACTTCCCCTCTTTCTAAATAGTTGTGGAAGCTGATCATTTTTTTTTTTTTTTTTTTTTTTTTTTTTTTTTTTTTTTTTTTTTTTTTTTTTTAAATATCATAGTAAGTTATGGCTTCTTACTAGTTAGGAATTTTTTGTAGCTTATTCCTTTGCAGTTATGCTTTTTATGCCTCATTTTTTGGCTAAATATTATGGTAATTTAACCTTATTTTGGAGGAATGTTTTGGTAACTACACTCCTCTATTGTTAATTTTTTTTAAAATATTGTAGTAAGTTGGTTGCTCTTACTTTATCTGAATGCCTTGTGACTTTTATCTCTCCATTTTTACTTGTTCTAAAATATTATTGAGATATTTGGGTAAGCTTTTCTTACATATCCTTTTTGATTTTTTACAATTTTTTATTCATCATAATGGTTTCTCTAATGCTTAGTGTAAGCTGTACTTACGAATGTTTTGGAATTTTGACATACTTTAGAGATCTTTTCTTTATGGCATTGGCAGACTTGTTTGTTTGTCACCTTATTTTTTTTTCTTTATTTAAAGTATTTTTGTTGGTTTTTTACTTTAAATTGTTTTTTACAGTTATGGTTGATTGTTATAATATTTCTTAATTGAGGCTTGATTGTATACCCCCTTTATTTTCTTGGTGACGGGGTGAGTGATCTCGTAAGTGTTATTGCCCTTGTCTTTTGTTATAGTGTATGGTCCCACGTATAATAATAGTAACTTTCTAGTGATGCCTTCTACGGAGCTGGGTAATTCTCTGTTTTTTAACAGTACCCTTTCTCCTACCTCGTACTTAATAGTCTTTTTCTGGTTCTTAGCGTATTTATTCTTTTGTTGCTCTACCTTTTCGGCTATTCTGTTATAGAATCTTTTTTTCTCGAATTGATATTCGGTGTTGGTGGGGAATTGGATCATATCAGTTATCTCTCTAGGCGGTGGCCGCTCAAACATCATTGTGTATGGGGTAGCTTCCGTAAAGTCGTGGTAAGCTAAGTTTATAAATTCTTCAGTGGATTTCACATAATTGTGCCATTCTCTTTGTTTATCGTGGCAGTAGGTTCTCAGTATACGACCCACTTCTCTGAGTACCCTCTCAGCTGGGTTGCTGCTTGGGTGATAAACGGATGTTTTGTAAGTTTTAATATTATGTTCACAGAGCTTATTTTTCCAAAGATTTCCCTTAAATTGGGTTCCATGATCTGTTATAACGGCCGTCGGTCTTCCCACTTCTGGTATAAATTTGGTTAATATAATTTCAATTATTTTCTTTGTTGTTGCACGGTTAATGGAGTACAACTTTGTATACTTGGTGAAGTGGTCAAACATAATGATTATAAATTTGTATCTGTGTCTTCCTCCACTGATAGGAAACGGACCACATATATCAAGGAATACCCTTTCTAATTTCTGACTTGATGTGATAGGTATCATCATCCCTTCCTTTTTTGAATTATTGCATTTTACTTTTTGGCAAATATCACATTTTTGAATGATTTTGTTTACTTTTCGATAAATATTTTTAATGTAAACTTGTTCCTGTAGAGCTTTTATCACTTTTACAGCCCCCATATGGCCGTATCTAATGTGGTAGTCTAGTATTAATTGTTCCTCCACTGTAGATGGTATTACAAGTTTCCATTCTCCGATTGCAGGATTGTTTTTAATAAATAGCAAGTTGTCATGTATTTTATAATATTGTAGAATGGTTTCTTCATCTTTTAACATTCTCTCCCGGGTACTCATTATTTTTGGATCCACAGTTTGACATCTTCTTATTTCTTGGGTTATTTTTTCTAGATCTACTCTGTTTTTAATAATGTTATACACCTTAACTAATTGTTCTTTTTCACCCTCGAAAGTTTGTTGCTGGACGTTTATACGGGATAAGATGTCCGCAGCTACGTTTTGCTTCCCTGGGATGTACTCCCAGTTTATGTGATATTCCTGTAGCAACAATATCCATCGAGTTAATCTTCCGTGGCTGAGTTTACACTGCTTAAGGAATGATATGGATCTATGGTCACTTCTCACTGTTATATCGTATCCCAGAATATAAGTCCTAAATTTGTTGCAGGCGAACACGACACTAAGTAGTTCTTTCTCCGTGACGTGATAATTTCGTTCGCATCCATTTAATATTCTGCTTGCAAAACTAATAACCATATGCTGTCCCTTCTCATCTTCTTGGTATAATACCGCACCTACACTGACATCACTCGCATCACAGTTCATGAAGAATGGCTTTTTGAAGTCTGGATGATGTAATATCACGGTGTTCAAGAACTTTTCTTTTATTTGGTTAAATACTTCCTCTTGTTCGGACCCCCAAGTCCACTTGTCCTTGACTGATAATTGTTTTTTGAATTTTGCTGTTAGTTTGGAATAATTATCTTGAAACTTACGGTAATAGTTGCATATTCCCAGGAAGGATTGAAGTTGTTTTTTGTTTTTTGGCGTGGGGAATCGTTGTATCGCCTCAACTTTTTCTGACGAAGGAGATATGCCTTCCTCTGCTAGATTGAATCCTAGAAATTGTATTTTTCGGGCTATAAACTTTGACTTGTCCAGCTTAAGGGTTACGTGATTATCTGATAATCTTTTTAGTACGGTTTCCACTCTGGCACAGTGCTCTTGCCAATTTGATGATGTTATTAACAGATCATCTACGTACACGGTGGTAAAATTCAGTACATCTTGTCCCAGTATTTGGTCCATACATTTAACAAATACTGCGACCGAATTTATCAGTCCAAATGGCAGTCTTTTGAACTGATAGTTCCTCCCATCGAACAGGAATGCTAAGTATTGCCTACTGTTCGGATGTAGCTCCACCTGCCAGTAGCCACATACCGTATCCCAAGAGCTAATGTATTTTATACAGTGGAACTTCTTAAGGATTTCTTCTATTTCACCCGGTGATGTTCTATCGTTCACTATCATTTTATTAATTTCTCTGGCGTCGAGGCAGATTCTCACCTTTCCGTCCTTTTTTGGTATCGCCACTATTGGACTTGTATACGGTGATTGACTTAATTCAACGATATCGTCTTCCATCATTTGATTGATTTCTGCCCTCACTGCATTTCTTTGTGAGTAAGCAATGGGGTAAGATTTTCTCTTGAAGTCAACGGGTTCTTTAAATCGTATTCGGCATTGATAATTCTTTACTTTGCCTGGAGCGTCAGAAAAAATGTGTTTGTATTTGTTGTATATACTTATAAGTTCCTCTGACTGTTGCACACTAATCTGTGGATCTTGTTCTTCTCGTTGGAAGTTTCTGATCTCATCCAGCTTGCTTGACCATAATTCTTCATTCTTCCAATCTGTCAATATTCTTTCAGGTGATTGTCGGCAATAATTGGTTTGGATCATGTTATAGTGGTTTGTTATCAATGGTAAGTTGCCACCATTCACTATATCGGCTGACCATATTCCTTGTTCTGTGGTTAGTGATACTTCTCCTTGCCGCAGGTTAATTATGGCAGAGTGTTGTCTGAGTACATCACATCCAACAAGTAATGAGAAAGGTAGGCCGCTGGCAACAAGAAATGGCATAGTTACTATCATACCTTTGCTATTAAGTTCCAAGGATACTTGTTTCCGGACGGTTTTGTTTTGTCGGCCGGTAGCACCAATGATAGTTATATTGTTTATGGGCAGGGTTGATATGGGTACACTACTTCCCTGCTGCAGTCTATTTAATTCTATTTGGTCGATCAGGGAAACATTAGACCCTGTATCGATCATTATGGTTGATAGAATTCCATTTATTTGGGCACTCACATACACTATTTCATTGTTTCGAATGGGCATCATGTTATCATTTTCTTCGATCAAATCGTCCCTTATATTTTTCAAATAATTAGTACATATTATTGTGATCTTCTTGTCATGTGTTGTCTTATATTCACCCAGAGATTGGTCCAGTGATGGGCTGTCCGCAGTTTTCACTGGCCTTAAGCGTTTAAATGAGGGTTGACCTCATTGCCTCCCACATCAGTAGTGTTTGATGGTTGGTTAGCGTTCGGCTCCCGTTGATTATTCCGGTCATCCACGCCGTGCCTGTGATCTTCTTCGAATGGGTGACTTCTCGTATCGGGTACCTGGTTATAGTATGTTCGCCGATAGTTAGATGAGGGATAGTTTCTTCTTGGGCTCCTTTGTCTTTGCCCCCTTATGTAATTTACCTGTGGCCGGTATCCTGGATTATTGTTCTGATTACTGTTGTTTCCAGGGCGATAATTGTTGTTGTAACCATTCGACGGGAAATTACCCCTGTGGTTGTTCCTGAAGCTGTTATTATTATGGTTTCCACTTCTGTTAAAACTTCTGGGCGCGTTATTGCCCCGTGTGTTCCCTTGGTAATTGTTAGGGTTACTTACTGGTGGTTTATTATCTCCCTGTTGGTTCTGTGACAATTGTCCCTCATTAGTTCTATTATTTCTGGAACTGTACCCTCTATTTTTCCTGTACTGCCACTCATGTTCATGGCTTTCCAGTAAGCTAGCCATATCTTGGATGGTCTTTACCTGGCTGTACATCCGTGCCTTTTGGATGGCGTCGTCGTAGTGGTAAGATAACTGTATTACCAGACACTCTTCAGGTATACGTGGCTCCAAATTCCTGGCCATGCAGATTTTTCCCAAGAAGTAGGAGGTAAGGGATTGTCCATTCTGGTTTTCATACCTTCCATTGCTCAGGTTATTGCGGACCATATTCTGAGTTGACTCAGACCAGTATTTAGCCTTGAACTGAGTCTTAAAGTCTTGAAGGTTTTGGATGTCTGGTCGAGTGGCAGTCCACCAGTTGTCGTACGTCTCCTTGAACATTTCGTCCAACATCCCTCTTATTGTAGTCCATCGAGTCTCTCGATTCTTGAGGATTAACTCTTCTACCCTCTTCAAGAATTCAATAGGGTTTCTTTTATAATTACGGAAATTGATGGTATCTCTGTTGTCTGTGTTCATGACATGATTATTATTACATGGTCGGTCACGCCAGGCATCCACTTCTTCCCGTAATGACTCTTCTATTCTGCGCATTTCGTCAATCCTCTGTTGGTTTTTGTCTACTTTGCTATCTACTTTATTTAAGTTGCTGTAAACTCCTTCCATTCGTTCTCCCAAGTCTGTTCGTACAGCTGCTACCTCTTTCTGGTTTTCTTCCCGGACTTGGTGTATGTCCTGGTCTATCTGGGTACATCTTCTGACTTTTCTTCATGACCTTCCTCAATTCTTCTCTTATTTTCTCCTTCGAGACGGTTCATTTTATCGAGTACTTCCTTGCGGACTCCAGAAACATTTTCGTTGGTCTTCTCTAGCTTCTCCAACGTTTCCTCTAATTTGTCGTTGATTTCCGTAATCTGCTGTTTGCTTCTTCTCGGTACTCCATTAATTGGTGTGCCATCTGCAGCTTCATTTCTTCTTTATTTTTCTCGTGGTCCTTCTTCAGCTGTTCCTTCAATTCTTCCTTTAATTCTTCGTTTCTTTGCTGAATTTCCTCCAGCAATCGTTGTTGTAGTGTTTCATTATTTTGGTTGACTGTTTTCCTCAATTCTTCCTTAGTACTCACTATTTTTTCGTTGATCTGTTTCCAATGGTCATTGGTTTCTTTCTTCATCTGTTTCAGATTCTCCTCGTTCTTGTCTAATTTCTCCTCCTGTTTCTTAAAATTTTGGTTAATCAATTCCCACAATTTTTGTAAATCCATTCCTCCTGTGGCTTCCCCCCTATCTCCAGCCTGTGTTTCCATTTCTTCATCTTGGCTTGGTTCTGTTGTGGTTATTACTGTATCCACTTCTTCAATCGGTGTTCCTTCCTCTTCTTCCCCTCTGTTTTCTTCCATCTCCTTCTCCTTTGCCAATTTTTTCGATACTCCTCTGGTGTGCATTTTGTAATCTTTCGTAATCGCCGCTAGAATTTATAGGGTTTAATTGTATAATTTCTTTATTATTCTAGCTCCACTAGTTGGCGCTAATTTGTAATCTTACCGTGGCTGTGTCTTTCTGACAGTGTTATTCTGCCACATGTTGGATGCGTCAATTTGTATTATTATAGCGGGACTTCCGGCTACCGTTTTACTCTGCAAAATGTGGATAATGTACAATTTGTGTGTAATGAGTGTACGTGTCTTCTCGATCCGTAGTTCGAATGCGTGCCACTTCTGTAGATTTCGTTCGTGGCGAACGTACGAATAACCAGGTCTTGATGTTCACTAGGGGTGAGAAAGTCCCGGTGGCGCCAAATTGTTTTCTTAAAACAATTAAAAGAAAATTCAAGGGCGTATGACCAGCGCCGCTCAAGCGGTTTGAATAATTCAAATATTTCCGCCAGCTAGGCCCACTGTAGCACACAGCCGTTCGATGCGTGGGCTGTGTAAATCGTCAGTCATCTGCTAAAATGTACATAAAATATTGTGCACCTCCTAATGAAATTATAACACCGTGGTTACACTCAATACTTACACATTTTTTATTAGTGATTATTATTCATTTAATACAAATTATTCTAATACAAATGCTCCGGTTATTTATATGAGACAATTACAGGGTTTGACAATCGATATTTGAATTGATACCAGACGTTTAATGATGGCGTCTGTTAAAAATTGTATACAAATTATTAATGTCGTTTGTCATAGGTTCTTGAGGTTACGTTCAAAGGATTACAAATGTTTTAAAAACAATAAAAATACACACCTTTACATCAAGTAAACTTAACTAACATATTGTGTAGGTATATTTTGTTTAGCGCAGTGTAGTAAAAGTGTTTACAAGTTATGGATCATTAACAACAGTTTATATTGGTTAGTTTATAAATTGTCAGTGACTTAAATTTCTTTTTAATCTTTGAAAGTAATGAATTTCAGTTCAGTGAGATTTCGACCTTTAGTGAGATAATTAACGTGAGTTTATTTATATATTTCGGGTAATTTAAGAGGTACTTATCACTTCCGTAGTTATGGCGAATTCATACGATCTGTTATTCATGGGTTATACTATAATCTTCTTTAATTTGCTGGGTTCAGGACATCAGGCATCTTTTTCAGTTTAACTGGTAGTAATTTATTTTCTTTTTTCGTTAATTTGGCCTCAACTTCAATAATCTGGCTCCAGCCTTTATCTTATGTCTTGGTATATACTTAGTAATAACTTTTTCTGATATTTTCTATGTTTTAATGGACAATTTTGGTCACTCGAAAATTAGCGTCTATATCATTAAAGCGTCATACATTCAGTAAAAAATCTAACGGTATTTTTGGCTTGTTATTCCACAGTTTCCATGGTAACGTAATTATTCTACCTGGTCGATCTCAAAATAAACCCATTGTTATCAAACCTTGAATTTTTTGTTTAATTTGAATAAATATTTTATAATGGCTATATTTACTTGGGGATAATTTCAATGGTTGTAATCTTTACATAGATGTTCCTATTTTCTTTCAAAGATTAGTTTGATATCTTACAAGATTGGTCTAAGCCATGTATTAATGTTTTAGTCCAAAATGGATGATACTATGCTAATACATAATTTACTTATTTCTAAGTTTTAATATAATTCTGCCATGTTCCCTTTCGTTACACATAATTACTATATTTTGCCTATTATTTCTTATAAAGGTATTGCTATTATTTTCTTTATAAATTCCTTACTTACTTAAAACATACTAACATATTACTGTAAAACTATTTCTTCTGGTAATTATTGCCTTAAACATTAAGCCAATAACTTCTTTCTTTAAATTAACAAATGAACAAATTTGGTGAGTGTTATATCTACACCATCTCTTTTATAACAGTAACCACCCTGGTGATTTTATACTGAGATAATATTTTTTCTGTTTTTTATATTCACAATTATTATTCTGTGTCTTTCAGTCTAATATACTTAACTTAATTGCTCATTTAACATGTGCTTATATTTTGGGTTTGTCACACTTGTTTCACTCTTTTTCTTAAGATTATATGCTGTTTATTTTATTACACTTATCACTTCACTGTTCAACTTTGTCACTCCCTACCTATCTCTAATTACCCTTATATTTCTCACGATCTCACTATTATTACAAAGTTTTTTGTATCTAATGAGTTCATGTCTCTTTTGTTAACTTCAGACTGTCACATATCATTTTATAATATGCAAACAACATGGTATTGTAAATACATCTTTCAAACAAAACATAACTTTGTATATATTGTCATTAAAGTGATAAAAATTGGTCTGAAATGTCATAATTAGTAATAATAACAACAATTTAATAATGTTAAAATATATTGTGTTAATTGAAACATACTACATCTGTAGCAACAGTAATAATATTAGCGAATAAATAAACTCTCCAAAACCTTATACTTTCAAACACATAATGTTGAGATAACATACATACTGCTGACATAATCTTAGTAAAGTTCCAAAGTATATAGTAGACTATACAATTTGTTCTCTGATTGAACCACGCACACATTTCTATTCCCTGTCTGTATGAGTGTAATTTTAAACATAACAGCTGACACATCACCTATAGATAAGGATATACATACAATCATATCTACCCATGGTTTTTTATGTATAACGATTGCTGATATACTGTCATTTACAAGTTACCACTAATAAAAATTTAAACATAAATTATTAACAATAATAAAAATTATTCTCTTTTAAAACAATCTTGTGAGTTAATTGTTATGGCCATGTAATTTTTTATTTTCTTCTTTTTTCTTCACTGTCTTCTTGTCTCGCTTTACTTTGGTTGATATCTGGCCAATCTCTGGGGTGGGTCAATGTCAGTTGTCTGACAGTCTAGTTCGTATTTTCTTGTTTTGTGACCACCTTTGGTTGTATTCTTCCTCCTTCACTATTGATTATATTTACTACTTTCATTCTCGTTATCATTTATCTATCAAAATGTATTGTTTCTTGGCATTTTTTACATACTTTTTTATATCAAATGTGATCAGGGTTTGGCAATGTTATAATAGGTATAAGAGTTTATTGTTCTAACTGAGCTAAGACCGTATTGTAAACGGACCAAGTAACTTCAGATTTATATTAATGTATCAATTGTACTTTAATTGTTGATTTTATTTATAAGGGTAAAATAAACCCAGATTTTATTCAGCATAAACCTTGATCATAATTATTTCATATAGTTAATTGATAATTAACATTGAGTACATGGAGATAAATCAGAGTAAAGATGCTACTATATTAGATTTAAATTGTAGTGAAAACGTCAAGCATTTAAACAAAGTTTAAAGTGAATTTATCAATTCTAAATTTTATTAATTGGTTTTTCATGGGAATTTTCCTAAAATAAACCCATGTGGCGCCCTTATTGTACACAAGGAGTGATATAACCTTGTTGAAAAAGCAAGCTGGTATTAAGCGCATCTTGACAGCTTATATTTTTGGTAAGTGAACTTCAGAACTTCCAGTATCACGAACAGGTACGTGAAAGTATATATTATTATAAATTGTTTGTCCAGACGAGACTTAACGTTACGTACACTGACGACACTTAACCGAGAAGAGGAGTTCCGCTGCAAGATCGACGCTACGGCTACGTTCATCCATCGACCAGCGATTAACTTATTATTCACTATAATTATCAAACTTTACTAAATAAACAATATTTATCAATTATTACTAAAGATTATTACTGCAATTATTTTAAAAATAGTTCATTTTTAAATTGTAACACGAGATTTGCTATAATCGAATTTTAACTTAACTTTAAATCAAATTAAATTGACGCATACAACGTGCGGCAGAAATTAAACACACACGAGATACTCAGTTGTGTTATAAATTGGCGACCAACAGAGTGTGGCTTTAAAAATATTAAACGAATAAATTTTTAATATTACAATATTAAGCCCGGCGGCAAATACAAGAGAACAATCATGCCTTAAACACCAATAGGAGACGCGAACTTTTTGGAGATAATGAGGGCGATGATGGAAGAAGTATTAAACAAACGTAACGAGTCATTAAAGGAAGCTTTTAGGATATCCCGGGAAGAGAATCAGAAGAATATGGAAGCATTGAAGGAAGATTTAAATAAATATCTCGAGTCATGTATTGAGGATAACAGGAAGTGGAGGGAAGAAAGGAAGGACGATGGCAAACCGGCGATAGAAGAAGTACCAAATGATGAACCCATGGAAGAATTAAGTCTACAATCCGAAGACGATGGCAAACAAACCGAGAATAAAGAAGACTCAAAGGCATTGTTATTTGAGGATAAACACCTCAGAAGTGAAGAGATTATTCAGCACAAAGAAGTCATTATTGAAAGTGTAAAGAACGAGGTGATTCAGAAAACCGAAGAAGAGGAAATAGAGAACCACATGAGTAAGAAAAGAGGAGAAAGAAGAATGATACGTCCCAAGAAAGTGAGAATTACACGGGAAATATTAGAGATGACTAGGAGTGGCTTAATTAACTTCGTGGACAACCCAATTATTCGTCGTAGAGCAAGAATCAACGGTAAGAAGTATGAACAGAACTTCATAAAAATATTAAAAGTAAATCACCATAAAACCGTGAATAAGAACTTAAATAAAGATACAATTAAAGTAAATATGCCAACAAGTGAAGGACACCAGACAAGGTTAGTTGATTCCTCAATGAATAACCGACCATTAAAATATTTAATTAATAATCCAGATGACGGAACGATTAAAACAATGTTACATACCAGTGATTATGTTATGACGGAGAAGGTTATAGACAATGAGGTAGTTAAAGTGAATACTCCTCGAAGAAGGATGCATCGCAGGAAGAAGGAAAACTACTAGGGACAAATGGACCGGATCATTGAAGGATACGCCCAAGCGATCAGAAAATTGCGGCAGGAAAGGAACCAGTTGACGGAGAACTCCAGCCAGAAGACAGGAGACAACGAACCAGAGTTAGAAGAGACACCAGAAGTTAATTATAACAAAAACCAGGAGAACACCAGACACCTGGGTAACAAAGATAATGGGGAGAAGAAAACGAAAGGACATAAGGTAGCTGAAGATTTGGTCACAACAAAATGGAAGAGCCGAATGATAGTGAGGTACGCGACAGGGGCAGAAAAAAGTCCGAACATAAAGATGATCCAAACGACAAACACACCGAATATGAATGACTATGGCTAAACATTAGAAGCCATCAGCCACTGAAGAAAAAGGACAGATATCAAAGATAACTGAGAGAAGCGACCAAAAGTTAAAGAAAATTAAAAAACCATCAGAACTATATGAAACTATTTAAAGAATATAAAAAGTATTATGTATAAGGAAATTTATTATAAAATGTATTGTAAGATGTTAAATATCATAATATATGTCGTATTATAAACAGCTATCAAAAATGGATCCATGAAAACGTAATTGACCCATAATGAACCCAATAGAATGGTGAAGCACAAGAGAACCCCATATATAGACTATTGAATGAACTTATTATAATATAAGAGTGAATTACTGTATCATACAGTGAATATAACAAGAGTGTTTATTATATCAAATATCATAAAAGTGTCTACCATAAAAATGTTAAATAAGTGATAAAGAAAAATATTTATCATACTAAATGTATTGAAAATATCTAATTGCATATAACAACAATGTTTATCATATCAAATAATAAAGAAAAATGTCTATTATATTGTATAAAACAAAAATGATTATTATATATTGTATCTAACAAAAATGTATGTCAAAATAATAATATAATGTTACTCTGACTCTTCAAATGATTAATTTCAATAAATGAAATTAAAACGTCCACAGTAAATGTTAAAAAATCAAACATTTGAAGGAGTAGAGAAGAAAAACAACAAAGTGTCGAATATTGAAAGAAGATGGATTAAACAAGGAATGGGAATAATTAATTAAGTGATAAATAAAAATGTGTATCATATTGTATAATAAAGAGAAATGTCTATTTACAAATAGCAAAAATGTTTATTGTATATTGAGTATAATAAGAATGATTATTATATATTGTATCTAACAAAAATGTATGTCAAAATAATAATATAATGTTACTCTGACTCTTCAAATGATTAATTTCAATAAATGAAATTAAAACGTCCAGAATAAATGTTAAAAAATCAAACATTTGAAGGAGCAGAGGAGAAAAACAACAAAGTGTCGCATATTGAAAAGAGAGGGAATAAAAAGGAATGAGAAAGAATATTAAATAAAAAAGAAAAATGTGTATCGTATAGCATATACCAAGACTGTTTATCATATTAAGTGAGTGATGAACGAGAATGATTATCATATTGTATAAAAAAGAAAAATGTCTATTTATGTATAACTAAAGTGTTTATCATAATACTACTATTATTAAGGAACAAGAATGTTAATTGAACGATAAAGAAAAATGTTTAGTTGTATATACCAAAAATATATATCAAATTGTATCTAACAAAAATGTTTATTATATGAATATTGTAAACCCTGGTAATCCAGGATGATAATGAACCAAATGTTAAAAAACCCAATATACAAACAATGTTAAGAGTGAACTATTGTGAACTCAAGAAGAATTTAAAGACCAACTGCATAATTATATAGTGATAAATCTAAGTGTGTAATTTAAGAATATTAAGATAAACAGAACAACTTACAAACTAGTATAGAAAAATAACAACAAGGCTAATAAATAACATAGCCAATATGTCAAGTTAGAGATAAAATAATGACCTGTGAAGAGAAGTGTAGTAGCTAAAATGATAAAACATGAAAAGTGATAACAAGGAAACCTCTAATACCTTGAATGTTATGTTGAATAAGACATCATACTCTTATATTATTGAAAAAATGAATGATATGTTATATTTTATGTGTTGTGATAGTGCAACTGTTGCTACGTGCAATTTTATATTGTCCCAGACAGAGATGAGGATTCCTCTGATTCTGAGGATGTGTAGATGAGGAACGGCGGAGTATGGAAGCCAAATAGAGCCCCTCTGATTCCGAACCCATTACAAATGTTAGGGAATTAAATGGTAATATGTCAAGGATTATAAATCAAACACTGTGAGGTAAAAATGAAAGAACAATAGAGTTTATCACGAGAATCAAGATGTGTTTAATGATAAAGAAAAATGTATTATTGTAAAACAGGAAATTGTTAGTTTAAGAAATAAAACATGTTATAACTAAATGACTAAGAATATAAGAAACTTGAAAGATACTAGTAAGCTAAAAAATAATACTAGCCAAGAACCAATCTAGTGCAACACACTAACAAACTATTAAACTCAATGCAGAAAAGAAGCAGTAATAGTATAATAAAACCAAACTAAAATGATAATTTCTTCAAATGTAAAATTTCTCTCAAATTATCAATTTTGAGAGGGGAGTATATGTAACACCACAAAATGTTACATAACCTAGACATTCACCAAAAGGGTAAATAAGTACACTGAAATAATAAAAGTGAATAATTTATGATGAAAGTAGCAAAGAAGAGAAGGACCAACAAAGAAGAAAGAAGAAGAAGAAGAAGGATCCCAAGAAGCAGTGAGGAATACACTGCATGACACTACAACAAATACTATGACTGACTCTAACTAATGGACATGCCAAGTTCACTATAAGCTGTCAAACAAGCCAGTCAATGACATGAATATAATGTCATGTGTCAGATAAACCAATTAAATAATGACGAAAATAATGTAATATCAGTAACAGCATTTTGGCTGAAAATAAAGGAACCATGACCAGTAAATGACAAAGCCTATGACTAGATTAGCTATGGCCACAATGTGTATTAAAACTAGCATTACAAACCCAGATGTAATACTAGTGAGTAAAAGTAGTTATAAAAGGAAACCTTATATGGATGAATAACTTCCGTATTATATAAAATGTAACTAGTAACAATTATTAAAGCATAAACATATGCTAAAAAATATGTCTAGACCATGCCTAAACAAACGTTGTCAGTAAATTAATGAGGAAAAAGGACTCCTAGTGAACATAAGATTTACTGAACAATCAATATAACTAAAGATAATGTGAAATACCACCACTCAATTGTTAATGGATAACGTTAAATTGAGTAGGCCAAACGAAATGTAATTAGGAATAAGGATTTTCGATAATAATGTATCGCCTTAATTATGTTAAGATTTAATATTGTACAGTTATAAATAGCTATTAAGTATAATCACAGATGTGTTAGTGTTTGAACAAAGACGTTATAAAGAAAACGCAATGTGAAACACTAAATGTCGAGAGATATGGAATGCTCGCATTATGCATCGCTAGCAGACGACAGTGAGAAACCATGTTTCTAAACATTCTTTATGAGCATTGTCAAAGAAAACGAGGTTAAAACCTGTGTTAAGCCACATCAAATTGAAGCCCATAAACTAAACTTTAATTTGATGGTAATAACCTCGCGATCGAAACTATAATAAGTGCGTAGTGCGCGTTAGCATCAGTTATTGTTAAAAAGTAAGAAATTGGTTGGGTAAAACCAACAACAACGGCAGTTGTCAACAACGTTCGCCGGACGACGGTTAAAAAACAATACGTCATTTTGTAACGGTTATCAGAACCAATCAGAAGAGAGATTATTGAACGATCTTACCGCCTAAGCCCTATGAAGCGAGGGGGTATATAATCAAAAACGGAGAGAATTCGTTACACTTTTTGTCATCACCTCGAGCGAGACAGTTGTCGCTCGTCACCGCAATATTTTTTAATAACTGAAATTAGTACAACAATAGTAAACCGTTTAAAATTTTCTTCAAGACATTCAACGATACTGCAATTTACTAGAAGGAAGTGCTTCGAAAGTAAAGTGAATATTTTAATTTGTGCGTGATTTTAGAACGAGAGAGAGAGAGAGTTTTTTAATCAGTATTTAACATAGCCCAGATTTAGTTAGAAGAGGGCCGATTCTCCGTTCATAGTTCGTGTGAAGTGTAATTAACCAGTGGTCATTATAATCCGATCACTGGAGTGTTTTTAATAAATTTTAATCTATTTGATTAAAAGAAAAAAGGTAACACTGTGACAATTCATTTTATTTATCTGCTTGCACTGATCATTATTTACCACAAAACTGTACTGACGCAAGAACAACTAAACTTTCAATCGTATACACCGTTTCAATTTACTTAGCGGATTTGTCAATCCAATGTAAGATTTTGTATTAGTACTAAGGGTTAAAAATATATGTTAGTAAATAAGTCAGCATAACAAACGCTCGCCTGAAAAATAGTTACGAGTTTTAAAAAGAGGCCAAATTATTAATTATTATTATTAACGTCTGTCAAGGCATAGGATAGTTCTTTATTGTATTTCAAAGAGCCTACCCGTGAGGTATATTATATAATTAAAAAGTCAAATTGTTAATAGGTATAAGAGTTTATTGTTCTAACTGAGCTAGACCGTATTGTAAACGGACCAAGTAACTTCAGATTTATATTAATGTATCAATTGTACTTTAATTGTTGATTTTATTTATAAGGGTAAAATAAACCCAGATTTTATTCAGCATAAACCTTGATCATAATTATTTCATATAGTTAATTGATAATTAACATTGAGTACATGGAGATAAATCAGAGTAAAGATGCTACTATATTAGATTTAAATTGTAGTGAAAACGTCAAGCATTTAAACAAAGTTTAAAGTGAATTTATCAATTCTAAATTTTATTAATTGGTTTTTCATGGGAATTTTCCTAAAATAAACCCATGTGGCGCCCTTATTGTACACAAGGAGTGATATAACCTTGTTGAAAAAGCAAGCTGGTATTAAGCGCATCTTGACAGCTTATATTTTTGGTAAGTGAACTTCAGAACTTCCAGTATCACGAACAGGTACGTGAAAGTATATATTATTATAAATTGTTTGTCCAGACGAGACTTAACGTTACGTACACTGACGACACTTAACCGAGAAGAGGAGTTCCGCTGCAAGATCGACGCTACGGCTACGTTCATCCATCGACCAGCGATTAACTTATTATTCACTATAATTATCAAACTTTACTAAATAAACAATATTTATCAATTATTACTAAAGATTATTACTGCAATTATTTTAAAAATAGTTCATTTTTAAATTGTAACACGAGATTTGCTATAATCGAATTTTAACTTAACTTTAAATCAAATTAAATTGACGCATACAACGTGCGGCAGAAATTAAACACACACGAGATACTCAGTTGTGTTATAAATTGGCGACCAACAGAGTGTGGCTTTAAAAATATTAAACGAATAAATTTTTAATATTACAATATTAAGCCCGGCGGCAAATACAAGAGAACAATCATGCCTTACACACCAATAGGAGACGCGAACTTTTTGGAGATAATGAGGGCGATGATGGAAGAAGTATTAAACAAACGTAACGGGTCATTAAAGGAAGCTTTTAGGATATCCCGGGAAGAGAATCAGAAGAATATGGAAGCATTGAAGGAAGATTTAAATAAATATCTCGAGTCATGTATTGAGGATAACAGGAAGTGGAGGGAAGAAAGGAAGGACGATGGCAAACCGGCGATAGAAGAAGTACCAAATGATGAACCCATGGAAGAATTAAGTCTACAATCCGAAGACGATGGCAAACAAACCGAGAATAAAGAAGACTCAAAGGCATTGTTATTTGAGGATAAACACCTCAGAAGTGAAGAGATTATTCAGCACAAAGAAGTCATTATTGAAAGTGTAAAGAACGAGGTGATTCAGAAAACCGAAGAAGAGGAAATAGAGAACCACATGAGTAAGAAAAGAGGAGAAAGAAGAATGATACGTCCCAAGAAAGTGAGAATTACACGGGAAATATTAGAGATGACTAGGAGTGGCTTAATTAACTTCGTGGACAACCCAATTATTCGTCATAGAGCAAGAATCAACGGTAAGAAGTATGAACAGAACTTCATAAAAATATTAAAAGTAAATCACCATAAAACCGTGAATAAGAACTTAAATAAAGATACAATTAAAGTAAATATGCCAACAAGTGAAGGACACCAGACAAGGTTAGTTGATTCCTCAATGAATAACCGACCATTAAAATATTTAATTAATAATCCAGATGACGGAACGATTAAAACAATGTTACATACCAGTGATTATGTTATGACGGAGAAGGTTATAGACAATGAGGTATTTAAAGTGAATACTCCTCGAAGAAGGATGCATCGCAGGAAGAAGGAAAACTACTAGGGACAAATGGACCGGATCATTGAAGGATACGCCCAAGCGATCAGAAAATTGCGGCAGGAAAGGAACCAGTTGACGGAGAACTCCAGCCAGAAGACAGGAGACAACGAACCAGAGTTAGAAGAGACACCAGAAGTTAATTATAACAAAAACCAGGAGAACACCAGACACCTGGGTAACAAAGATAATGGGGAGAAGAAAACGAAAGGACATAAGGTAGCTGAAGATTTGGTCACAACAAAATGGAAGAGCCGAATGATAGTGAGGTACGCGACAGGGGCAGAAAAAAGTCCGAACATAAAGATGATCCAAACGACAAACATACCGAATATGAATGACTATGGCTAAACATTAGAAGCCATCAGCCACTGAAGAAAAAGGACAGATATCAAAGATAACTGAGAGAAGCGACCAAAAGTTAAAGAAAATTAAAAAACCATCAGAACTATATGAAACTATTTAAAGAATATAAAAAGTATTATGTATAAGGAAATTTATTATAAAATGTATTGTAAGATGTTAAATATCATAATATATGTCGTATTATAAACAGCTATCAAAAATGGATCCATGAAAACGTAATTGACCCATAATGAACCCAATAGAATGGTGAAGCACAAGAGAACCCCATATATAGACTATTGAATGAACTTATTATAATATAAGAGTGAATTACTGTATCATACAGTGAATATAACAAGAGTGTTTATTATATCAAATATCATAAAAGTGTCTACCATAAAAATGTTAAATAAGTGATAAAGAAAAATATTTATCATACTAAATGTATTGAAAATATCTAATTGCATATAACAACAATGTTTATCATATCAAATAATAAAGAAAAATGTCTATTATATTGTATAAAACAAAAATGATTATTATATATTGTATCTAACAAAAATGTATGTCAAAATAATAATATAATGTTACTCTGACTCTTCAAATGATTAATTTCAATAAATGAAATTAAAACGTCCACAGTAAATGTTAAAAAATCAAACATTTGAAGGAGTAGAGAAGAAAAACAACAAAGTGTCGAATATTGAAAGAAGATGGATTAAACAAGGAATGGGAATAATTAATTAAGTGATAAATAAAAATGTGTATCATATTGTATAATAAAGAGAAATGTCTATTTACAAATAGCAAAAATGTTTATTGTATATTGAGTATAATAAGAATGATTATTATATATTGTATCTAACAAAAATGTATGTCAAAATAATAATATAATGTTACTCTGACTCTTCAAATGATTAATTTCAATAAATGAAATTAAAACGTCCAGAATAAATGTTAAAAAATCAAACATTTGAAGGAGCAGAGGAGAAAAACAACAAAGCGTCGCATATTGAAAAGAGAGGGAATAAAAAGGAATGAGAAAGAATATTAAATAAAAAAGAAAAATGTGTATCGTATAGCATATACCAAGACTGTTTATCATATTAAGTGAGTGATGAACGAGAATGATTATCATATTGTATAAAAAAGAAAAATGTCTATTTATGTATAACTAAAGTGTTTATCATAATACTACTATTATTAAGGAACAAGAATGTTAATTGAACGATAAAGAAAAATGTTTAGTTGTATATACCAAAAATATATATCAAATTGTATCTAACAAAAATGTTTATTATATGAATATTGTAAACCCTGGTAATCCAGGATGATAATGAACCAAATGTTAAAAAACCCAATATACAAACAATGTTAAGAGTGAACTATTGTGAACTCAAGAAGAATTTAAAGACCAACTGCATAATTATATAGTGATAAATCTAAGTGTGTAATTTAAGAATATTAAGATAAACAGAACAACTTACAAACTAGTATAGAAAAATAACAACAAGGCTAATAAATAACATAGCCAATATGTCAAGTTAGAGATAAAATAATGACCTGTGAAGAGAAGTGTAGTAGCTAAAATGATAAAACATGAAAAGTGATAACAAGGAAACCTCTAATACCTTGAATGTTATGTTGAATAAGACATCATACTCTTATATTATTGAAAAAATGAATGATATGTTATATTTTATGTGTTGTGATAGTGCAACTGTTGCTACGTGCAATTTTATATTGTCCCAGACAGAGATGAGGATTCCTCTGATTCTGAGGATGTGTAGATGAGGAACGGCGGAGTATGGAAGCCAAATAGAGCCCCTCTGATTCCGAACCCATTACAAATGTTAGGGAATTAAATGGTAATATGTCAAGGATTATAAATCAAACACTGTGAGGTAAAAATGAAAGAACAATAGAGTTTATCACGAGAATCAAGATGTGTTTAATGATAAAGAAAAATGTATTATTGTAAAACAGGAAATTGTTAGTTTAAGAAATAAAACATGTTATAACTAAATGACTAAGAATATAAGAAACTTGAAAGATACTAGTAAGCTAAAAAATAATACTAGCCAAGAACCAATCTAGTGCAACACACTAACAAACTATTAAACTCAATGCAGAAAAGAAGCAGTAATAGTATAATAAAACCAAACTAAAATGATAATTTCTTCAAATGTAAAATTTCTTTCAAATTATCAATTTTGAGAGGGGAGTATATGTAACACCACAAAATGTTACATAACCTAGACATTCACCAAAAGGGTAAATAAGTACACTGAAATAATAAAAGTGAATAATTTATGATGAAAGTAGCAAAGAAGAGAAGGACCAACAAAGAAGAAAGAAGAAGAAGGATCCCAAGAAGCAGTGAGGAATACACTGCATGACACTACAACAAATACTATGACTGACTCTAACTAATGGACATGCCAAGTTCACTATAAGCTGTCAAACAAGCCAGTCAATGACATGAATATAATGTCATGTGTCAGATAAACCAATTAAATAATGACGAAAATAATGTAATATCAGTAACAGCATTTTGGCTGAAAATAAAGGAACCATGACCAGTAAATGACAAAGCCTATGACTAGATTAGCTATGGCCACAATGTGTATTAAAACTAGCATTACAAACCCAGATGTAATACTAGTGAGTAAAAGTAGTTATAAAAGGAAACCTTATATGGATGAATAACTTCCTTATTATATAAAATGTAACTAGTAACAATTATTAAAGCATAAACATATGCTAAAAAATATGTCTAGACCATGCCTAAACAAACGTTGTCAGTAAATTAATGAGGAAAAAGGACTCCTAGTGAACATAAGATTTACTGAACAATCAATATAACTAAAGATAATGTGAAATACCACCACTCAATTGTTAATGGATAACGTTAAATTGAGTAGGCCAAACGAAATGTAATTAGGAATAAGGATTTTCGATAATAATGTATCGCCTTAATTATGTTAAGATTTAATATTGTACAGTTATAAATAGCTATTAAGTATAATCACAGATGTGTTAGTGTTTGAACAAAGACGTTATAAAGAAAACGCAATGTGAAACACTAAATGTCGAGAGATATGGAATGCTCGCATTATGCATCGCTAGCAGACGACAGTGAGAAACCATGTTTCTAAACATTCTTTATGAGCATTGTCAAAGAAAACGAGGTTAAAACCTGTGTTAAGCCACATCAAATTGAAGCCCATAAACTAAACTTTAATTTGATGGTAATAACCTCGCGATCGAAACTATAATAAGTGCGTAGTGCGCGTTAGCATCAGTTATTGTTAAAAAGTAAGAAATTGGTTGGGTAAAACCAACAACAACGGCAGTTGTCAACAACGTTCGCCGGACGACGGTTAAAAAACAATACGTCATTTTGTAACGGTTATCAGAACCAATCAGAAGAGAGATTATTGAACGATCTTACCGCCTAAGCCCTATGAAGCGAGGGGGTATATAATCAAAAACGGAGAGAATTCGTTACACTTTTTGTCATCACCTCGAGCGAGACAGTTGTCGCTCGTCACCGCAATATTTTTGAAATTAGTACAACAATAGTAAACCGTTTAAAATTTTCTTCAAGACATTCAACGATACTGCAATTTACTAGAAGGAAGTGCTTCGAAAGTAAAGTGAATATTTTAATTTGTGCGTGATTTTAGAACGAGAGAGAGAGAGTTTTTTAATCAGTATTTAACATAGCCCAGATTTAGTTAGAAGAGGGCCGATTCTCCGTTCATAGTTCGTGTGAAGTGTAATTAACCAGTGGTCATTATAATCCGATCACTGGAGTGTTTTTAATAAATTTTAATCTATTTGATTAAAAGAAAAAAGGTAACACTGTGACAATTCATTTTATTTATCTGCTTGCACTGATCATTATTTACCACAAAACTGTACTGACGCAAGAACAACTAAACTTTCAATCGTATACACCGTTTCAATTTACTTAGCGGATTTGTCAATCCAATGTAAGATTTTGTATTAGTACTAAGGGTTAAAAATATATGTTAGTAAATAAGTCAGCATAACAAACGCTCGCCTGAAAAATAGTTACGAGTTTTAAAAAGAGGCCAAATTATTAATTATTATTATTAACGTCTGTCAAGGCATAGGATAGTTCTTTATTGTATTTCAAAGAGCCTACCCGTGAGGTATATTATATAATTAAAAAGTCAAATTGTTAATAGGTATAAGAGTTTATTGTTCTAACTGAGCTAGACCGTATTGTAAACGGACCAAGTAACTTCAGATTTATATTAATGTATCAATTGTACTTTAATTGTTGATTTTATTTATAAGGGTAAAATAAACCCAGATTTTATTCAGCATAAACCTTGATCATAATTATTTCATATAGTTAATTGATAATTAACATTGAGTACATGGAGATAAATCAGAGTAAAGATGCTACTATATTAGATTTAAATTGTAGTGAAAACGTCAAGCATTTAAACAAAGTTTAAAGTGAATTTATCAATTCTAAATTTTATTAATTGGTTTTTCATGGGAATTTTCCTAAAATAAACCCATGTGGCGCCCTTATTGTACACAAGGAGTGATATAACCTTGTTGAAAAAGCAAGCTGGTATTAAGCGCATCTTGACAGCTTATATTTTTGGTAAGTGAACTTCAGAACTTCCAGTATCACGAACAGGTACGTGAAAGTATATATTATTATAAATTGTTTGTCCAGACGAGACTTAACGTTACGTACACTGACGACACTTAACCGAGAAGAGGAGTTCCGCTGCAAGATCGACGCTACGGCTACGTTCATCCATCGACCAGCGATTAACTTATTATTCACTATAATTATCAAACTTTACTAAATAAACAATATTTATCAATTATTACTAAAGATTATTACTGCAATTATTTTAAAAATAGTTCATTTTTAAATTGTAACACGAGATTTGCTATAATCGAATTTTAACTTAACTTTAAATCAAATTAAATTGACGCATACAACGTGCGGCAGAAATTAAACACACACGAGATACTCAGTTGTGTTATAAATTGGCGACCAACAGAGTGTGGCTTTAAAAATATTAAACGAATAAATTTTTAATATTACAATATTAAGCCCGGCGGCAAATACAAGAGAACAATCATGCCTTACACACCAATAGGAGACGCGAACTTTTTGGAGATAATGAGGGCGATGATGGAAGAAGTATTAAACAAACGTAACGGGTCATTAAAGGAAGCTTTTAGGATATCCCGGGAAGAGAATCAGAAGAATATGGAAGCATTGAAGGAAGATTTAAATAAATATCTCGAGTCATGTATTGAGGATAACAGGAAGTGGAGGGAAGAAAGGAAGGACGATGGCAAACCGGCGATAGAAGAAGTACCAAATGATGAACCCATGGAAGAATTAAGTCTACAATCCGAAGACGATGGCAAACAAACCGAGAATAAAGAAGACTCAAAGGCATTGTTATTTGAGGATAAACACCTCAGAAGTGAAGAGATTATTCAGCACAAAGAAGTCATTATTGAAAGTGTAAAGAACGAGGTGATTCAGAAAACCGAAGAAGAGGAAATAGAGAACCACATGAGTAAGAAAAGAGGAGAAAGAAGAATGATACGTCCCAAGAAAGTGAGAATTACACGGGAAATATTAGAGATGACTAGGAGTGGCTTAATTAACTTCGTGGACAACCCAATTATTCGTCATAGAGCAAGAATCAACGGTAAGAAGTATGAACAGAACTTCATAAAAATATTAAAAGTAAATCACCATAAAACCGTGAATAAGAACTTAAATAAAGATACAATTAAAGTAAATATGCCAACAAGTGAAGGACACCAGACAAGGTTAGTTGATTCCTCAATGAATAACCGACCATTAAAATATTTAATTAATAATCCAGATGACGGAACGATTAAAACAATGTTACATACCAGTGATTATGTTATGACGGAGAAGGTTATAGACAATGAGGTATTTAAAGTGAATACTCCTCGAAGAAGGATGCATCGCAGGAAGAAGGAAAACTACTAGGGACAAATGGACCGGATCATTGAAGGATACGCCCAAGCGATCAGAAAATTGCGGCAGGAAAGGAACCAGTTGACGGAGAACTCCAGCCAGAAGACAGGAGACAACGAACCAGAGTTAGAAGAGACACCAGAAGTTAATTATAACAAAAACCAGGAGAACACCAGACACCTGGGTAACAAAGATAATGGGGAGAAGAAAACGAAAGGACATAAGGTAGCTGAAGATTTGGTCACAACAAAATGGAAGAGCCGAATGATAGTGAGGTACGCGACAGGGGCAGAAAAAAGTCCGAACATAAAGATGATCCAAACGACAAACATACCGAATATGAATGACTATGGCTAAACATTAGAAGCCATCAGCCACTGAAGAAAAAGGACAGATATCAAAGATAACTGAGAGAAGCGACCAAAAGTTAAAGAAAATTAAAAAACCATCAGAACTATATGAAACTATTTAAAGAATATAAAAAGTATTATGTATAAGGAAATTTATTATAAAATGTATTGTAAGATGTTAAATATCATAATATATGTCGTATTATAAACAGCTATCAAAAATGGATCCATGAAAACGTAATTGACCCATAATGAACCCAATAGAATGGTGAAGCACAAGAGAACCCCATATATAGACTATTGAATGAACTTATTATAATATAAGAGTGAATTACTGTATCATACAGTGAATATAACAAGAGTGTTTATTATATCAAATATCATAAAAGTGTCTACCATAAAAATGTTAAATAAGTGATAAAGAAAAATATTTATCATACTAAATGTATTGAAAATATCTAATTGCATATAACAACAATGTTTATCATATCAAATAATAAAGAAAAATGTCTATTATATTGTATAAAACAAAAATGATTATTATATATTGTATCTAACAAAAATGTATGTCAAAATAATAATATAATGTTACTCTGACTCTTCAAATGATTAATTTCAATAAATGAAATTAAAACGTCCACAGTAAATGTTAAAAAATCAAACATTTGAAGGAGTAGAGAAGAAAAACAACAAAGTGTCGAATATTGAAAGAAGATGGATTAAACAAGGAATGGGAATAATTAATTAAGTGATAAATAAAAATGTGTATCATATTGTATAATAAAGAGAAATGTCTATTTACAAATAGCAAAAATGTTTATTGTATATTGAGTATAATAAGAATGATTATTATATATTGTATCTAACAAAAATGTATGTCAAAATAATAATATAATGTTACTCTGACTCTTCAAATGATTAATTTCAATAAATGAAATTAAAACGTCCAGAATAAATGTTAAAAAATCAAACATTTGAAGGAGCAGAGGAGAAAAACAACAAAGCGTCGCATATTGAAAAGAGAGGGAATAAAAAGGAATGAGAAAGAATATTAAATAAAAAAGAAAAATGTGTATCGTATAGCATATACCAAGACTGTTTATCATATTAAGTGAGTGATGAACGAGAATGATTATCATATTGTATAAAAAAGAAAAATGTCTATTTATGTATAACTAAAGTGTTTATCATAATACTACTATTATTAAGGAACAAGAATGTTAATTGAACGATAAAGAAAAATGTTTAGTTGTATATACCAAAAATATATATCAAATTGTATCTAACAAAAATGTTTATTATATGAATATTGTAAACCCTGGTAATCCAGGATGATAATGAACCAAATGTTAAAAAACCCAATATACAAACAATGTTAAGAGTGAACTATTGTGAACTCAAGAAGAATTTAAAGACCAACTGCATAATTATATAGTGATAAATCTAAGTGTGTAATTTAAGAATATTAAGATAAACAGAACAACTTACAAACTAGTATAGAAAAATAACAACAAGGCTAATAAATAACATAGCCAATATGTCAAGTTAGAGATAAAATAATGACCTGTGAAGAGAAGTGTAGTAGCTAAAATGATAAAACATGAAAAGTGATAACAAGGAAACCTCTAATACCTTGAATGTTATGTTGAATAAGACATCATACTCTTATATTATTGAAAAAATGAATGATATGTTATATTTTATGTGTTGTGATAGTGCAACTGTTGCTACGTGCAATTTTATATTGTCCCAGACAGAGATGAGGATTCCTCTGATTCTGAGGATGTGTAGATGAGGAACGGCGGAGTATGGAAGCCAAATAGAGCCCCTCTGATTCCGAACCCATTACAAATGTTAGGGAATTAAATGGTAATATGTCAAGGATTATAAATCAAACACTGTGAGGTAAAAATGAAAGAACAATAGAGTTTATCACGAGAATCAAGATGTGTTTAATGATAAAGAAAAATGTATTATTGTAAAACAGGAAATTGTTAGTTTAAGAAATAAAACATGTTATAACTAAATGACTAAGAATATAAGAAACTTGAAAGATACTAGTAAGCTAAAAAATAATACTAGCCAAGAACCAATCTAGTGCAACACACTAACAAACTATTAAACTCAATGCAGAAAAGAAGCAGTAATAGTATAATAAAACCAAACTAAAATGATAATTTCTTCAAATGTAAAATTTCTTTCAAATTATCAATTTTGAGAGGGGAGTATATGTAACACCACAAAATGTTACATAACCTAGACATTCACCAAAAGGGTAAATAAGTACACTGAAATAATAAAAGTGAATAATTTATGATGAAAGTAGCAAAGAAGAGAAGGACCAACAAAGAAGAAAGAAGAAGAAGGATCCCAAGAAGCAGTGAGGAATACACTGCATGACACTACAACAAATACTATGACTGACTCTAACTAATGGACATGCCAAGTTCACTATAAGCTGTCAAACAAGCCAGTCAATGACATGAATATAATGTCATGTGTCAGATAAACCAATTAAATAATGACGAAAATAATGTAATATCAGTAACAGCATTTTGGCTGAAAATAAAGGAACCATGACCAGTAAATGACAAAGCCTATGACTAGATTAGCTATGGCCACAATGTGTATTAAAACTAGCATTACAAACCCAGATGTAATACTAGTGAGTAAAAGTAGTTATAAAAGGAAACCTTATATGGATGAATAACTTCCTTATTATATAAAATGTAACTAGTAACAATTATTAAAGCATAAACATATGCTAAAAAATATGTCTAGACCATGCCTAAACAAACGTTGTCAGTAAATTAATGAGGAAAAAGGACTCCTAGTGAACATAAGATTTACTGAACAATCAATATAACTAAAGATAATGTGAAATACCACCACTCAATTGTTAATGGATAACGTTAAATTGAGTAGGCCAAACGAAATGTAATTAGGAATAAGGATTTTCGATAATAATGTATCGCCTTAATTATGTTAAGATTTAATATTGTACAGTTATAAATAGCTATTAAGTATAATCACAGATGTGTTAGTGTTTGAACAAAGACGTTATAAAGAAAACGCAATGTGAAACACTAAATGTCGAGAGATATGGAATGCTCGCATTATGCATCGCTAGCAGACGACAGTGAGAAACCATGTTTCTAAACATTCTTTATGAGCATTGTCAAAGAAAACGAGGTTAAAACCTGTGTTAAGCCACATCAAATTGAAGCCCATAAACTAAACTTTAATTTGATGGTAATAACCTCGCGATCGAAACTATAATAAGTGCGTAGTGCGCGTTAGCATCAGTTATTGTTAAAAAGTAAGAAATTGGTTGGGTAAAACCAACAACAACGGCAGTTGTCAACAACGTTCGCCGGACGACGGTTAAAAAACAATACGTCATTTTGTAACGGTTATCAGAACCAATCAGAAGAGAGATTATTGAACGATCTTACCGCCTAAGCCCTATGAAGCGAGGGGGTATATAATCAAAAACGGAGAGAATTCGTTACACTTTTTGTCATCACCTCGAGCGAGACAGTTGTCGCTCGTCACCGCAATATTTTTGAAATTAGTACAACAATAGTAAACCGTTTAAAATTTTCTTCAAGACATTCAACGATACTGCAATTTACTAGAAGGAAGTGCTTCGAAAGTAAAGTGAATATTTTAATTTGTGCGTGATTTTAGAACGAGAGAGAGAGAGTTTTTTAATCAGTATTTAACATAGCCCAGATTTAGTTAGAAGAGGGCCGATTCTCCGTTCATAGTTCGTGTGAAGTGTAATTAACCAGTGGTCATTATAATCCGATCACTGGAGTGTTTTTAATAAATTTTAATCTATTTGATTAAAAGAAAAAAGGTAACACTGTGACAATTCATTTTATTTATCTGCTTGCACTGATCATTATTTACCACAAAACTGTACTGACGCAAGAACAACTAAACTTTCAATCGTATACACCGTTTCAATTTACTTAGCGGATTTGTCAATCCAATGTAAGATTTTGTATTAGTACTAAGGGTTAAAAATATATGTTAGTAAATAAGTCAGCATAACAAACGCTCGCCTGAAAAATAGTTACGAGTTTTAAAAAGAGGCCAAATTATTAATTATTATTATTAACGTCTGTCAAGGCATAGGATAGTTCTTTATTGTATTTCAAAGAGCCTACCCGTGAGGTATATTATATAATTAAAAAGTCAAATTGTTAATAGGTATAAGAGTTTATTGTTCTAACTGAGCTAGACCGTATTGTAAACGGACCAAGTAACTTCAGATTTATATTAATGTATCAATTGTACTTTAATTGTTGATTTTATTTATAAGGGTAAAATAAACCCAGATTTTATTCAGCATAAACCTTGATCATAATTATTTCATATAGTTAATTGATAATTAACATTGAGTACATGGAGATAAATCAGAGTAAAGATGCTACTATATTAGATTTAAATTGTAGTGAAAACGTCAAGCATTTAAACAAAGTTTAAAGTGAATTTATCAATTCTAAATTTTATTAATTGGTTTTTCATGGGAATTTTCCTAAAATAAACCCATGTGGCGCCCTTATTGTACACAAGGAGTGATATAACCTTGTTGAAAAAGCAAGCTGGTATTAAGCGCATCTTGACAGCTTATATTTTTGGTAAGTGAACTTCAGAACTTCCAGTATCACGAACAGGTACGTGAAAGTATATATTATTATAAATTGTTTGTCCAGACGAGACTTAACGTTACGTACACTGACGACACTTAACCGAGAAGAGGAGTTCCGCTGCAAGATCGACGCTACGGCTACGTTCATCCATCGACCAGCGATTAACTTATTATTCACTATAATTATCAAACTTTACTAAATAAACAATATTTATCAATTATTACTAAAGATTATTACTGCAATTATTTTAAAAATAGTTCATTTTTAAATTGTAACACGAGATTTGCTATAATCGAATTTTAACTTAACTTTAAATCAAATTAAATTGACGCATACAACGTGCGGCAGAAATTAAACACACACGAGATACTCAGTTGTGTTATAAATTGGCGACCAACAGAGTGTGGCTTTAAAAATATTAAACGAATAAATTTTTAATATTACAATATTAAGCCCGGCGGCAAATACAAGAGAACAATCATGCCTTACACACCAATAGGAGACGCGAACTTTTTGGAGATAATGAGGGCGATGATGGAAGAAGTATTAAACAAACGTAACGGGTCATTAAAGGAAGCTTTTAGGATATCCCGGGAAGAGAATCAGAAGAATATGGAAGCATTGAAGGAAGATTTAAATAAATATCTCGAGTCATGTATTGAGGATAACAGGAAGTGGAGGGAAGAAAGGAAGGACGATGGCAAACCGGCGATAGAAGAAGTACCAAATGATGAACCCATGGAAGAATTAAGTCTACAATCCGAAGACGATGGCAAACAAACCGAGAATAAAGAAGACTCAAAGGCATTGTTATTTGAGGATAAACACCTCAGAAGTGAAGAGATTATTCAGCACAAAGAAGTCATTATTGAAAGTGTAAAGAACGAGGTGATTCAGAAAACCGAAGAAGAGGAAATAGAGAACCACATGAGTAAGAAAAGAGGAGAAAGAAGAATGATACGTCCCAAGAAAGTGAGAATTACACGGGAAATATTAGAGATGACTAGGAGTGGCTTAATTAACTTCGTGGACAACCCAATTATTCGTCGTAGAGCAAGAATCAACGGTAAGAAGTATGAACAGAACTTCATAAAAATATTAAAAGTAAATCACCATAAAACCGTGAATAAGAACTTAAATAAAGATACAATTAAAGTAAATATGCCAACAAGTGAAGGACACCAGACAAGGTTAGTTGATTCCTCAATGAATAACCGACCATTAAAATATTTAATTAATAATCCAGATGACGGAACGATTAAAACAATGTTACATACCAGTGATTATGTTATGACGGAGAAGGTTATAGACAATGAGGTAGTTAAAGTGAATACTCCTCGAAGAAGGATGCATCGCAGGAAGAAGGAAAACTACTAGGGACAAATGGACCGGATCATTGAAGGATACGCCCAAGCGATCAGAAAATTGCGGCAGGAAAGGAACCAGTTGACGGAGAACTCCAGCCAGAAGACAGGAGACAACGAACCAGAGTTAGAAGAGACACCAGAAGTTAATTATAACAAAAACCAGGAGAACACCAGACACCTGGGTAACAAAGATAATGGGGAGAAGAAAACGAAAGGACATAAGGTAGCTGAAGATTTGGTCACAACAAAATGGAAGAGCCGAATGATAGTGAGGTACGCGACAGGGGCAGAAAAAAGTCCGAACATAAAGATGATCCAAACGACAAACACACCGAATATGAATGACTATGGCTAAACATTAGAAGCCATCAGCCACTGAAGAAAAAGGACAGATATCAAAGATAACTGAGAGAAGCGACCAAAAGTTAAAGAAAATTAAAAAACCATCAGAACTATATGAAACTATTTAAAGAATATAAAAAGTATTATGTATAAGGAAATTTATTATAAAATGTATTGTAAGATGTTAAATATCATAATATATGTCGTATTATAAACAGCTATCAAAAATGGATCCATGAAAACGTAATTGACCCATAATGAACCCAATAGAATGGTGAAGCACAAGAGAACCCCATATATAGACTATTGAATGAACTTATTATAATATAAGAGTGAATTACTGTATCATACAGTGAATATAACAAGAGTGTTTATTATATCAAATATCATAAAAGTGTCTACCATAAAAATGTTAAATAAGTGATAAAGAAAAATATTTATCATACTAAATGTATTGAAAATATCTAATTGCATATAACAACAATGTTTATCATATCAAATAATAAAGAAAAATGTCTATTATATTGTATAAAACAAAAATGATTATTATATATTGTATCTAACAAAAATGTATGTCAAAATAATAATATAATGTTACTCTGACTCTTCAAATGATTAATTTCAATAAATGAAATTAAAACGTCCACAGTAAATGTTAAAAAATCAAACATTTGAAGGAGTAGAGAAGAAAAACAACAAAGTGTCGAATATTGAAAGAAGATGGATTAAACAAGGAATGGGAATAATTAATTAAGTGATAAATAAAAATGTGTATCATATTGTATAATAAAGAGAAATGTCTATTTACAAATAGCAAAAATGTTTATTGTATATTGAGTATAATAAGAATGATTATTATATATTGTATCTAACAAAAATGTATGTCAAAATAATAATATAATGTTACTCTGACTCTTCAAATGATTAATTTCAATAAATGAAATTAAAACGTCCAGAATAAATGTTAAAAAATCAAACATTTGAAGGAGCAGAGGAGAAAAACAACAAAGTGTCGCATATTGAAAAGAGAGGGAATAAAAAGGAATGAGAAAGAATATTAAATAAAAAAGAAAAATGTGTATCGTATAGCATATACCAAGACTGTTTATCATATTAAGTGAGTGATGAACGAGAATGATTATCATATTGTATAAAAAAGAAAAATGTCTATTTATGTGTAACTAAAGTGTTTATCATAATACTACTATTATTAAGGAACAAGAATGTTAATTGAACGATAAAGAAAAATGTTTAGTTGTATATACCAAAAATATATATCAAATTGTATCTAACAAAAATGTTTATTATATGAATATTGTAAACCCTGGTAATCCAGGATGATAATGAACCAAATGTTAAAAAACCCAATATACAAACAATGTTAAGAGTGAACTATTGTGAACTCAAGAAGAATTTAAAGACCAACTGCATAATTATATAGTGATAAATCTAAGTGTGTAATTTAAGAATATTAAGATAAACAGAACAACTTACAAACTAGTATAGAAAAATAACAACAAGGCTAATAAATAACATAGCCAATATGTCAAGTTAGAGATAAAATAATGACCTGTGAAGAGAAGTGTAGTAGCTAAAATGATAAAACATGAAAAGTGATAACAAGGAAACCTCTAATACCTTGAATGTTATGTTGAATAAGACATCATACTCTTATATTATTGAAAAAATGAATGATATGTTATATTTTATGTGTTGTGATAGTGCAACTGTTGCTACGTGCAATTTTATATTGTCCCAGACAGAGATGAGGATTCCTCTGATTCTGAGGATGTGTAGATGAGGAACGGCGGAGTATGGAAGCCAAATAGAGCCCCTCTGATTCCGAACCCATTACAAATGTTAGGGAATTAAATGGTAATATGTCAAGGATTATAAATCAAACACTGTGAGGTAAAAATGAAAGAACAATAGAGTTTATCACGAGAATCAAGATGTGTTTAATGATAAAGAAAAATGTATTATTGTAAAACAGGAAATTGTTAGTTTAAGAAATAAAACATGTTATAACTAAATGACTAAGAATATAAGAAACTTGAAAGATACTAGTAAGCTAAAAAATAATACTAGCCAAGAACCAATCTAGTGCAACACACTAACAAACTATTAAACTCAATGCAGAAAAGAAGCAGTAATAGTATAATAAAACCAAACTAAAATGATAATTTCTTCAAATGTAAAATTTCTCTCAAATTATCAATTTTGAGAGGGGAGTATATGTAACACCACAAAATGTTACATAACCTAGACATTCACCAAAAGGGTAAATAAGTACACTGAAATAATAAAAGTGAATAATTTATGATGAAAGTAGCAAAGAAGAGAAGGACCAACAAAGAAGAAAGAAGAAGAAGAAGGATCCCAAGAAGCAGTGAGGAATACACTGCATGACACTACAACAAATACTATGACTGACTCTAACTAATGGACATGCCAAGTTCACTATAAGCTGTCAAACAAGCCAGTCAATGACATGAATATAATGTCATGCGTCAGATAAACCAATTAAATAATGACGAAAATAATGTAATATCAGTAACAGCATTTTGGCTGAAAATAAAGGAACCATGACCAGTAAATGACAAAGCCTATGACTAGATTAGCTATGGCCACAATGTGTATTAAAACTAGCATTACAAACCCAGATGTAATACTAGTGAGTAAAAGTAGTTATAAAAGGAAACCTTATATGGATGAATAACTTCCTTATTATATAAAATGTAACTAGTAACAATTATTAAAGCATAAACATATGCTAAAAAATATGTCTAGACCATGCCTAAACAAACGTTGTCAGTAAATTAATGAGGAAAAAGGACTCCTAGTGAACATAAGATTTACTGAACAATCAATATAACTAAAGATAATGTGAAATACCACCACTCAATTGTTAATGGATAACGTTAAATTGAGTAGGCCAAACGAAATGTAATTAGGAATAAGGATTTTCGATAATAATGTATCGCCTTAATTATGTTAAGATTTAATATTGTACAGTTATAAATAGCTATTAAGTATAATCACAGATGTGTTAGTGTTTGAACAAAGACGTTATAAAGAAAACGCAATGTGAAACACTAAATGTCGAGAGATATGGAATGCTCGCATTATGCATCGCTAGCAGACGACAGTGAGAAACCATGTTTCTAAACATTCTTTATGAGCATTGTCAAAGAAAACGAGGTTAAAACCTGTGTTAAGCCACATCAAATTGAAGCCCATAAACTAAACTTTAATTTGATGGTAATAACCTCGCGATCGAAACTATAATAAGTGCGTAGTGCGCGTTAGCATCAGTTATTGTTAAAAAGTAAGAAATTGGTTGGGTAAAACCAACAACAACGGCAGTTGTCAACAACGTTCGCCGGACGACGGTTAAAAAACAATACGTCATTTTGTAACGGTTATCAGAACCAATCAGAAGAGAGATTATTGAACGATCTTACCGCCTAAGCCCTATGAAGCGAGGGGGTATATAATCAAAAACGGAGAGAATTCGTTACACTTTTTGTCATCACCTCGAGCGAGACAGTTGTCGCTCGTCACCGCAATATTTTTTAATAACTGAAATTAGTACAACAATAGTAAACCGTTTAAAATTTTCTTCAAGACATTCAACGATACTGCAATTTACTAGAAGGAAGTGCTTCGAAAGTAAAGTGAATATTTTAATTTGTGCGTGATTTTAGAACGAGAGAGAGAGAGAGTTTTTTAATCAGTATTTAACATAGCCCAGATTTAGTTAGAAGAGGGCCGATTCTCCGTTCATAGTTCGTGTGAAGTGTAATTAACCAGTGGTCATTATAATCCGATCACTGGAGTGTTTTTAATAAATTTTAATCTATTTGATTAAAAGAAAAAAGGTAACACTGTGACAATTCATTTTATTTATCTGCTTGCACTGATCATTATTTACCACAAAACTGTACTGACGCAAGAACAACTAAACTTTCAATCGTATACACCGTTTCAATTTACTTAGCGGATTTGTCAATCCAATGTAAGATTTTGTATTAGTACTAAGGGTTAAAAATATATGTTAGTAAATAAGTCAGCATAACAAACGCTCGCCTGAAAAATAGTTACGAGTTTTAAAAAGAGGCCAAATTATTAATTATTATTATTAACGTCTGTCAAGGCATAGGATAGTTCTTTATTGTATTTCAAAGAGCCTACCCGTGAGGTATATTATATAATTAAAAAGTCAAATTGTTAATAGGTATAAGAGTTTATTGTTCTAACTGAGCTAGACCGTATTGTAAACGGACCAAGTAACTTCAGATTTATATTAATGTATCAATTGTACTTTAATTGTTGATTTTATTTATAAGGGTAAAATAAACCCAGATTTTATTCAGCATAAACCTTGATCATAATTATTTCATATAGTTAATTGATAATTAACATTGAGTACATGGAGATAAATCAGAGTAAAGATGCTACTATATTAGATTTAAATTGTAGTGAAAACGTCAAGCATTTAAACAAAGTTTAAAGTGAATTTATCAATTCTAAATTTTATTAATTGGTTTTTCATGGGAATTTTCCTAAAATAAACCCATGTGGCGCCCTTATTGTACACAAGGAGTGATATAACCTTGTTGAAAAAGCAAGCTGGTATTAAGCGCATCTTGACAGCTTATATTTTTGGTAAGTGAACTTCAGAACTTCCAGTATCACGAACAGGTACGTGAAAGTATATATTATTATAAATTGTTTGTCCAGACGAGACTTAACGTTACGTACACTGACGACACTTAACCGAGAAGAGGAGTTCCGCTGCAAGATCGACGCTACGGCTACGTTCATCCATCGACCAGCGATTAACTTATTATTCACTATAATTATCAAACTTTACTAAATAAACAATATTTATCAATTATTACTAAAGATTATTACTGCAATTATTTTAAAAATAGTTCATTTTTAAATTGTAACACGAGATTTGCTATAATCGAATTTTAACTTAACTTTAAATCAAATTAAATTGACGCATACAACGTGCGGCAGAAATTAAACACACACGAGATACTCAGTTGTGTTATAAATTGGCGACCAACAGAGTGTGGCTTTAAAAATATTAAACGAATAAATTTTTAATATTACAATATTAAGCCCGGCGGCAAATACAAGAGAACAATCATGCCTTACACACCAATAGGAGACGCGAACTTTTTGGAGATAATGAGGGCGATGATGGAAGAAGTATTAAACAAACGTAACGGGTCATTAAAGGAAGCTTTTAGGATATCCCGGGAAGAGAATCAGAAGAATATGGAAGCATTGAAGGAAGATTTAAATAAATATCTCGAGTCATGTATTGAGGATAACAGGAAGTGGAGGGAAGAAAGGAAGGACGATGGCAAACCGGCGATAGAAGAAGTACCAAATGATGAACCCATGGAAGAATTAAGTCTACAATCCGAAGACGATGGCAAACAAACCGAGAATAAAGAAGACTCAAAGGCATTGTTATTTGAGGATAAACACCTCAGAAGTGAAGAGATTATTCAGCACAAAGAAGTCATTATTGAAAGTGTAAAGAACGAGGTGATTCAGAAAACCGAAGAAGAGGAAATAGAGAACCACATGAGTAAGAAAAGAGGAGAAAGAAGAATGATACGTCCCAAGAAAGTGAGAATTACACGGGAAATATTAGAGATGACTAGGAGTGGCTTAATTAACTTCGTGGACAACCCAATTATTCGTCGTAGAGCAAGAATCAACGGTAAGAAGTATGAACAGAACTTCATAAAAATATTAAAAGTAAATCACCATAAAACCGTGAATAAGAACTTAAATAAAGATACAATTAAAGTAAATATGCCAACAAGTGAAGGACACCAGACAAGGTTAGTTGATTCCTCAATGAATAACCGACCATTAAAATATTTAATTAATAATCCAGATGACGGAACGATTAAAACAATGTTACATACCAGTGATTATGTTATGACGGAGAAGGTTATAGACAATGAGGTAGTTAAAGTGAATACTCCTCGAAGAAGGATGCATCGCAGGAAGAAGGAAAACTACTAGGGACAAATGGACCGGATCATTGAAGGATACGCCCAAGCGATCAGAAAATTGCGGCAGGAAAGGAACCAGTTGACGGAGAACTCCAGCCAGAAGACAGGAGACAACGAACCAGAGTTAGAAGAGACACCAGAAGTTAATTATAACAAAAACCAGGAGAACACCAGACACCTGGGTAACAAAGATAATGGGGAGAAGAAAACGAAAGGACATAAGGTAGCTGAAGATTTGGTCACAACAAAATGGAAGAGCCGAATGATAGTGAGGTACGCGACAGGGGCAGAAAAAAGTCCAAACATAAAGATGATCCAAACGACAAACACACCGAATATGAATGACTATGGCTAAACATTAGAAGCCATCAGCCACTGAAGAAAAAGGACAGATATCAAAGATAACTGAGAGAAGCGACCAAAAGTTAAAGAAAATTAAAAAACCATCAGAACTATATGAAACTATTTAAAGAATATAAAAAGTATTATGTATAAGGAAATTTATTATAAAATGTATTGTAAGATGTTAAATATCATAATATATGTCGTATTATAAACAGCTATCAAAAATGGATCCATGAAAACGTAATTGACCCATAATGAACCCAATAGAATGGTGAAGCACAAGAGAACCCCATATATAGACTATTGAATGAACTTATTATAATATAAGAGTGAATTACTGTATCATACAGTGAATATAACAAGAGTGTTTATTATATCAAATATCATAAAAGTGTCTACCATAAAAATGTTAAATAAGTGATAAAGAAAAATATTTATCATACTAAATGTATTGAAAATATCTAATTGCATATAACAACAATGTTTATCATATCAAATAATAAAGAAAAATGTCTATTATATTGTATAAAACAAAAATGATTATTATATATTGTATCTAACAAAAATGTATGTCAAAATAATAATATAATGTTACTCTGACTCTTCAAATGATTAATTTCAATAAATGAAATTAAAACGTCCACAGTAAATGTTAAAAAATCAAACATTTGAAGGAGTAGAGAAGAAAAACAACAAAGTGTCGAATATTGAAAGAAGATGGATTAAACAAGGAATGGGAATAATTAATTAAGTGATAAATAAAAATGTGTATCATATTGTATAATAAAGAGAAATGTCTATTTACAAATAGCAAAAATGTTTATTGTATATTGAGTATAATAAGAATGATTATTATATATTGTATCTAACAAAAATGTATGTCAAAATAATAATATAATGTTACTCTGACTCTTCAAATGATTAATTTCAATAAATGAAATTAAAACGTCCAGAATAAATGTTAAAAAATCAAACATTTGAAGGAGCAGAGGAGAAAAACAACAAAGTGTCGCATATTGAAAAGAGAGGGAATAAAAAGGAATGAGAAAGAATATTAAATAAAAAAGAAAAATGTGTATCGTATAGCATATACCAAGACTGTTTATCATATTAAGTGAGTGATGAACGAGAATGATTATCATATTGTATAAAAAAGAAAAATGTCTATTTATGTATAACTAAAGTGTTTATCATAATACTACTATTATTAAGGAACAAGAATGTTAATTGAACGATAAAGAAAAATGTTTAGTTGTATATACCAAAAATATATATCAAATTGTATCTAACAAAAATGTTTATTATATGAATATTGTAAACCCTGGTAATCCAGGATGATAATGAACCAAATGTTAAAAAACCCAATATACAAACAATGTTAAGAGTGAACTATTGTGAACTCAAGAAGAATTTAAAGACCAACTGCATAATTATATAGTGATAAATCTAAGTGTGTAATTTAAGAATATTAAGATAAACAGAACAACTTACAAACTAGTATAGAAAAATAACAACAAGGCTAATAAATAACATAGCCAATATGTCAAGTTAGAGATAAAATAATGACCTGTGAAGAGAAGTGTAGTAGCTAAAATGATAAAACATGAAAAGTGATAACAAGGAAACCTCTAATACCTTGAATGTTATGTTGAATAAGACATCATACTCTTATATTATTGAAAAAATGAATGATATGTTATATTTTATGTGTTGTGATAGTGCAACTGTTGCTACGTGCAATTTTATATTGTCCCAGACAGAGATGAGGATTCCTCTGATTCTGAGGATGTGTAGATGAGGAACGGCGGAGTATGGAAGCCAAATAGAGCCCCTCTGATTCCGAACCCATTACAAATGTTAGGGAATTAAATGGTAATATGTCAAGGATTATAAATCAAACACTGTGAGGTAAAAATGAAAGAACAATAGAGTTTATCACGAGAATCAAGATGTGTTTAATGATAAAGAAAAATGTATTATTGTAAAACAGGAAATTGTTAGTTTAAGAAATAAAACATGTTATAACTAAATGACTAAGAATATAAGAAACTTGAAAGATACTAGTAAGCTAAAAAATAATACTAGCCAAGAACCAATCTAGTGCAACACACTAACAAACTATTAAACTCAATGCAGAAAAGAAGCAGTAATAGTATAATAAAACCAAACTAAAATGATAATTTCTTCAAATGTAAAATTTCTCTCAAATTATCAATTTTGAGAGGGGAGTATATGTAACACCACAAAATGTTACATAACCTAGACATTCACCAAAAGGGTAAATAAGTACACTGAAATAATAAAAGTGAATAATTTATGATGAAAGTAGCAAAGAAGAGAAGGACCAACAAAGAAGAAAGAAGAAGAAGGATCCCAAGAAGCAGTGAGGAATACACTGCATGACACTACAACAAATACTATGACTGACTCTAACTAATGGACATGCCAAGTTCACTATAAGCTGTCAAACAAGCCAGTCAATGACATGAATATAATGTCATGTGTCAGATAAACCAATTAAATAATGACGAAAATAATGTAATATCAGTAACAGCATTTTGGCTGAAAATAAAGGAACCATGACCAGTAAATGACAAAGCCTATGACTAGATTAGCTATGGCCACAATGTGTATTAAAACTAGCATTACAAACCCAGATGTAATACTAGTGAGTAAAAGTAGTTATAAAAGGAAACCTTATATGGATGAATAACTTCCTTATTATATAAAATGTAACTAGTAACAATTATTAAAGCATAAACATATGCTAAAAAATATGTCTAGACCATGCCTAAACAAACGTTGTCAGTAAATTAATGAGGAAAAAGGACTCCTAGTGAACATAAGATTTACTGAACAATCAATATAACTAAAGATAATGTGAAATACCACCACTCAATTGTTAATGGATAACGTTAAATTGAGTAGGCCAAACGAAATGTAATTAGGAATAAGGATTTTCGATAATAATGTATCGCCTTAATTATGTTAAGATTTAATATTGTACAGTTATAAATAGCTATTAAGTATAATCACAGATGTGTTAGTGTTTGAACAAAGACGTTATAAAGAAAACGCAATGTGAAACACTAAATGTCGAGAGATATGGAATGCTCGCATTATGCATCGCTAGCAGACGACAGTGAGAAACCATGTTTCTAAACATTCTTTATGAGCATTGTCAAAGAAAACGAGGTTAAAACCTGTGTTAAGCCACATCAAATTGAAGCCCATAAACTAAACTTTAATTTGATGGTAATAACCTCGCGATCGAAACTATAATAAGTGCGTAGTGCGCGTTAGCATCAGTTATTGTTAAAAAGTAAGAAATTGGTTGGGTAAAACCAACAACAACGGCAGTTGTCAACAACGTTCGCCGGACGACGGTTAAAAAACAATACGTCATTTTGTAACGGTTATCAGAACCAATCAGAAGAGAGATTATTGAACGATCTTACCGCCTAAGCCCTATGAAGCGAGGGGGTATATAATCAAAAACGGAGAGAATTCGTTACACTTTTTGTCATCACCTCGAGCGAGACAGTTGTCGCTCGTCACCGCAATATTTTTTAATAACTGAAATTAGTACAACAATAGTAAACCGTTTAAAATTTTCTTCAAGACATTCAACGATACTGCAATTTACTAGAAGGAAGTGCTTCGAAAGTAAAGTGAATATTTTAATTTGTGCGTGATTTTAGAACGAGAGAGAGAGAGAGTTTTTTAATCAGTATTTAACATAGCCCAGATTTAGTTAGAAGAGGGCCGATTCTCCGTTCATAGTTCGTGTGAAGTGTAATTAACCAGTGGTCATTATAATCCGATCACTGGAGTGTTTTTAATAAATTTTAATCTATTTGATTAAAAGAAAAAAGGTAACACTGTGACAATTCATTTTATTTATCTGCTTGCACTGATCATTATTTACCACAAAACTGTACTGACGCAAGAACAACTAAACTTTCAATCGTATACACCGTTTCAATTTACTTAGCGGATTTGTCAATCCAATGTAAGATTTTGTATTAGTACTAAGGGTTAAAAATATATGTTAGTAAATAAGTCAGCATAACAAACGCTCGCCTGAAAAATAGTTACGAGTTTTAAAAAGAGGCCAAATTATTAATTATTATTATTAACGTCTGTCAAGGCATAGGATAGTTCTTTATTGTATTTCAAAGAGCCTACCCGTGAGGTATATTATATAATTAAAAAGTCAAATTGTTAATAGGTATAAGAGTTTATTGTTCTAACTGAGCTAGACCGTATTGTAAACGGACCAAGTAACTTCAGATTTATATTAATGTATCAATTGTACTTTAATTGTTGATTTTATTTATAAGGGTAAAATAAACCCAGATTTTATTCAGCATAAACCTTGATCATAATTATTTCATATAGTTAATTGATAATTAACATTGAGTACATGGAGATAAATCAGAGTAAAGATGCTACTATATTAGATTTAAATTGTAGTGAAAACGTCAAGCATTTAAACAAAGTTTAAAGTGAATTTATCAATTCTAAATTTTATTAATTGGTTTTTCATGGGAATTTTCCTAAAATAAACCCATGTGGCGCCCTTATTGTACACAAGGAGTGATATAACCTTGTTGAAAAAGCAAGCTGGTATTAAGCGCATCTTGACAGCTTATATTTTTGGTAAGTGAACTTCAGAACTTCCAGTATCACGAACAGGTACGTGAAAGTATATATTATTATAAATTGTTTGTCCAGACGAGACTTAACGTTACGTACACTGACGACACTTAACCGAGAAGAGGAGTTCCGCTGCAAGATCGACGCTACGGCTACGTTCATCCATCGACCAGCGATTAACTTATTATTCACTATAATTATCAAACTTTACTAAATAAACAATATTTATCAATTATTACTAAAGATTATTACTGCAATTATTTTAAAAATAGTTCATTTTTAAATTGTAACACGAGATTTGCTATAATCGAATTTTAACTTAACTTTAAATCAAATTAAATTGACGCATACAACGTGCGGCAGAAATTAAACACACACGAGATACTCAGTTGTGTTATAAATTGGCGACCAACAGAGTGTGGCTTTAAAAATATTAAACGAATAAATTTTTAATATTACAATATTAAGCCCGGCGGCAAATACAAGAGAACAATCATGCCTTACACACCAATAGGAGACGCGAACTTTTTGGAGATAATGAGGGCGATGATGGAAGAAGTATTAAACAAACGTAACGGGTCATTAAAGGAAGCTTTTAGGATATCCCGGGAAGAGAATCAGAAGAATATGGAAGCATTGAAGGAAGATTTAAATAAATATCTCGAGTCATGTATTGAGGATAACAGGAAGTGGAGGGAAGAAAGGAAGGACGATGGCAAACCGGCGATAGAAGAAGTACCAAATGATGAACCCATGGAAGAATTAAGTCTACAATCCGAAGACGATGGCAAACAAACCGAGAATAAAGAAGACTCAAAGGCATTGTTATTTGAGGATAAACACCTCAGAAGTGAAGAGATTATTCAGCACAAAGAAGTCATTATTGAAAGTGTAAAGAACGAGGTGATTCAGAAAACCGAAGAAGAGGAAATAGAGAACCACATGAGTAAGAAAAGAGGAGAAAGAAGAATGATACGTCCCAAGAAAGTGAGAATTACACGGGAAATATTAGAGATGACTAGGAGTGGCTTAATTAACTTCGTGGACAACCCAATTATTCGTCGTAGAGCAAGAATCAACGGTAAGAAGTATGAACAGAACTTCATAAAAATATTAAAAGTAAATCACCATAAAACCGTGAATAAGAACTTAAATAAAGATACAATTAAAGTAAATATGCCAACAAGTGAAGGACACCAGACAAGGTTAGTTGATTCCTCAATGAATAACCGACCATTAAAATATTTAATTAATAATCCAGATGACGGAACGATTAAAACAATGTTACATACCAGTGATTATGTTATGACGGAGAAGGTTATAGACAATGAGGTAGTTAAAGTGAATACTCCTCGAAGAAGGATGCATCGCAGGAAGAAGGAAAACTACTAGGGACAAATGGACCGGATCATTGAAGGATACGCCCAAGCGATCAGAAAATTGCGGCAGGAAAGGAACCAGTTGACGGAGAACTCCAGCCAGAAGACAGGAGACAACGAACCAGAGTTAGAAGAGACACCAGAAGTTAATTATAACAAAAACCAGGAGAACACCAGACACCTGGGTAACAAAGATAATGGGGAGAAGAAAACGAAAGGACATAAGGTAGCTGAAGATTTGGTCACAACAAAATGGAAGAGCCGAATGATAGTGAGGTACGCGACAGGGGCAGAAAAAAGTCCAAACATAAAGATGATCCAAACGACAAACACACCGAATATGAATGACTATGGCTAAACATTAGAAGCCATCAGCCACTGAAGAAAAAGGACAGATATCAAAGATAACTGAGAGAAGCGACCAAAAGTTAAAGAAAATTAAAAAACCATCAGAACTATATGAAACTATTTAAAGAATATAAAAAGTATTATGTATAAGGAAATTTATTATAAAATGTATTGTAAGATGTTAAATATCATAATATATGTCGTATTATAAACAGCTATCAAAAATGGATCCATGAAAACGTAATTGACCCATAATGAACCCAATAGAATGGTGAAGCACAAGAGAACCCCATATATAGACTATTGAATGAACTTATTATAATATAAGAGTGAATTACTGTATCATACAGTGAATATAACAAGAGTGTTTATTATATCAAATATCATAAAAGTGTCTACCATAAAAATGTTAAATAAGTGATAAAGAAAAATATTTATCATACTAAATGTATTGAAAATATCTAATTGCATATAACAACAATGTTTATCATATCAAATAATAAAGAAAAATGTCTATTATATTGTATAAAACAAAAATGATTATTATATATTGTATCTAACAAAAATGTATGTCAAAATAATAATATAATGTTACTCTGACTCTTCAAATGATTAATTTCAATAAATGAAATTAAAACGTCCACAGTAAATGTTAAAAAATCAAACATTTGAAGGAGTAGAGAAGAAAAACAACAAAGTGTCGAATATTGAAAGAAGATGGATTAAACAAGGAATGGGAATAATTAATTAAGTGATAAATAAAAATGTGTATCATATTGTATAATAAAGAGAAATGTCTATTTACAAATAGCAAAAATGTTTATTGTATATTGAGTATAATAAGAATGATTATTATATATTGTATCTAACAAAAATGTATGTCAAAATAATAATATAATGTTACTCTGACTCTTCAAATGATTAATTTCAATAAATGAAATTAAAACGTCCAGAATAAATGTTAAAAAATCAAACATTTGAAGGAGCAGAGGAGAAAAACAACAAAGTGTCGCATATTGAAAAGAGAGGGAATAAAAAGGAATGAGAAAGAATATTAAATAAAAAAGAAAAATGTGTATCGTATAGCATATACCAAGACTGTTTATCATATTAAGTGAGTGATGAACGAGAATGATTATCATATTGTATAAAAAAGAAAAATGTCTATTTATGTATAACTAAAGTGTTTATCATAATACTACTATTATTAAGGAACAAGAATGTTAATTGAACGATAAAGAAAAATGTTTAGTTGTATATACCAAAAATATATATCAAATTGTATCTAACAAAAATGTTTATTATATGAATATTGTAAACCCTGGTAATCCAGGATGATAATGAACCAAATGTTAAAAAACCCAATATACAAACAATGTTAAGAGTGAACTATTGTGAACTCAAGAAGAATTTAAAGACCAACTGCATAATTATATAGTGATAAATCTAAGTGTGTAATTTAAGAATATTAAGATAAACAGAACAACTTACAAACTAGTATAGAAAAATAACAACAAGGCTAATAAATAACATAGCCAATATGTCAAGTTAGAGATAAAATAATGACCTGTGAAGAGAAGTGTAGTAGCTAAAATGATAAAACATGAAAAGTGATAACAAGGAAACCTCTAATACCTTGAATGTTATGTTGAATAAGACATCATACTCTTATATTATTGAAAAAATGAATGATATGTTATATTTTATGTGTTGTGATAGTGCAACTGTTGCTACGTGCAATTTTATATTGTCCCAGACAGAGATGAGGATTCCTCTGATTCTGAGGATGTGTAGATGAGGAACGGCGGAGTATGGAAGCCAAATAGAGCCCCTCTGATTCCGAACCCATTACAAATGTTAGGGAATTAAATGGTAATATGTCAAGGATTATAAATCAAACACTGTGAGGTAAAAATGAAAGAACAATAGAGTTTATCACGAGAATCAAGATGTGTTTAATGATAAAGAAAAATGTATTATTGTAAAACAGGAAATTGTTAGTTTAAGAAATAAAACATGTTATAACTAAATGACTAAGAATATAAGAAACTTGAAAGATACTAGTAAGCTAAAAAATAATACTAGCCAAGAACCAATCTAGTGCAACACACTAACAAACTATTAAACTCAATGCAGAAAAGAAGCAGTAATAGTATAATAAAACCAAACTAAAATGATAATTTCTTCAAATGTAAAATTTCTCTCAAATTATCAATTTTGAGAGGGGAGTATATGTAACACCACAAAATGTTACATAACCTAGACATTCACCAAAAGGGTAAATAAGTACACTGAAATAATAAAAGTGAATAATTTATGATGAAAGTAGCAAAGAAGAGAAGGACCAACAAAGAAGAAAGAAGAAGAAGGATCCCAAGAAGCAGTGAGGAATACACTGCATGACACTACAACAAATACTATGACTGACTCTAACTAATGGACATGCCAAGTTCACTATAAGCTGTCAAACAAGCCAGTCAATGACATGAATATAATGTCATGTGTCAGATAAACCAATTAAATAATGACGAAAATAATGTAATATCAGTAACAGCATTTTGGCTGAAAATAAAGGAACCATGACCAGTAAATGACAAAGCCTATGACTAGATTAGCTATGGCCACAATGTGTATTAAAACTAGCATTACAAACCCAGATGTAATACTAGTGAGTAAAAGTAGTTATAAAAGGAAACCTTATATGGATGAATAACTTCCTTATTATATAAAATGTAACTAGTAACAATTATTAAAGCATAAACATATGCTAAAAAATATGTCTAGACCATGCCTAAACAAACGTTGTCAGTAAATTAATGAGGAAAAAGGACTCCTAGTGAACATAAGATTTACTGAACAATCAATATAACTAAAGATAATGTGAAATACCACCACTCAATTGTTAATGGATAACGTTAAATTGAGTAGGCCAAACGAAATGTAATTAGGAATAAGGATTTTCGATAATAATGTATCGCCTTAATTATGTTAAGATTTAATATTGTACAGTTATAAATAGCTATTAAGTATAATCACAGATGTGTTAGTGTTTGAACAAAGACGTTATAAAGAAAACGCAATGTGAAACACTAAATGTCGAGAGATATGGAATGCTCGCATTATGCATCGCTAGCAGACGACAGTGAGAAACCATGTTTCTAAACATTCTTTATGAGCATTGTCAAAGAAAACGAGGTTAAAACCTGTGTTAAGCCACATCAAATTGAAGCCCATAAACTAAACTTTAATTTGATGGTAATAACCTCGCGATCGAAACTATAATAAGTGCGTAGTGCGCGTTAGCATCAGTTATTGTTAAAAAGTAAGAAATTGGTTGGGTAAAACCAACAACAACGGCAGTTGTCAACAACGTTCGCCGGACGACGGTTAAAAAACAATACGTCATTTTGTAACGGTTATCAGAACCAATCAGAAGAGAGATTATTGAACGATCTTACCGCCTAAGCCCTATGAAGCGAGGGGGTATATAATCAAAAACGGAGAGAATTCGTTACACTTTTTGTCATCACCTCGAGCGAGACAGTTGTCGCTCGTCACCGCAATATTTTTTAATAACTGAAATTAGTACAACAATAGTAAACCGTTTAAAATTTTCTTCAAGACATTCAACGATACTGCAATTTACTAGAAGGAAGTGCTTCGAAAGTAAAGTGAATATTTTAATTTGTGCGTGATTTTAGAACGAGAGAGAGAGAGAGTTTTTTAATCAGTATTTAACATAGCCCAGATTTAGTTAGAAGAGGGCCGATTCTCCGTTCATAGTTCGTGTGAAGTGTAATTAACCAGTGGTCATTATAATCCGATCACTGGAGTGTTTTTAATAAATTTTAATCTATTTGATTAAAAGAAAAAAGGTAACACTGTGACAATTCATTTTATTTATCTGCTTGCACTGATCATTATTTACCACAAAACTGTACTGACGCAAGAACAACTAAACTTTCAATCGTATACACCGTTTCAATTTACTTAGCGGATTTGTCAATCCAATGTAAGATTTTGTATTAGTACTAAGGGTTAAAAATATATGTTAGTAAATAAGTCAGCATAACAAACGCTCGCCTGAAAAATAGTTACGAGTTTTAAAAAGAGGCCAAATTATTAATTATTATTATTAACGTCTGTCAAGGCATAGGATAGTTCTTTATTGTATTTCAAAGAGCCTACCCGTGAGGTATATTATATAATTAAAAAGTCAAATTGTTAATAGGTATAAGAGTTTATTGTTCTAACTGAGCTAGACCGTATTGTAAACGGACCAAGTAACTTCAGATTTATATTAATGTATCAATTGTACTTTAATTGTTGATTTTATTTATAAGGGTAAAATAAACCCAGATTTTATTCAGCATAAACCTTGATCATAATTATTTCATATAGTTAATTGATAATTAACATTGAGTACATGGAGATAAATCAGAGTAAAGATGCTACTATATTAGATTTAAATTGTAGTGAAAACGTCAAGCATTTAAACAAAGTTTAAAGTGAATTTATCAATTCTAAATTTTATTAATTGGTTTTTCATGGGAATTTTCCTAAAATAAACCCATGTGGCGCCCTTATTGTACACAAGGAGTGATATAACCTTGTTGAAAAAGCAAGCTGGTATTAAGCGCATCTTGACAGCTTATATTTTTGGTAAGTGAACTTCAGAACTTCCAGTATCACGAACAGGTACGTGAAAGTATATATTATTATAAATTGTTTGTCCAGACGAGACTTAACGTTACGTACACTGACGACACTTAACCGAGAAGAGGAGTTCCGCTGCAAGATCGACGCTACGGCTACGTTCATCCATCGACCAGCGATTAACTTATTATTCACTATAATTATCAAACTTTACTAAATAAACAATATTTATCAATTATTACTAAAGATTATTACTGCAATTATTTTAAAAATAGTTCATTTTTAAATTGTAACACGAGATTTGCTATAATCGAATTTTAACTTAACTTTAAATCAAATTAAATTGACGCATACAACGTGCGGCAGAAATTAAACACACACGAGATACTCAGTTGTGTTATAAATTGGCGACCAACAGAGTGTGGCTTTAAAAATATTAAACGAATAAATTTTTAATATTACAATATTAAGCCCGGCGGCAAATACAAGAGAACAATCATGCCTTACACACCAATAGGAGACGCGAACTTTTTGGAGATAATGAGGGCGATGATGGAAGAAGTATTAAACAAACGTAACGGGTCATTAAAGGAAGCTTTTAGGATATCCCGGGAAGAGAATCAGAAGAATATGGAAGCATTGAAGGAAGATTTAAATAAATATCTCGAGTCATGTATTGAGGATAACAGGAAGTGGAGGGAAGAAAGGAAGGACGATGGCAAACCGGCGATAGAAGAAGTACCAAATGATGAACCCATGGAAGAATTAAGTCTACAATCCGAAGACGATGGCAAACAAACCGAGAATAAAGAAGACTCAAAGGCATTGTTATTTGAGGATAAACACCTCAGAAGTGAAGAGATTATTCAGCACAAAGAAGTCATTATTGAAAGTGTAAAGAACGAGGTGATTCAGAAAACCGAAGAAGAGGAAATAGAGAACCACATGAGTAAGAAAAGAGGAGAAAGAAGAATGATACGTCCCAAGAAAGTGAGAATTACACGGGAAATATTAGAGATGACTAGGAGTGGCTTAATTAACTTCGTGGACAACCCAATTATTCGTCATAGAGCAAGAATCAACGGTAAGAAGTATGAACAGAACTTCATAAAAATATTAAAAGTAAATCACCATAAAACCGTGAATAAGAACTTAAATAAAGATACAATTAAAGTAAATATGCCAACAAGTGAAGGACACCAGACAAGGTTAGTTGATTCCTCAATGAATAACCGACCATTAAAATATTTAATTAATAATCCAGATGACGGAACGATTAAAACAATGTTACATACCAGTGATTATGTTATGACGGAGAAGGTTATAGACAATGAGGTATTTAAAGTGAATACTCCTCGAAGAAGGATGCATTGCAGGAATAAGGAAAACTACTAGGGACAAATGGACCGGATCATTGAAGGATACGCCCAAGCGATCAGAAAATTGCGGCAGGAAAGGAACCAGTTGACGGAGAACTCCAGCCAGAAGACAGGAGACAACGAACCAGAGTTAGAAGAGACACCAGAAGTTAATTATAACAAAAACCAGGAGAACACCAGACACCTGGGTAACAAAGATAATGGGGAGAAGAAAACGAAAGGACATAAGGTAGCTGAAGATTTGGTCACAACAAAATGGAAGAGCCGAATGATAGTGAGGTACGCGACAGGGGCAGAAAAAAGTCCGAACATAAAGATGATCCAAACGACAAACATACCGAATATGAATGACTATGGCTAAACATTAGAAGCCATCAGCCACTGAAGAAAAAGGACAGATATCAAAGATAACTGAGAGAAGCGACCAAAAGTTAAAGAAAATTAAAAAACCATCAGAACTATATGAAACTATTTAAAGAATATAAAAAGTATTATGTATAAGGAAATTTATTATAAAATGTATTGTAAGATGTTAAATATCATAATATATGTCGTATTATAAACAGCTATCAAAAATGGATCCATGAAAACGTAATTGACCCATAATGAACCCAATAGAATGGTGAAGCACAAGAGAACCCCATATATAGACTATTGAATGAACTTATTATAATATAAGAGTGAATTACTGTATCATACAGTGAATATAACAAGAGTGTTTATTATATCAAATATCATAAAAGTGTCTACCATAAAAATGTTAAATAAGTGATAAAGAAAAATATTTATCATACTAAATGTATTGAAAATATCTAATTGCATATAACAACAATGTTTATCATATCAAATAATAAAGAAAAATGTCTATTATATTGTATAAAACAAAAATGATTATTATATATTGTATCTAACAAAAATGTATGTCAAAATAATAATATAATGTTACTCTGACTCTTCAAATGATTAATTTCAATAAATGAAATTAAAACGTCCACAGTAAATGTTAAAAAATCAAACATTTGAAGGAGTAGAGAAGAAAAACAACAAAGTGTCGAATATTGAAAGAAGATGGATTAAACAAGGAATGGGAATAATTAATTAAGTGATAAATAAAAATGTGTATCATATTGTATAATAAAGAGAAATGTCTATTTACAAATAGCAAAAATGTTTATTGTATATTGAGTATAATAAGAATGATTATTATATATTGTATCTAACAAAAATGTATGTCAAAATAATAATATAATGTTACTCTGACTCTTCAAATGATTAATTTCAATAAATGAAATTAAAACGTCCAGAATAAATGTTAAAAAATCAAACATTTGAAGGAGCAGAGGAGAAAAACAACAAAGTGTCGCATATTGAAAAGAGAGGGAATAAAAAGGAATGAGAAAGAATATTAAATAAAAAAGAAAAATGTGTATCGTATAGCATATACCAAGACTGTTTATCATATTAAGTGAGTGATGAACGAGAATGATTATCATATTGTATAAAAAAGAAAAATGTCTATTTATGTATAACTAAAGTGTTTATCATAATACTACTATTATTAAGGAACAAGAATGTTAATTGAACGATAAAGAAAAATGTTTAGTTGTATATACCAAAAATATATATCAAATTGTATCTAACAAAAATGTTTATTATATGAATATTGTAAACCCTGGTAATCCAGGATGATAATGAACCAAATGTTAAAAAACCCAATATACAAACAATGTTAAGAGTGAACTATTGTGAACTCAAGAAGAATTTAAAGACCAACTGCATAATTATATAGTGATAAATCTAAGTGTGTAATTTAAGAATATTAAGATAAACAGAACAACTTACAAACTAGTATAGAAAAATAACAACAAGGCTAATAAATAACATAGCCAATATGTCAAGTTAGAGATAAAATAATGACCTGTGAAGAGAAGTGTAGTAGCTAAAATGATAAAACATGAAAAGTGATAACAAGGAAACCTCTAATACCTTGAATGTTATGTTGAATAAGACATCATACTCTTATATTATTGAAAAAATGAATGATATGTTATATTTTATGTGTTGTGATAGTGCAACTGTTGCTACGTGCAATTTTATATTGTCCCAGACAGAGATGAGGATTCCTCTGATTCTGAGGATGTGTAGATGAGGAACGGCGGAGTATGGAAGCCAAATAGAGCCCCTCTGATTCCGAACCCATTACAAATGTTAGGGAATTAAATGGTAATATGTCAAGGATTATAAATCAAACACTGTGAGGTAAAAATGAAAGAACAATAGAGTTTATCACGAGAATCAAGATGTGTTTAATGATAAAGAAAAATGTATTATTGTAAAACAGGAAATTGTTAGTTTAAGAAATAAAACATGTTATAACTAAATGACTAAGAATATAAGAAACTTGAAAGATACTAGTAAGCTAAAAAATAATACTAGCCAAGAACCAATCTAGTGCAACACACTAACAAACTATTAAACTCAATGCAGAAAAGAAGCAGTAATAGTATAATAAAACCAAACTAAAATGATAATTTCTTCAAATGTAAAATTTCTCTCAAATTATCAATTTTGAGAGGGGAGTATATGTAACACCACAAAATGTTACATAACCTAGACATTCACCAAAAGGGTAAATAAGTACACTGAAATAATAAAAGTGAATAATTTATGATGAAAGTAGCAAAGAAGAGAAGGACCAACAAAGAAGAAAGAAGAAGAAGGATCCCAAGAAGCAGTGAGGAATACACTGCATGACACTACAACAAATACTATGACTGACTCTAACTAATGGACATGCCAAGTTCACTATAAGCTGTCAAACAAGCCAGTCAATGACATGAATATAATGTCATGTGTCAGATAAACCAATTAAATAATGACGAAAATAATGTAATATCAGTAACAGCATTTTGGCTGAAAATAAAGGAACCATGACCAGTAAATGACAAAGCCTATGACTAGATTAGCTATGGCCACAATGTGTATTAAAACTAGCATTACAAACCCAGATGTAATACTAGTGAGTAAAAGTAGTTATAAAAGGAAACCTTATATGGATGAATAACTTCCTTATTATATAAAATGTAACTAGTAACAATTATTAAAGCATAAACATATGCTAAAAAATATGTCTAGACCATGCCTAAACAAACGTTGTCAGTAAATTAATGAGGAAAAAGGACTCCTAGTGAACATAAGATTTACTGAACAATCAATATAACTAAAGATAATGTGAAATACCACCACTCAATTGTTAATGGATAACGTTAAATTGAGTAGGCCAAACGAAATGTAATTAGGAATAAGGATTTTCGATAATAATGTATCGCCTTAATTATGTTAAGATTTAATATTGTACAGTTATAAATAGCTATTAAGTATAATCACAGATGTGTTAGTGTTTGAACAAAGACGTTATAAAGAAAACGCAATGTGAAACACTAAATGTCGAGAGATATGGAATGCTCGCATTATGCATCGCTAGCAGACGACAGTGAGAAACCATGTTTCTAAACATTCTTTATGAGCATTGTCAAAGAAAACGAGGTTAAAACCTGTGTTAAGCCACATCAAATTGAAGCCCATAAACTAAACTTTAATTTGATGGTAATAACCTCGCGATCGAAACTATAATAAGTGCGTAGTGCGCGTTAGCATCAGTTATTGTTAAAAAGTAAGAAATTGGTTGGGTAAAACCAACAACAACGGCAGTTGTCAACAACGTTCGCCGGACGACGGTTAAAAAACAATACGTCATTTTGTAACGGTTATCAGAACCAATCAGAAGAGAGATTATTGAACGATCTTACCGCCTAAGCCCTATGAAGCGAGGGGGTATATAATCAAAAACGGAGAGAATTCGTTACACTTTTTGTCATCACCTCGAGCGAGACAGTTGTCGCTCGTCACCGCAATATTTTTTAATAACTGAAATTAGTACAACAATAGTAAACCGTTTAAAATTTTCTTCAAGACATTCAACGATACTGCAATTTACTAGAAGGAAGTGCTTCGAAAGTAAAGTGAATATTTTAATTTGTGCGTGATTTTAGAACGAGAGAGAGAGAGAGTTTTTTAATCAGTATTTAACATAGCCCAGATTTAGTTAGAAGAGGGCCGATTCTCCGTTCATAGTTCGTGTGAAGTGTAATTAACCAGTGGTCATTATAATCCGATCACTGGAGTGTTTTTAATAAATTTTAATCTATTTGATTAAAAGAAAAAAGGTAACACTGTGACAATTCATTTTATTTATCTGCTTGCACTGATCATTATTTACCACAAAACTGTACTGACGCAAGAACAACTAAACTTTCAATCGTATACACCGTTTCAATTTACTTAGCGGATTTGTCAATCCAATGTAAGATTTTGTATTAGTACTAAGGGTTAAAAATATATGTTAGTAAATAAGTCAGCATAACAAACGCTCGCCTGAAAAATAGTTACGAGTTTTAAAAAGAGGCCAAATTATTAATTATTATTATTAACGTCTGTCAAGGCATAGGATAGTTCTTTATTGTATTTCAAAGAGCCTACCCGTGAGGTATATTATATAATTAAAAAGTCAAATTGTTAATAGGTATAAGAGTTTATTGTTCTAACTGAGCTAGACCGTATTGTAAACGGACCAAGTAACTTCAGATTTATATTAATGTATCAATTGTACTTTAATTGTTGATTTTATTTATAAGGGTAAAATAAACCCAGATTTTATTCAGCATAAACCTTGATCATAATTATTTCATATAGTTAATTGATAATTAACATTGAGTACATGGAGATAAATCAGAGTAAAGATGCTACTATATTAGATTTAAATTGTAGTGAAAACGTCAAGCATTTAAACAAAGTTTAAAGTGAATTTATCAATTCTAAATTTTATTAATTGGTTTTTCATGGGAATTTTCCTAAAATAAACCCATGTGGCGCCCTTATTGTACACAAGGAGTGATATAACCTTGTTGAAAAAGCAAGCTGGTATTAAGCGCATCTTGACAGCTTATATTTTTGGTAAGTGAACTTCAGAACTTCCAGTATCACGAACAGGTACGTGAAAGTATATATTATTATAAATTGTTTGTCCAGACGAGACTTAACGTTACGTACACTGACGACACTTAACCGAGAAGAGGAGTTCCGCTGCAAGATCGACGCTACGGCTACGTTCATCCATCGACCAGCGATTAACTTATTATTCACTATAATTATCAAACTTTACTAAATAAACAATATTTATCAATTATTACTAAAGATTATTACTGCAATTATTTTAAAAATAGTTCATTTTTAAATTGTAACACGAGATTTGCTATAATCGAATTTTAACTTAACTTTAAATCAAATTAAATTGACGCATACAACGTGCGGCAGAAATTAAACACACACGAGATACTCAGTTGTGTTATAAATTGGCGACCAACAGAGTGTGGCTTTAAAAATATTAAACGAATAAATTTTTAATATTACAATATTAAGCCCGGCGGCAAATACAAGAGAACAATCATGCCTTACACACCAATAGGAGACGCGAACTTTTTGGAGATAATGAGGGCGATGATGGAAGAAGTATTAAACAAACGTAACGGGTCATTAAAGGAAGCTTTTAGGATATCCCGGGAAGAGAATCAGAAGAATATGGAAGCATTGAAGGAAGATTTAAATAAATATCTCGAGTCATGTATTGAGGATAACAGGAAGTGGAGGGAAGAAAGGAAGGACGATGGCAAACCGGCGATAGAAGAAGTACCAAATGATGAACCCATGGAAGAATTAAGTCTACAATCCGAAGACGATGGCAAACAAACCGAGAATAAAGAAGACTCAAAGGCATTGTTATTTGAGGATAAACACCTCAGAAGTGAAGAGATTATTCAGCACAAAGAAGTCATTATTGAAAGTGTAAAGAACGAGGTGATTCAGAAAACCGAAGAAGAGGAAATAGAGAACCACATGAGTAAGAAAAGAGGAGAAAGAAGAATGATACGTCCCAAGAAAGTGAGAATTACACGGGAAATATTAGAGATGACTAGGAGTGGCTTAATTAACTTCGTGGACAACCCAATTATTCGTCATAGAGCAAGAATCAACGGTAAGAAGTATGAACAGAACTTCATAAAAATATTAAAAGTAAATCACCATAAAACCGTGAATAAGAACTTAAATAAAGATACAATTAAAGTAAATATGCCAACAAGTGAAGGACACCAGACAAGGTTAGTTGATTCCTCAATGAATAACCGACCATTAAAATATTTAATTAATAATCCAGATGACGGAACGATTAAAACAATGTTACATACCAGTGATTATGTTATGACGGAGAAGGTTATAGACAATGAGGTAGTTAAAGTGAATACTCCTCGAAGAAGGATGCATCGCAGGAAGAAGGAAAACTACTAGGGACAAATGGACCGGATCATTGAAGGATACGCCCAAGCGATCAGAAAATTGCGGCAGGAAAGGAACCAGTTGACGGAGAACTCCAGCCAGAAGACAGGAGACAACGAACCAGAGTTAGAAGAGACACCAGAAGTTAATTATAACAAAAACCAGGAGAACACCAGACACCTGGGTAACAAAGATAATGGGGAGAAGAAAACGAAAGGACATAAGGTAGCTGAAGATTTGGTCACAACAAAATGGAAGAGCCGAATGATAGTGAGGTACGCGACAGGGGCAGAAAAAAGTCCGAACATAAAGATGATCCAAACGACAAACACACCGAATATGAATGACTATGGCTAAACATTAGAAGCCATCAGCCACTGAAGAAAAAGGACAGATATCAAAGATAACTGAGAGAAGCGACCAAAAGTTAAAGAAAATTAAAAAACCATCAGAACTATATGAAACTATTTAAAGAATATAAAAAGTATTATGTATAAGGAAATTTATTATAAAATGTATTGTAAGATGTTAAATATCATAATATATGTCGTATTATAAACAGCTATCAAAAATGGATCCATGAAAACGTAATTGACCCATAATGAACCCAATAGAATGGTGAAGCACAAGAGAACCCCATATATAGACTATTGAATGAACTTATTATAATATAAGAGTGAATTACTGTATCATACAGTGAATATAACAAGAGTGTTTATTATATCAAATATCATAAAAGTGTCTACCATAAAAATGTTAAATAAGTGATAAAGAAAAATATTTATCATACTAAATGTATTGAAAATATCTAATTGCATATAACAACAATGTTTATCATATCAAATAATAAAGAAAAATGTCTATTATATTGTATAAAACAAAAATGATTATTATATATTGTATCTAACAAAAATGTATGTCAAAATAATAATATAATGTTACTCTGACTCTTCAAATGATTAATTTCAATAAATGAAATTAAAACGTCCACAGTAAATGTTAAAAAATCAAACATTTGAAGGAGTAGAGAAGAAAAACAACAAAGTGTCGAATATTGAAAGAAGATGGATTAAACAAGGAATGGGAATAATTAATTAAGTGATAAATAAAAATGTGTATCATATTGTATAATAAAGAGAAATGTCTATTTACAAATAGCAAAAATGTTTATTGTATATTGAGTATAATAAGAATGATTATTATATATTGTATCTAACAAAAATGTATGTCAAAATAATAATATAATGTTACTCTGACTCTTCAAATGATTAATTTCAATAAATGAAATTAAAACGTCCAGAATAAATGTTAAAAAATCAAACATTTGAAGGAGCAGAGGAGAAAAACAACAAAGTGTCGCATATTGAAAAGAGAGGGAATAAAAAGGAATGAGAAAGAATATTAAATAAAAAAGAAAAATGTGTATCGTATAGCATATACCAAGACTGTTTATCATATTAAGTGAGTGATGAACGAGAATGATTATCATATTGTATAAAAAAGAAAAATGTCTATTTATGTATAACTAAAGTGTTTATCATAATACTACTATTATTAAGGAACAAGAATGTTAATTGAACGATAAAGAAAAATGTTTAGTTGTATATACCAAAAATATATATCAAATTGTATCTAACAAAAATGTTTATTATATGAATATTGTAAACCCTGGTAATCCAGGATGATAATGAACCAAATGTTAAAAAACCCAATATACAAACAATGTTAAGAGTGAACTATTGTGAACTCAAGAAGAATTTAAAGACCAACTGCATAATTATATAGTGATAAATCTAAGTGTGTAATTTAAGAATATTAAGATAAACAGAACAACTTACAAACTAGTATAGAAAAATAACAACAAGGCTAATAAATAACATAGCCAATATGTCAAGTTAGAGATAAAATAATGACCTGTGAAGAGAAGTGTAGTAGCTAAAATGATAAAACATGAAAAGTGATAACAAGGAAACCTCTAATACCTTGAATGTTATGTTGAATAAGACATCATACTCTTATATTATTGAAAAAATGAATGATATGTTATATTTTATGTGTTGTGATAGTGCAACTGTTGCTACGTGCAATTTTATATTGTCCCAGACAGAGATGAGGATTCCTCTGATTCTGAGGATGTGTAGATGAGGAACGGCGGAGTATGGAAGCCAAATAGAGCCCCTCTGATTCCGAACCCATTACAAATGTTAGGGAATTAAATGGTAATATGTCAAGGATTATAAATCAAACACTGTGAGGTAAAAATGAAAGAACAATAGAGTTTATCACGAGAATCAAGATGTGTTTAATGATAAAGAAAAATGTATTATTGTAAAACAGGAAATTGTTAGTTTAAGAAATAAAACATGTTATAACTAAATGACTAAGAATATAAGAAACTTGAAAGATACTAGTAAGCTAAAAAATAATACTAGCCAAGAACCAATCTAGTGCAACACACTAACAAACTATTAAACTCAATGCAGAAAAGAAGCAGTAATAGTATAATAAAACCAAACTAAAATGATAATTTCTTCAAATGTAAAATTTCTCTCAAATTATCAATTTTGAGAGGGGAGTATATGTAACACCACAAAATGTTACATAACCTAGACATTCACCAAAAGGGTAAATAAGTACACTGAAATAATAAAAGTGAATAATTTATGATGAAAGTAGCAAAGAAGAGAAGGACCAACAAAGAAGAAAGAAGAAGAAGGATCCCAAGAAGCAGTGAGGAATACACTGCATGACACTACAACAAATACTATGACTGACTCTAACTAATGGACATGCCAAGTTCACTATAAGCTGTCAAACAAGCCAGTCAATGACATGAATATAATGTCATGCGTCAGATAAACCAATTAAATAATGACGAAAATAATGTAATATCAGTAACAGCATTTTGGCTGAAAATAAAGGAACCATGACCAGTAAATGACAAAGCCTATGACTAGATTAGCTATGGCCACAATGTGTATTAAAACTAGCATTACAAACCCAGATGTAATACTAGTGAGTAAAAGTAGTTATAAAAGGAAACCTTATATGGATGAATAACTTCCTTATTATATAAAATGTAACTAGTAACAATTATTAAAGCATAAACATATGCTAAAAAATATGTCTAGACCATGCCTAAACAAACGTTGTCAGTAAATTAATGAGGAAAAAGGACTCCTAGTGAACATAAGATTTACTGAACAATCAATATAACTAAAGATAATGTGAAATACCACCACTCAATTGTTAATGGATAACGTTAAATTGAGTAGGCCAAACGAAATGTAATTAGGAATAAGGATTTTCGATAATAATGTATCGCCTTAATTATGTTAAGATTTAATATTGTACAGTTATAAATAGCTATTAAGTATAATCACAGATGTGTTAGTGTTTGAACAAAGACGTTATAAAGAAAACGCAATGTGAAACACTAAATGTCGAGAGATATGGAATGCTCGCATTATGCATCGCTAGCAGACGACAGTGAGAAACCATGTTTCTAAACATTCTTTATGAGCATTGTCAAAGAAAACGAGGTTAAAACCTGTGTTAAGCCACATCAAATTGAAGCCCATAAACTAAACTTTAATTTGATGGTAATAACCTCGCGATCGAAACTATAATAAGTGCGTAGTGCGCGTTAGCATCAGTTATTGTTAAAAAGTAAGAAATTGGTTGGGTAAAACCAACAACAACGGCAGTTGTCAACAACGTTCGCCGGACGACGGTTAAAAAACAATACGTCATTTTGTAACGGTTATCAGAACCAATCAGAAGAGAGATTATTGAACGATCTTACCGCCTAAGCCCTATGAAGCGAGGGGGTATATAATCAAAAACGGAGAGAATTCGTTACACTTTTTGTCATCACCTCGAGCGAGACAGTTGTCGCTCGTCACCGCAATATTTTTTAATAACTGAAATTAGTACAACAATAGTAAACCGTTTAAAATTTTCTTCAAGACATTCAACGATACTGCAATTTACTAGAAGGAAGTGCTTCGAAAGTAAAGTGAATATTTTAATTTGTGCGTGATTTTAGAACGAGAGAGAGAGAGAGTTTTTTAATCAGTATTTAACATAGCCCAGATTTAGTTAGAAGAGGGCCGATTCTCCGTTCATAGTTCGTGTGAAGTGTAATTAACCAGTGGTCATTATAATCCGATCACTGGAGTGTTTTTAATAAATTTTAATCTATTTGATTAAAAGAAAAAAGGTAACACTGTGACAATTCATTTTATTTATCTGCTTGCACTGATCATTATTTACCACAAAACTGTACTGACGCAAGAACAACTAAACTTTCAATCGTATACACCGTTTCAATTTACTTAGCGGATTTGTCAATCCAATGTAAGATTTTGTATTAGTACTAAGGGTTAAAAATATATGTTAGTAAATAAGTCAGCATAACAAACGCTCGCCTGAAAAATAGTTACGAGTTTTAAAAAGAGGCCAAATTATTAATTATTATTATTATTAACGTCTGTCAAGGCATAGGATAGTTCTTTATTGTATTTCAAAGAGCCTACCCGTGAGGTATATTATATAATTAAAAAGTCAAATTGTTAATAGGTATAAGAGTTTATTGTTCTAACTGAGCTAGACCGTATTGTAAACGGACCAAGTAACTTCAGATTTATATTAATGTATCAATTGTACTTTAATTGTTGATTTTATTTATAAGGGTAAAATAAACCCAGATTTTATTCAGCATAAACCTTGATCATAATTATTTCATATAGTTAATTGATAATTAACATTGAGTACATGGAGATAAATCAGAGTAAAGATGCTACTATATTAGATTTAAATTGTAGTGAAAACGTCAAGCATTTAAACAAAGTTTAAAGTGAATTTATCAATTCTAAATTTTATTAATTGGTTTTTCATGGGAATTTTCCTAAAATAAACCCATGTGGCGCCCTTATTGTACACAAGGAGTGATATAACCTTGTTGAAAAAGCAAGCTGGTATTAAGCGCATCTTGACAGCTTATATTTTTGGTAAGTGAACTTCAGAACTTCCAGTATCACGAACAGGTACGTGAAAGTATATATTATTATAAATTGTTTGTCCAGACGAGACTTAACGTTACGTACACTGACGACACTTAACCGAGAAGAGGAGTTCCGCTGCAAGATCGACGCTACGGCTACGTTCATCCATCGACCAGCGATTAACTTATTATTCACTATAATTATCAAACTTTACTAAATAAACAATATTTATCAATTATTACTAAAGATTATTACTGCAATTATTTTAAAAATAGTTCATTTTTAAATTGTAACACGAGATTTGCTATAATCGAATTTTAACTTAACTTTAAATCAAATTAAATTGACGCATACAACGTGCGGCAGAAATTAAACACACACGAGATACTCAGTTGTGTTATAAATTGGCGACCAACAGAGTGTGGCTTTAAAAATATTAAACGAATAAATTTTTAATATTACAATATTAAGCCCGGCGGCAAATACAAGAGAACAATCATGCCTTACACACCAATAGGAGACGCGAACTTTTTGGAGATAATGAGGGCGATGATGGAAGAAGTATTAAACAAACGTAACGGGTCATTAAAGGAAGCTTTTAGGATATCCCGGGAAGAGAATCAGAAGAATATGGAAGCATTGAAGGAAGATTTAAATAAATATCTCGAGTCATGTATTGAGGATAACAGGAAGTGGAGGGAAGAAAGGAAGGACGATGGCAAACCGGCGATAGAAGAAGTACCAAATGATGAACCCATGGAAGAATTAAGTCTACAATCCGAAGACGATGGCAAACAAACCGAGAATAAAGAAGACTCAAAGGCATTGTTATTTGAGGATAAACACCTCAGAAGTGAAGAGATTATTCAGCACAAAGAAGTCATTATTGAAAGTGTAAAGAACGAGGTGATTCAGAAAACCGAAGAAGAGGAAATAGAGAACCACATGAGTAAGAAAAGAGGAGAAAGAAGAATGATACGTCCCAAGAAAGTGAGAATTACACGGGAAATATTAGAGATGACTAGGAGTGGCTTAATTAACTTCGTGGACAACCCAATTATTCGTCATAGAGCAAGAATCAACGGTAAGAAGTATGAACAGAACTTCATAAAAATATTAAAAGTAAATCACCATAAAACCGTGAATAAGAACTTAAATAAAGATACAATTAAAGTAAATATGCCAACAAGTGAAGGACACCAGACAAGGTTAGTTGATTCCTCAATGAATAACCGACCATTAAAATATTTAATTAATAATCCAGATGACGGAACGATTAAAACAATGTTACATACCAGTGATTATGTTATGACGGAGAAGGTTATAGACAATGAGGTAGTTAAAGTGAATACTCCTCGAAGAAGGATGCATCGCAGGAAGAAGGAAAACTACTAGGGACAAATGGACCGGATCATTGAAGGATACGCCCAAGCGATCAGAAAATTGCGGCAGGAAAGGAACCAGTTGACGGAGAACTCCAGCCAGAAGACAGGAGACAACGAACCAGAGTTAGAAGAGACACCAGAAGTTAATTATAACAAAAACCAGGAGAACACCAGACACCTGGGTAACAAAGATAATGGGGAGAAGAAAACGAAAGGACATAAGGTAGCTGAAGATTTGGTCACAACAAAATGGAAGAGCCGAATGATAGTGAGGTACGCGACAGGGGCAGAAAAAAGTCCGAACATAAAGATGATCCAAACGACAAACACACCGAATATGAATGACTATGGCTAAACATTAGAAGCCATCAGCCACTGAAGAAAAAGGACAGATATCAAAGATAACTGAGAGAAGCGACCAAAAGTTAAAGAAAATTAAAAAACCATCAGAACTATATGAAACTATTTAAAGAATATAAAAAGTATTATGTATAAGGAAATTTATTATAAAATGTATTGTAAGATGTTAAATATCATAATATATGTCGTATTATAAACAGCTATCAAAAATGGATCCATGAAAACGTAATTGACCCATAATGAACCCAATAGAATGGTGAAGCACAAGAGAACCCCATATATAGACTATTGAATGAACTTATTATAATATAAGAGTGAATTACTGTATCATACAGTGAATATAACAAGAGTGTTTATTATATCAAATATCATAAAAGTGTCTACCATAAAAATGTTAAATAAGTGATAAAGAAAAATATTTATCATACTAAATGTATTGAAAATATCTAATTGCATATAACAACAATGTTTATCATATCAAATAATAAAGAAAAATGTCTATTATATTGTATAAAACAAAAATGATTATTATATATTGTATCTAACAAAAATGTCTGTCAAAATAATAATATAATGTTACTCTGACTCTTCAAATGATTAATTTCAATAAATGAAATTAAAACGTCCACAGTAAATGTTAAAAAATCAAACATTTGAAGGAGTAGAGAAGAAAAACAACAAAGTGTCGAATATTGAAAGAAGATGGATTAAACAAGGAATGGGAATAATTAATTAAGTGATAAATAAAAATGTGTATCATATTGTATAATAAAGAGAAATGTCTATTTACAAATAGCAAAAATGTTTATTGTATATTGAGTATAATAAGAATGATTATTATATATTGTATCTAACAAAAATGTATGTCAAAATAATAATATAATGTTACTCTGACTCTTCAAATGATTAATTTCAATAAATGAAATTAAAACGTCCAGAATAAATGTTAAAAAATCAAACATTTGAAGGAGCAGAGGAGAAAAACAACAAAGTGTCGCATATTGAAAAGAGAGGGAATAAAAAGGAATGAGAAAGAATATTAAATAAAAAAGAAAAATGTGTATCGTATAGCATATACCAAGACTGTTTATCATATTAAGTGAGTGATGAACGAGAATGATTATCATATTGTATAAAAAAGAAAAATGTCTATTTATGTGTAACTAAAGTGTTTATCATAATACTACTATTATTAAGGAACAAGAATGTTAATTGAACGATAAAGAAAAATGTTTAGTTGTATATACCAAAAATATATATCAAATTGTATCTAACAAAAATGTTTATTATATGAATATTGTAAACCCTGGTAATCCAGGATGATAATGAACCAAATGTTAAAAAACCCAATATACAAACAATGTTAAGAGTGAACTATTGTGAACTCAAGAAGAATTTAAAGACCAACTGCATAATTATATAGTGATAAATCTAAGTGTGTAATTTAAGAATATTAAGATAAACAGAACAACTTACAAACTAGTATAGAAAAATAACAACAAGGCTAATAAATAACATAGCCAATATGTCAAGTTAGAGATAAAATAATGACCTGTGAAGAGAAGTGTAGTAGCTAAAATGATAAAACATGAAAAGTGATAACAAGGAAACCTCTAATACCTTGAATGTTATGTTGAATAAGACATCATACTCTTATATTATTGAAAAAATGAATGATATGTTATATTTTATGTGTTGTGATAGTGCAACTGTTGCTACGTGCAATTTTATATTGTCCCAGACAGAGATGAGGATTCCTCTGATTCTGAGGATGTGTAGATGAGGAACGGCGGAGTATGGAAGCCAAATAGAGCCCCTCTGATTCCGAACCCATTACAAATGTTAGGGAATTAAATGGTAATATGTCAAGGATTATAAATCAAACACTGTGAGGTAAAAATGAAAGAACAATAGAGTTTATCACGAGAATCAAGATGTGTTTAATGATAAAGAAAAATGTATTATTGTAAAACAGGAAATTGTTAGTTTAAGAAATAAAACATGTTATAACTAAATGACTAAGAATATAAGAAACTTGAAAGATACTAGTAAGCTAAAAAATAATACTAGCCAAGAACCAATCTAGTGCAACACACTAACAAACTATTAAACTCAATGCAGAAAAGAAGCAGTAATAGTATAATAAAACCAAACTAAAATGATAATTTCTTCAAATGTAAAATTTCTCTCAAATTATCAATTTTGAGAGGGGAGTATATGTAACACCACAAAATGTTACATAACCTAGACATTCACCAAAAGGGTAAATAAGTACACTGAAATAATAAAAGTGAATAATTTATGATGAAAGTAGCAAAGAAGAGAAGGACCAACAAAGAAGAAAGAAGAAGAAGGATCCCAAGAAGCAGTGAGGAATACACTGCATGACACTACAACAAATACTATGACTGACTCTAACTAATGGACATGCCAAGTTCACTATAAGCTGTCAAACAAGCCAGTCAATGACATGAATATAATGTCATGTGTCAGATAAACCAATTAAATAATGACGAAAATAATGTAATATCAGTAACAGCATTTTGGCTGAAAATAAAGGAACCATGACCAGTAAATGACAAAGCCTATGACTAGATTAGCTATGGCCACAATGTGTATTAAAACTAGCATTACAAACCCAGATGTAATACTAGTGAGTAAAAGTAGTTATAAAAGGAAACCTTATATGGATGAATAACTTCCTTATTATATAAAATGTAACTAGTAACAATTATTAAAGCATAAACATATGCTAAAAAATATGTCTAGACCATGCCTAAACAAACGTTGTCAGTAAATTAATGAGGAAAAAGGACTCCTAGTGAACATAAGATTTACTGAACAATCAATATAACTAAAGATAATGTGAAATACCACCACTCAATTGTTAATGGATAACGTTAAATTGAGTAGGCCAAACGAAATGTAATTAGGAATAAGGATTTTCGATAATAATGTATCGCCTTAATTATGTTAAGATTTAATATTGTACAGTTATAAATAGCTATTAAGTATAATCACAGATGTGTTAGTGTTTGAACAAAGACGTTATAAAGAAAACGCAATGTGAAACACTAAATGTCGAGAGATATGGAATGCTCGCATTATGCATCGCTAGCAGACGACAGTGAGAAACCATGTTTCTAAACATTCTTTATGAGCATTGTCAAAGAAAACGAGGTTAAAACCTGTGTTAAGCCACATCAAATTGAAGCCCATAAACTAAACTTTAATTTGATGGTAATAACCTCGCGATCGAAACTATAATAAGTGCGTAGTGCGCGTTAGCATCAGTTATTGTTAAAAAGTAAGAAATTGGTTGGGTAAAACCAACAACAACGGCAGTTGTCAACAACGTTCGCCGGACGACGGTTAAAAAACAATACGTCATTTTGTAACGGTTATCAGAACCAATCAGAAGAGAGATTATTGAACGATCTTACCGCCTAAGCCCTATGAAGCGAGGGGGTATATAATCAAAAACGGAGAGAATTCGTTACACTTTTTGTCATCACCTCGAGCGAGACAGTTGTCGCTCGTCACCGCAATATTTTTGAAATTAGTACAACAATAGTAAACCGTTTAAAATTTTCTTCAAGACATTCAACGATACTGCAATTTACTAGAAGGAAGTGCTTCGAAAGTAAAGTGAATATTTTAATTTGTGCGTGATTTTAGAACGAGAGAGAGAGAGTTTTTTAATCAGTATTTAACATAGCCCAGATTTAGTTAGAAGAGGGCCGATTCTCCGTTCATAGTTCGTGTGAAGTGTAATTAACCAGTGGTCATTATAATCCGATCACTGGAGTGTTTTTAATAAATTTTAATCTATTTGATTAAAAGAAAAAAGGTAACACTGTGACAATTCATTTTATTTATCTGCTTGCACTGATCATTATTTACCACAAAACTGTACTGACGCAAGAACAACTAAACTTTCAATCGTATACACCGTTTCAATTTACTTAGCGGATTTGTCAATCCAATGTAAGATTTTGTATTAGTACTAAGGGTTAAAAATATATGTTAGTAAATAAGTCAGCATAACAAACGCTCGCCTGAAAAATAGTTACGAGTTTTAAAAAGAGGCCAAATTATTAATTATTATTATTAACGTCTGTCAAGGCATAGGATAGTTCTTTATTGTATTTCAAAGAGCCTACCCGTGAGGTATATTATATAATTAAAAAGTCAAATTGTTAGTAGGTATAAGAGTTTATTGTTCTAACTGAGCTAGACCGTATTGTAAACGGACCAAGTAACTTCAGATTTATATTAATGTATCAATTGTACTTTAATTGTTGATTTTATTTATAAGGGTAAAATAAACCCAGATTTTATTCAGCATAAACCTTGATCATAATTATTTCATATAGTTAATTGATAATTAACATTGAGTACATGGAGATAAATCAGAGTAAAGATGCTACTATATTAGATTTAAATTGTAGTGAAAACGTCAAGCATTTAAACAAAGTTTAAAGTGAATTTATCAATTCTAAATTTTATTAATTGGTTTTTCATGGGAATTTTCCTAAAATAAACCCATGTGGCGCCCTTATTGTACACAAGGAGTGATATAACCTTGTTGAAAAAGCAAGCTGGTATTAAGCGCATCTTGACAGCTTATATTTTTGGTAAGTGAACTTCAGAACTTCCAGTATCACGAACAGGTACGTGAAAGTATATATTATTATAAATTGTTTGTCCAGACGAGACTTAACGTTACGTACACTGACGACACTTAACCGAGAAGAGGAGTTCCGCTGCAAGATCGACGCTACGGCTACGTTCATCCATCGACCAGCGATTAACTTATTATTCACTATAATTATCAAACTTTACTAAATAAACAATATTTATCAATTATTACTAAAGATTATTACTGCAATTATTTTAAAAATAGTTCATTTTTAAATTGTAACACGAGATTTGCTATAATCGAATTTTAACTTAACTTTAAATCAAATTAAATTGACGCATACAACGTGCGGCAGAAATTAAACACACACGAGATACTCAGTTGTGTTATAAATTGGCGACCAACAGAGTGTGGCTTTAAAAATATTAAACGAATAAATTTTTAATATTACAATATTAAGCCCGGCGGCAAATACAAGAGAACAATCATGCCTTACACACCAATAGGAGACGCGAACTTTTTGGAGATAATGAGGGCGATGATGGAAGAAGTATTAAACAAACGTAACGGGTCATTAAAGGAAGCTTTTAGGATATCCCGGGAAGAGAATCAGAAGAATATGGAAGCATTGAAGGAAGATTTAAATAAATATCTCCGAGTCATGTATTGAGGATAACAGGAAGTGGAGGGAAGAAAGGAAGGACGATGGCAAACCGGCGATAGAAGAAGTACCAAATGATGAACCCATGGAAGAATTAAGTCTACAATCCGAAGACGATGGCAAACAAACCGAGAATAAAGAAGACTCAAAGGCATTGTTATTTGAGGATAAACACCTCAGAAGTGAAGAGATTATTCAGCACAAAGAAGTCATTATTGAAAGTGTAAAGAACGAGGTGATTCAGAAAACCGAAGAAGAGGAAATAGAGAACCACATGAGTAAGAAAAGAGGAGAAAGAAGAATGATACGTCCCAAGAAAGTGAGAATTACACGGGAAATATTAGAGATGACTAGGAGTGGCTTAATTAACTTCGTGGACAACCCAATTATTCGTCATAGAGCAAGAATCAACGGTAAGAAGTATGAACAGAACTTCATAAAAATATTAAAAGTAAATCACCATAAAACCGTGAATAAGAACTTAAATAAAGATACAATTAAAGTAAATATGCCAACAAGTGAAGGACACCAGACAAGGTTAGTTGATTCCTCAATGAATAACCGACCATTAAAATATTTAATTAATAATCCAGATGACGGAACGATTAAAACAATGTTACATACCAGTGATTATGTTATGACGGAGAAGGTTATAGACAATGAGGTAGTTAAAGTGAATACTCCTCGAAGAAGGATGCATCGCAGAAAGAAGGAAAACTACTAGGGACAAATGGACCGGATCATTGAAGGATACGCCCAAGCGATCAGAAAATTGCGGCAGGAAAGGAACCAGTTGACGGAGAACTCCAGCCAGAAGACAGGAGACAACGAACCAGAGTTAGAAGAGACACCAGAAGTTAATTATAACAAAAACCAGGAGAACACCAGACACCTGGGTAACAAAGATAATGGGGAGAAGAAAACGAAAGGACATAAGGTAGCTGAAGATTTGGTCACAACAAAATGGAAGAGCCGAATGATAGTGAGGTACGCGACAGGGGCAGAAAAAAGTCCGAACATAAAGATGATCCAAACGACAAACACACCGAATATGAATGACTATGGCTAAACATTAGAAGCCATCAGCCACTGAAGAAAAAGGACAGATATCAAAGATAACTGAGAGAAGCGACCAAAAGTTAAAGAAAATTAAAAAACCATCAGAACTATATGAAACTATTTAAAGAATATAAAAAGTATTATGTATAAGGAAATTTATTATAAAATGTATTGTAAGATGTTAAATATCATAATATATGTCGTATTATAAACAGCTATCAAAAATGGATCCATGAAAACGTAATTGACCCATAATGAACCCAATAGAATGGTGAAGCACAAGAGAACCCCATATATAGACTATTGAATGAACTTATTATAATATAAGAGTGAATTACTGTATCATACAGTGAATATAACAAGAGTGTTTATTATATCAAATATCATAAAAGTGTCTACCATAAAAATGTTAAATAAGTGATAAAGAAAAATATTTATCATACTAAATGTATTGAAAATATCTAATTGCATATAACAACAATGTTTATCATATCAAATAATAAAGAAAAATGTCTATTATATTGTATAAAACAAAAATGATTATTATATATTGTATCTAACAAAAATGTATGTCAAAATAATAATATAATGTTACTCTGACTCTTCAAATGATTAATTTCAATAAATGAAATTAAAACGTCCACAGTAAATGTTAAAAAATCAAACATTTGAAGGAGTAGAGAAGAAAAACAACAAAGTGTCGAATATTGAAAGAAGATGGATTAAACAAGGAATGGGAATAATTAATTAAGTGATAAATAAAAATGTGTATCATATTGTATAATAAAGAGAAATGTCTATTTACAAATAGCAAAAATGTTTATTGTATATTGAGTATAATAAGAATGATTATTATATATTGTATCTAACAAAAATGTATGTCAAAATAATAATATAATGTTACTCTGACTCTTCAAATGATTAATTTCAATAAATGAAATTAAAACGTCCAGAATAAATGTTAAAAAATCAAACATTTGAAGGAGCAGAGGAGAAAAACAACAAAGTGTCGCATATTGAAAAGAGAGGGAATAAAAAGGAATGAGAAAGAATATTAAATAAAAAAGAAAAATGTGTATCGTATAGCATATACCAAGACTGTTTATCATATTAAGTGAGTGATGAACGAGAATGATTATCATATTGTATAAAAAAGAAAAATGTCTATTTATGTATAACTAAAGTGTTTATCATAATACTACTATTATTAAGGAACAAGAATGTTAATTGAACGATAAAGAAAAATGTTTAGTTGTATATACCAAAAATATATATCAAATTGTATCTAACAAAAATGTTTATTATATGAATATTGTAAACCCTGGTAATCCAGGATGATAATGAACCAAATGTTAAAAAACCCAATATACAAACAATGTTAAGAGTGAACTATTGTGAACTCAAGAAGAATTTAAAGACCAACTGCATAATTATATAGTGATAAATCTAAGTGTGTAATTTAAGAATATTAAGATAAACAGAACAACTTACAAACTAGTATAGAAAAATAACAACAAGGCTAATAAATAACATAGCCAATATGTCAAGTTAGAGATAAAATAATGACCTGTGAAGAGAAGTGTAGTAGCTAAAATGATAAAACATGAAAAGTGATAACAAGGAAACCTCTAATACCTTGAATGTTATGTTGAATAAGACATCATACTCTTATATTATTGAAAAAATGAATGATATGTTATATTTTATGTGTTGTGATAGTGCAACTGTTGCTACGTGCAATTTTATATTGTCCCAGACAGAGATGAGGATTCCTCTGATTCTGAGGATGTGTAGATGAGGAACGGCGGAGTATGGAAGCCAAATAGAGCCCCTCTGATTCCGAACCCATTACAAATGTTAGGGAATTAAATGGTAATATGTCAAGGATTATAAATCAAACACTGTGAGGTAAAAATGAAAGAACAATAGAGTTTATCACGAGAATCAAGATGTGTTTAATGATAAAGAAAAATGTATTATTGTAAAACAGGAAATTGTTAGTTTAAGAAATAAAACATGTTATAACTAAATGACTAAGAATATAAGAAACTTGAAAGATACTAGTAAGCTAAAAAATAATACTAGCCAAGAACCAATCTAGTGCAACACACTAACAAACTATTAAACTCAATGCAGAAAAGAAGCAGTAATAGTATAATAAAACCAAACTAAAATGATAATTTCTTCAAATGTAAAATTTCTCTCAAATTATCAATTTTGAGAGGGGAGTATATGTAACACCACAAAATGTTACATAACCTAGACATTCACCAAAAGGGTAAATAAGTACACTGAAATAATAAAAGTGAATAATTTATGATGAAAGTAGCAAAGAAGAGAAGGACCAACAAAGAAGAAAGAAGAAGAAGGATCCCAAGAAGCAGTGAGGAATACACTGCATGACACTACAACAAATACTATGACTGACTCTAACTAATGGACATGCCAAGTTCACTATAAGCTGTCAAACAAGCCAGTCAATGACATGAATATAATGTCATGTGTCAGATAAACCAATTAAATAATGACGAAAATAATGTAATATCAGTAACAGCATTTTGGCTGAAAATAAAGGAACCATGACCAGTAAATGACAAAGCCTATGACTAGATTAGCTATGGCCACAATGTGTATTAAAACTAGCATTACAAACCCAGATGTAATACTAGTGAGTAAAAGTAGTTATAAAAGGAAACCTTATATGGATGAATAACTTCCTTATTATATAAAATGTAACTAGTAACAATTATTAAAGCATAAACATATGCTAAAAAATATGTCTAGACCATGCCTAAACAAACGTTGTCAGTAAATTAATGAGGAAAAAGGACTCCTAGTGAACATAAGATTTACTGAACAATCAATATAACTAAAGATAATGTGAAATACCACCACTCAATTGTTAATGGATAACGTTAAATTGAGTAGGCCAAACGAAATGTAATTAGGAATAAGGATTTTCGATAATAATGTATCGCCTTAATTATGTTAAGATTTAATATTGTACAGTTATAAATAGCTATTAAGTATAATCACAGATGTGTTAGTGTTTGAACAAAGACGTTATAAAGAAAACGCAATGTGAAACACTAAATGTCGAGAGATATGGAATGCTCGCATTATGCATCGCTAGCAGACGACAGTGAGAAACCATGTTTCTAAACATTCTTTATGAGCATTGTCAAAGAAAACGAGGTTAAAACCTGTGTTAAGCCACATCAAATTGAAGCCCATAAACTAAACTTTAATTTGATGGTAATAACCTCGCGATCGAAACTATAATAAGTGCGTAGTGCGCGTTAGCATCAGTTATTGTTAAAAAGTAAGAAATTGGTTGGGTAAAACCAACAACAACGGCAGTTGTCAACAACGTTCGCCGGACGACGGTTAAAAAACAATACGTCATTTTGTAACGGTTATCAGAACCAATCAGAAGAGAGATTATTGAACGATCTTACCGCCTAAGCCCTATGAAGCGAGGGGGTATATAATCAAAAACGGAGAGAATTCGTTACACTTTTTGTCATCACCTCGAGCGAGACAGTTGTCGCTCGTCACCGCAATATTTTTTAATAACTGAAATTAGTACAACAATAGTAAACCGTTTAAAATTTTCTTCAAGACATTCAACGATACTGCAATTTACTAGAAGGAAGTGCTTCGAAAGTAAAGTGAATATTTTAATTTGTGCGTGATTTTAGAACGAGAGAGAGAGAGAGTTTTTTAATCAGTATTTAACATAGCCCAGATTTAGTTAGAAGAGGGCCGATTCTCCGTTCATAGTTCGTGTGAAGTGTAATTAACCAGTGGTCATTATAATCCGATCACTGGAGTGTTTTTAATAAATTTTAATCTATTTGATTAAAAGAAAAAAGGTAACACTGTGACAATTCATTTTATTTATCTGCTTGCACTGATCATTATTTACCACAAAACTGTACTGACGCAAGAACAACTAAACTTTCAATCGTATACACCGTTTCAATTTACTTAGCGGATTTGTCAATCCAATGTAAGATTTTGTATTAGTACTAAGGGTTAAAAATATATGTTAGTAAATAAGTCAGCATAACAAACGCTCGCCTGAAAAATAGTTACGAGTTTTAAAAAGAGGCCAAATTATTAATTATTATTATTATTAACGTCTGTCAAGGCATAGGATAGTTCTTTATTGTATTTCAAAGAGCCTACCCGTGAGGTATATTATATAATTAAAAAGTCAAATTGTTAATAGGTATAAGAGTTTATTGTTCTAACTGAGCTAGACCGTATTGTAAACGGACCAAGTAACTTCAGATTTATATTAATGTATCAATTGTACTTTAATTGTTGATTTTATTTATAAGGGTAAAATAAACCCAGATTTTATTCAGCATAAACCTTGATCATAATTATTTCATATAGTTAATTGATAATTAACATTGAGTACATGGAGATAAATCAGAGTAAAGATGCTACTATATTAGATTTAAATTGTAGTGAAAACGTCAAGCATTTAAACAAAGTTTAAAGTGAATTTATCAATTCTAAATTTTATTAATTGGTTTTTCATGGGAATTTTCCTAAAATAAACCCATGTGGCGCCCTTATTGTACACAAGGAGTGATATAACCTTGTTGAAAAAGCAAGCTGGTATTAAGCGCATCTTGACAGCTTATATTTTTGGTAAGTGAACTTCAGAACTTCCAGTATCACGAACAGGTACGTGAAAGTATATATTATTATAAATTGTTTGTCCAGACGAGACTTAACGTTACGTACACTGACGACACTTAACCGAGAAGAGGAGTTCCGCTGCAAGATCGACGCTACGGCTACGTTCATCCATCGACCAGCGATTAACTTATTATTCACTATAATTATCAAACTTTACTAAATAAACAATATTTATCAATTATTACTAAAGATTATTACTGCAATTATTTTAAAAATAGTTCATTTTTAAATTGTAACACGAGATTTGCTATAATCGAATTTTAACTTAACTTTAAATCAAATTAAATTGACGCATACAACGTGCGGCAGAAATTAAACACACACGAGATACTCAGTTGTGTTATAAATTGGCGACCAACAGAGTGTGGCTTTAAAAATATTAAACGAATAAATTTTTAATATTACAATATTAAGCCCGGCGGCAAATACAAGAGAACAATCATGCCTTACACACCAATAGGAGACGCGAACTTTTTGGAGATAATGAGGGCGATGATGGAAGAAGTATTAAACAAACGTAACGGGTCATTAAAGGAAGCTTTTAGGATATCCCGGGAAGAGAATCAGAAGAATATGGAAGCATTGAAGGAAGATTTAAATAAATATCTCGAGTCATGTATTGAGGATAACAGGAAGTGGAGGGAAGAAAGGAAGGACGATGGCAAACCGGCGATAGAAGAAGTACCAAATGATGAACCCATGGAAGAATTAAGTCTACAATCCGAAGACGATGGCAAACAAACCGAGAATAAAGAAGACTCAAAGGCATTGTTATTTGAGGATAAACACCTCAGAAGTGAAGAGATTATTCAGCACAAAGAAGTCATTATTGAAAGTGTAAAGAACGAGGTGATTCAGAAAACCGAAGAAGAGGAAATAGAGAACCACATGAGTAAGAAAAGAGGAGAAAGAAGAATGATACGTCCCAAGAAAGTGAGAATTACACGGGAAATATTAGAGATGACTAGGAGTGGCTTAATTAACTTCGTGGACAACCCAATTATTCGTCATAGAGCAAGAATCAACGGTAAGAAGTATGAACAGAACTTCATAAAAATATTAAAAGTAAATCACCATAAAACCGTGAATAAGAACTTAAATAAAGATACAATTAAAGTAAATATGCCAACAAGTGAAGGACACCAGACAAGGTTAGTTGATTCCTCAATGAATAACCGACCATTAAAATATTTAATTAATAATCCAGATGACGGAACGATTAAAACAATGTTACATACCAGTGATTATGTTATGACGGAGAAGGTTATAGACAATGAGGTAGTTAAAGTGAATACTCCTCGAAGAAGGATGCATCGCAGGAAGAAGGAAAACTACTAGGGACAAATGGACCGGATCATTGAAGGATACGCCCAAGCGATCAGAAAATTGCGGCAGGAAAGGAACCAGTTGACGGAGAACTCCAGCCAGAAGACAGGAGACAACGAACCAGAGTTAGAAGAGACACCAGAAGTTAATTATAACAAAAACCAGGAGAACACCAGACACCTGGGTAACAAAGATAATGGGGAGAAGAAAACGAAAGGACATAAGGTAGCTGAAGATTTGGTCACAACAAAATGGAAGAGCCGAATGATAGTGAGGTACGCGACAGGGGCAGAAAAAAGTCCGAACATAAAGATGATCCAAACGACAAACACACCGAATATGAATGACTATGGCTAAACATTAGAAGCCATCAGCCACTGAAGAAAAAGGACAGATATCAAAGATAACTGAGAGAAGCGACCAAAAGTTAAAGAAAATTAAAAAACCATCAGAACTATATGAAACTATTTAAAGAATATAAAAAGTATTATGTATAAGGAAATTTATTATAAAATGTATTGTAAGATGTTAAATATCATAATATATGTCGTATTATAAACAGCTATCAAAAATGGATCCATGAAAACGTAATTGACCCATAATGAACCCAATAGAATGGTGAAGCACAAGAGAACCCCATATATAGACTATTGAATGAACTTATTATAATATAAGAGTGAATTACTGTATCATACAGTGAATATAACAAGAGTGTTTATTATATCAAATATCATAAAAGTGTCTACCATAAAAATGTTAAATAAGTGATAAAGAAAAATATTTATCATACTAAATGTATTGAAAATATCTAATTGCATATAACAACAATGTTTATCATATCAAATAATAAAGAAAAATGTCTATTATATTGTATAAAACAAAAATGATTATTATATATTGTATCTAACAAAAATGTCTGTCAAAATAATAATATAATGTTACTCTGACTCTTCAAATGATTAATTTCAATAAATGAAATTAAAACGTCCACAGTAAATGTTAAAAAATCAAACATTTGAAGGAGTAGAGAAGAAAAACAACAAAGTGTCGAATATTGAAAGAAGATGGATTAAACAAGGAATGGGAATAATTAATTAAGTGATAAATAAAAATGTGTATCATATTGTATAATAAAGAGAAATGTCTATTTACAAATAGCAAAAATGTTTATTGTATATTGAGTATAATAAGAATGATTATTATATATTGTATCTAACAAAAATGTATGTCAAAATAATAATATAATGTTACTCTGACTCTTCAAATGATTAATTTCAATAAATGAAATTAAAACGTCCAGAATAAATGTTAAAAAATCAAACATTTGAAGGAGCAGAGGAGAAAAACAACAAAGTGTCGCATATTGAAAAGAGAGGGAATAAAAAGGAATGAGAAAGAATATTAAATAAAAAAGAAAAATGTGTATCGTATAGCATATACCAAGACTGTTTATCATATTAAGTGAGTGATGAACGAGAATGATTATCATATTGTATAAAAAAGAAAAATGTCTATTTATGTGTAACTAAAGTGTTTATCATAATACTACTATTATTAAGGAACAAGAATGTTAATTGAACGATAAAGAAAAATGTTTAGTTGTATATACCAAAAATATATATCAAATTGTATCTAACAAAAATGTTTATTATATGAATATTGTAAACCCTGGTAATCCAGGATGATAATGAACCAAATGTTAAAAAACCCAATATACAAACAATGTTAAGAGTGAACTATTGTGAACTCAAGAAGAATTTAAAGACCAACTGCATAATTATATAGTGATAAATCTAAGTGTGTAATTTAAGAATATTAAGATAAACAGAACAACTTACAAACTAGTATAGAAAAATAACAACAAGGCTAATAAATAACATAGCCAATATGTCAAGTTAGAGATAAAATAATGACCTGTGAAGAGAAGTGTAGTAGCTAAAATGATAAAACATGAAAAGTGATAACAAGGAAACCTCTAATACCTTGAATGTTATGTTGAATAAGACATCATACTCTTATATTATTGAAAAAATGAATGATATGTTATATTTTATGTGTTGTGATAGTGCAACTGTTGCTACGTGCAATTTTATATTGTCCCAGACAGAGATGAGGATTCCTCTGATTCTGAGGATGTGTAGATGAGGAACGGCGGAGTATGGAAGCCAAATAGAGCCCCTCTGATTCCGAACCCATTACAAATGTTAGGGAATTAAATGGTAATATGTCAAGGATTATAAATCAAACACTGTGAGGTAAAAATGAAAGAACAATAGAGTTTATCACGAGAATCAAGATGTGTTTAATGATAAAGAAAAATGTATTATTGTAAAACAGGAAATTGTTAGTTTAAGAAATAAAACATGTTATAACTAAATGACTAAGAATATAAGAAACTTGAAAGATACTAGTAAGCTAAAAAATAATACTAGCCAAGAACCAATCTAGTGCAACACACTAACAAACTATTAAACTCAATGCAGAAAAGAAGCAGTAATAGTATAATAAAACCAAACTAAAATGATAATTTCTTCAAATGTAAAATTTCTCTCAAATTATCAATTTTGAGAGGGGAGTATATGTAACACCACAAAATGTTACATAACCTAGACATTCACCAAAAGGGTAAATAAGTACACTGAAATAATAAAAGTGAATAATTTATGATGAAAGTAGCAAAGAAGAGAAGGACCAACAAAGAAGAAAGAAGAAGAAGGATCCCAAGAAGCAGTGAGGAATACACTGCATGACACTACAACAAATACTATGACTGACTCTAACTAATGGACATGCCAAGTTCACTATAAGCTGTCAAACAAGCCAGTCAATGACATGAATATAATGTCATGTGTCAGATAAACCAATTAAATAATGACGAAAATAATGTAATATCAGTAACAGCATTTTGGCTGAAAATAAAGGAACCATGACCAGTAAATGACAAAGCCTATGACTAGATTAGCTATGGCCACAATGTGTATTAAAACTAGCATTACAAACCCAGATGTAATACTAGTGAGTAAAAGTAGTTATAAAAGGAAACCTTATATGGATGAATAACTTCCTTATTATATAAAATGTAACTAGTAACAATTATTAAAGCATAAACATATGCTAAAAAATATGTCTAGACCATGCCTAAACAAACGTTGTCAGTAAATTAATGAGGAAAAAGGACTCCTAGTGAACATAAGATTTACTGAACAATCAATATAACTAAAGATAATGTGAAATACCACCACTCAATTGTTAATGGATAACGTTAAATTGAGTAGGCCAAACGAAATGTAATTAGGAATAAGGATTTTCGATAATAATGTATCGCCTTAATTATGTTAAGATTTAATATTGTACAGTTATAAATAGCTATTAAGTATAATCACAGATGTGTTAGTGTTTGAACAAAGACGTTATAAAGAAAACGCAATGTGAAACACTAAATGTCGAGAGATATGGAATGCTCGCATTATGCATCGCTAGCAGACGACAGTGAGAAACCATGTTTCTAAACATTCTTTATGAGCATTGTCAAAGAAAACGAGGTTAAAACCTGTGTTAAGCCACATCAAATTGAAGCCCATAAACTAAACTTTAATTTGATGGTAATAACCTCGCGATCGAAACTATAATAAGTGCGTAGTGCGCGTTAGCATCAGTTATTGTTAAAAAGTAAGAAATTGGTTGGGTAAAACCAACAACAACGGCAGTTGTCAACAACGTTCGCCGGACGACGGTTAAAAAACAATACGTCATTTTGTAACGGTTATCAGAACCAATCAGAAGAGAGATTATTGAACGATCTTACCGCCTAAGCCCTATGAAGCGAGGGGGTATATAATCAAAAACGGAGAGAATTCGTTACACTTTTTGTCATCACCTCGAGCGAGACAGTTGTCGCTCGTCACCGCAATATTTTTGAAATTAGTACAACAATAGTAAACCGTTTAAAATTTTCTTCAAGACATTCAACGATACTGCAATTTACTAGAAGGAAGTGCTTCGAAAGTAAAGTGAATATTTTAATTTGTGCGTGATTTTAGAACGAGAGAGAGAGAGTTTTTTAATCAGTATTTAACATAGCCCAGATTTAGTTAGAAGAGGGCCGATTCTCCGTTCATAGTTCGTGTGAAGTGTAATTAACCAGTGGTCATTATAATCCGATCACTGGAGTGTTTTTAATAAATTTTAATCTATTTGATTAAAAGAAAAAAGGTAACACTGTGACAATTCATTTTATTTATCTGCTTGCACTGATCATTATTTACCACAAAACTGTACTGACGCAAGAACAACTAAACTTTCAATCGTATACACCGTTTCAATTTACTTAGCGGATTTGTCAATCCAATGTAAGATTTTGTATTAGTACTAAGGGTTAAAAATATATGTTAGTAAATAAGTCAGCATAACAAACGCTCGCCTGAAAAATAGTTACGAGTTTTAAAAAGAGGCCAAATTATTAATTATTATTATTAACGTCTGTCAAGGCATAGGATAGTTCTTTATTGTATTTCAAAGAGCCTACCCGTGAGGTATATTATATAATTAAAAAGTCAAATTGTTAGTAGGTATAAGAGTTTATTGTTCTAACTGAGCTAGACCGTATTGTAAACGGACCAAGTAACTTCAGATTTATATTAATGTATCAATTGTACTTTAATTGTTGATTTTATTTATAAGGGTAAAATAAACCCAGATTTTATTCAGCATAAACCTTGATCATAATTATTTCATATAGTTAATTGATAATTAACATTGAGTACATGGAGATAAATCAGAGTAAAGATGCTACTATATTAGATTTAAATTGTAGTGAAAACGTCAAGCATTTAAACAAAGTTTAAAGTGAATTTATCAATTCTAAATTTTATTAATTGGTTTTTCATGGGAATTTTCCTAAAATAAACCCATGTGGCGCCCTTATTGTACACAAGGAGTGATATAACCTTGTTGAAAAAGCAAGCTGGTATTAAGCGCATCTTGACAGCTTATATTTTTGGTAAGTGAACTTCAGAACTTCCAGTATCACGAACAGGTACGTGAAAGTATATATTATTATAAATTGTTTGTCCAGACGAGACTTAACGTTACGTACACTGACGACACTTAACCGAGAAGAGGAGTTCCGCTGCAAGATCGACGCTACGGCTACGTTCATCCATCGACCAGCGATTAACTTATTATTCACTATAATTATCAAACTTTACTAAATAAACAATATTTATCAATTATTACTAAAGATTATTACTGCAATTATTTTAAAAATAGTTCATTTTTAAATTGTAACACGAGATTTGCTATAATCGAATTTTAACTTAACTTTAAATCAAATTAAATTGACGCATACAACGTGCGGCAGAAATTAAACACACACGAGATACTCAGTTGTGTTATAAATTGGCGACCAACAGAGTGTGGCTTTAAAAATATTAAACGAATAAATTTTTAATATTACAATATTAAGCCCGGCGGCAAATACAAGAGAACAATCATGCCTTACACACCAATAGGAGACGCGAACTTTTTGGAGATAATGAGGGCGATGATGGAAGAAGTATTAAACAAACGTAACGGGTCATTAAAGGAAGCTTTTAGGATATCCCGGGAAGAGAATCAGAAGAATATGGAAGCATTGAAGGAAGATTTAAATAAATATCTCCGAGTCATGTATTGAGGATAACAGGAAGTGGAGGGAAGAAAGGAAGGACGATGGCAAACCGGCGATAGAAGAAGTACCAAATGATGAACCCATGGAAGAATTAAGTCTACAATCCGAAGACGATGGCAAACAAACCGAGAATAAAGAAGACTCAAAGGCATTGTTATTTGAGGATAAACACCTCAGAAGTGAAGAGATTATTCAGCACAAAGAAGTCATTATTGAAAGTGTAAAGAACGAGGTGATTCAGAAAACCGAAGAAGAGGAAATAGAGAACCACATGAGTAAGAAAAGAGGAGAAAGAAGAATGATACGTCCCAAGAAAGTGAGAATTACACGGGAAATATTAGAGATGACTAGGAGTGGCTTAATTAACTTCGTGGACAACCCAATTATTCGTCATAGAGCAAGAATCAACGGTAAGAAGTATGAACAGAACTTCATAAAAATATTAAAAGTAAATCACCATAAAACCGTGAATAAGAACTTAAATAAAGATACAATTAAAGTAAATATGCCAACAAGTGAAGGACACCAGACAAGGTTAGTTGATTCCTCAATGAATAACCGACCATTAAAATATTTAATTAATAATCCAGATGACGGAACGATTAAAACAATGTTACATACCAGTGATTATGTTATGACGGAGAAGGTTATAGACAATGAGGTAGTTAAAGTGAATACTCCTCGAAGAAGGATGCATCGCAGAAAGAAGGAAAACTACTAGGGACAAATGGACCGGATCATTGAAGGATACGCCCAAGCGATCAGAAAATTGCGGCAGGAAAGGAACCAGTTGACGGAGAACTCCAGCCAGAAGACAGGAGACAACGAACCAGAGTTAGAAGAGACACCAGAAGTTAATTATAACAAAAACCAGGAGAACACCAGACACCTGGGTAACAAAGATAATGGGGAGAAGAAAACGAAAGGACATAAGGTAGCTGAAGATTTGGTCACAACAAAATGGAAGAGCCGAATGATAGTGAGGTACGCGACAGGGGCAGAAAAAAGTCCGAACATAAAGATGATCCAAACGACAAACACACCGAATATGAATGACTATGGCTAAACATTAGAAGCCATCAGCCACTGAAGAAAAAGGACAGATATCAAAGATAACTGAGAGAAGCGACCAAAAGTTAAAGAAAATTAAAAAACCATCAGAACTATATGAAACTATTTAAAGAATATAAAAAGTATTATGTATAAGGAAATTTATTATAAAATGTATTGTAAGATGTTAAATATCATAATATATGTCGTATTATAAACAGCTATCAAAAATGGATCCATGAAAACGTAATTGACCCATAATGAACCCAATAGAATGGTGAAGCACAAGAGAACCCCATATATAGACTATTGAATGAACTTATTATAATATAAGAGTGAATTACTGTATCATACAGTGAATATAACAAGAGTGTTTATTATATCAAATATCATAAAAGTGTCTACCATAAAAATGTTAAATAAGTGATAAAGAAAAATATTTATCATACTAAATGTATTGAAAATATCTAATTGCATATAACAACAATGTTTATCATATCAAATAATAAAGAAAAATGTCTATTATATTGTATAAAACAAAAATGATTATTATATATTGTATCTAACAAAAATGTATGTCAAAATAATAATATAATGTTACTCTGACTCTTCAAATGATTAATTTCAATAAATGAAATTAAAACGTCCACAGTAAATGTTAAAAAATCAAACATTTGAAGGAGTAGAGAAGAAAAACAACAAAGTGTCGAATATTGAAAGAAGATGGATTAAACAAGGAATGGGAATAATTAATTAAGTGATAAATAAAAATGTGTATCATATTGTATAATAAAGAGAAATGTCTATTTACAAATAGCAAAAATGTTTATTGTATATTGAGTATAATAAGAATGATTATTATATATTGTATCTAACAAAAATGTATGTCAAAATAATAATATAATGTTACTCTGACTCTTCAAATGATTAATTTCAATAAATGAAATTAAAACGTCCAGAATAAATGTTAAAAAATCAAACATTTGAAGGAGCAGAGGAGAAAAACAACAAAGTGTCGCATATTGAAAAGAGAGGGAATAAAAAGGAATGAGAAAGAATATTAAATAAAAAAGAAAAATGTGTATCGTATAGCATATACCAAGACTGTTTATCATATTAAGTGAGTGATGAACGAGAATGATTATCATATTGTATAAAAAAGAAAAATGTCTATTTATGTATAACTAAAGTGTTTATCATAATACTACTATTATTAAGGAACAAGAATGTTAATTGAACGATAAAGAAAAATGTTTAGTTGTATATACCAAAAATATATATCAAATTGTATCTAACAAAAATGTTTATTATATGAATATTGTAAACCCTGGTAATCCAGGATGATAATGAACCAAATGTTAAAAAACCCAATATACAAACAATGTTAAGAGTGAACTATTGTGAACTCAAGAAGAATTTAAAGACCAACTGCATAATTATATAGTGATAAATCTAAGTGTGTAATTTAAGAATATTAAGATAAACAGAACAACTTACAAACTAGTATAGAAAAATAACAACAAGGCTAATAAATAACATAGCCAATATGTCAAGTTAGAGATAAAATAATGACCTGTGAAGAGAAGTGTAGTAGCTAAAATGATAAAACATGAAAAGTGATAACAAGGAAACCTCTAATACCTTGAATGTTATGTTGAATAAGACATCATACTCTTATATTATTGAAAAAATGAATGATATGTTATATTTTATGTGTTGTGATAGTGCAACTGTTGCTACGTGCAATTTTATATTGTCCCAGACAGAGATGAGGATTCCTCTGATTCTGAGGATGTGTAGATGAGGAACGGCGGAGTATGGAAGCCAAATAGAGCCCCTCTGATTCCGAACCCATTACAAATGTTAGGGAATTAAATGGTAATATGTCAAGGATTATAAATCAAACACTGTGAGGTAAAAATGAAAGAACAATAGAGTTTATCACGAGAATCAAGATGTGTTTAATGATAAAGAAAAATGTATTATTGTAAAACAGGAAATTGTTAGTTTAAGAAATAAAACATGTTATAACTAAATGACTAAGAATATAAGAAACTTGAAAGATACTAGTAAGCTAAAAAATAATACTAGCCAAGAACCAATCTAGTGCAACACACTAACAAACTATTAAACTCAATGCAGAAAAGAAGCAGTAATAGTATAATAAAACCAAACTAAAATGATAATTTCTTCAAATGTAAAATTTCTCTCAAATTATCAATTTTGAGAGGGGAGTATATGTAACACCACAAAATGTTACATAACCTAGACATTCACCAAAAGGGTAAATAAGTACACTGAAATAATAAAAGTGAATAATTTATGATGAAAGTAGCAAAGAAGAGAAGGACCAACAAAGAAGAAAGAAGAAGAAGGATCCCAAGAAGCAGTGAGGAATACACTGCATGACACTACAACAAATACTATGACTGACTCTAACTAATGGACATGCCAAGTTCACTATAAGCTGTCAAACAAGCCAGTCAATGACATGAATATAATGTCATGTGTCAGATAAACCAATTAAATAATGACGAAAATAATGTAATATCAGTAACAGCATTTTGGCTGAAAATAAAGGAACCATGACCAGTAAATGACAAAGCCTATGACTAGATTAGCTATGGCCACAATGTGTATTAAAACTAGCATTACAAACCCAGATGTAATACTAGTGAGTAAAAGTAGTTATAAAAGGAAACCTTATATGGATGAATAACTTCCTTATTATATAAAATGTAACTAGTAACAATTATTAAAGCATAAACATATGCTAAAAAATATGTCTAGACCATGCCTAAACAAACGTTGTCAGTAAATTAATGAGGAAAAAGGACTCCTAGTGAACATAAGATTTACTGAACAATCAATATAACTAAAGATAATGTGAAATACCACCACTCAATTGTTAATGGATAACGTTAAATTGAGTAGGCCAAACGAAATGTAATTAGGAATAAGGATTTTCGATAATAATGTATCGCCTTAATTATGTTAAGATTTAATATTGTACAGTTATAAATAGCTATTAAGTATAATCACAGATGTGTTAGTGTTTGAACAAAGACGTTATAAAGAAAACGCAATGTGAAACACTAAATGTCGAGAGATATGGAATGCTCGCATTATGCATCGCTAGCAGACGACAGTGAGAAACCATGTTTCTAAACATTCTTTATGAGCATTGTCAAAGAAAACGAGGTTAAAACCTGTGTTAAGCCACATCAAATTGAAGCCCATAAACTAAACTTTAATTTGATGGTAATAACCTCGCGATCGAAACTATAATAAGTGCGTAGTGCGCGTTAGCATCAGTTATTGTTAAAAAGTAAGAAATTGGTTGGGTAAAACCAACAACAACGGCAGTTGTCAACAACGTTCGCCGGACGACGGTTAAAAAACAATACGTCATTTTGTAACGGTTATCAGAACCAATCAGAAGAGAGATTATTGAACGATCTTACCGCCTAAGCCCTATGAAGCGAGGGGGTATATAATCAAAAACGGAGAGAATTCGTTACACTTTTTGTCATCACCTCGAGCGAGACAGTTGTCGCTCGTCACCGCAATATTTTTGAAATTAGTACAACAATAGTAAACCGTTTAAAATTTTCTTCAAGACATTCAACGATACTGCAATTTACTAGAAGGAAGTGCTTCGAAAGTAAAGTGAATATTTTAATTTGTGCGTGATTTTAGAACGAGAGAGAGAGAGAGAGTTTTTTAATCAGTATTTAACATAGCCCAGATTTAGTTAGAAGAGGGCCGATTCTCCGTTCATAGTTCGTGTGAAGTGTAATTAACCAGTGGTCATTATAATCCGATCACTGGAGTGTTTTTAATAAATTTTAATCTATTTGATTAAAAGAAAAAAGGTAACACTGTGACAATTCATTTTATTTATCTGCTTGCACTGATCATTATTTACCACAAAACTGTACTGACGCAAGAACAACTAAACTTTCAATCGTATACACCGTTTCAATTTACTTAGCGGATTTGTCAATCCAATGTAAGATTTTGTATTAGTACTAAGGGTTAAAAATATATGTTAGTAAATAAGTCAGCATAACAAACGCTCGCCTGAAAAATAGTTACGAGTTTTAAAAAGAGGCCAAATTATTAATTATTATTATTATTAACGTCTGTCAAGGCATAGGATAGTTCTTTATTGTATTTCAAAGAGCCTACCCGTGAGGTATATTATATAATTAAAAAGTCAAATTGTTAATAGGTATAAGAGTTTATTGTTCTAACTGAGCTAGACCGTATTGTAAACGGACCAAGTAACTTCAGATTTATATTAATGTATCAATTGTACTTTAATTGTTGATTTTATTTATAAGGGTAAAATAAACCCAGATTTTATTCAGCATAAACCTTGATCATAATTATGTCATATAGTTAATTGATAATTAACATTGAGTACATGGAGATAAATCAGAGTAAAGATGCTACTATATTAGATTTAAATTGTAGTGAAAACGTCAAGCATTTAAACAAAGTTTAAAGTGAATTTATCAATTCTAAATTTTATTAATTGGTTTTTCATGGGAATTTTCCTAAAATAAACCCATGTGGCGCCCTTATTGTACACAAGGAGTGATATAACCTTGTTGAAAAAGCAAGCTGGTATTAAGCGCATCTTGACAGCTTATATTTTTGGTAAGTGAACTTCAGAACTTCCAGTATCACGAACAGGTACGTGAAAGTATATATTATTATAAATTGTTTGTCCAGACGAGACTTAACGTTACGTACACTGACGACACTTAACCGAGAAGAGGAGTTCCGCTGCAAGATCGACGCTACGGCTACGTTCATCCATCGACCAGCGATTAACTTATTATTCACTATAATTATCAAACTTTACTAAATAAACAATATTTATCAATTATTACTAAAGATTATTACTGCAATTATTTTAAAAATAGTTCATTTTTAAATTGTAACACGAGATTTGCTATAATCGCATTTAATCTAACTTTAAATCAAATTAAATTGACGCATACAACGTGCGGCAGAAATTAAACACACACGAGATACTCAGTTGTGTTATAAATTGGCGACCAACAGAGTGTGGCTTTAAAAATATTAAACGAATAAATTTTTAATATTACAATATTAAGCCCGGCGGCAAATACAAGAGAACAATCATGCCTTACACACCAATAGGAGACGCGAACTTTTTGGAGATAATGAGGGCGATGATGGAAGAAGTATTAAACAAACGTAACGGGTCATTAAAGGAAGCTTTTAGGATATCCCGGGAAGAGAATCAGAAGAATATGGAAGCATTGAAGGAAGATTTAAATAAATATCTCGAGTCATGTATTGAGGATAACAGGAAGTGGAGGGAAGAAAGGAAGGACGATGGCAAACCGGCGATAGAAGAAGTACCAAATGATGAACCCATGGAAGAATTAAGTCTACAATCCGAAGACGATGGCAAACAAACCGAGAATAAAGAAGACTCAAAGGCATTGTTATTTGAGGATAAACACCTCAGAAGTGAAGAGATTATTCAGCACAAAGAAGTCATTATTGAAAGTGTAAAGAACGAGGTGATTCAGAAAACCGAAGAAGAGGAAATAGAGAACCACATGAGTAAGAAAAGAGGAGAAAGAAGAATGATACGTCCCAAGAAAGTGAGAATTACACGGGAAATATTAGAGATGACTAGGAGTGGCTTAATTAACTTCGTGGACAACCCAATTATTCGTCATAGAGCAAGAATCAACGGTAAGAAGTATGAACAGAACTTCATAAAAATATTAAAAGTAAATCACCATAAAACCGTGAATAAGAACTTAAATAAAGATACAATTAAAGTAAATATGCCAACAAGTGAAGGACACCAGACAAGGTTAGTTGATTCCTCAATGAATAACCGACCATTAAAATATTTAATTAATAATCCAGATGACGGAACGATTAAAACAATGTTACATACCAGTGATTATGTTATGACGGAGAAGGTTATAGACAATGAGGTAGTTAAAGTGAATACTCCTCGAAGAAGGATGCATCGCAGGAAGAAGGAAAACTACTAGGGACAAATGGACCGGATCATTGAAGGATACGCCCAAGCGATCAGAAAATTGCGGCAGGAAAGGAACCAGTTGACGGAGAACTCCAGCCAGAAGACAGGAGACAACGAACCAGAGTTAGAAGAGACACCAGAAGTTAATTATAACAAAAACCAGGAGAACACCAGACACCTGGGTAACAAAGATAATGGGGAGAAGAAAACGAAAGGACATAAGGTAGCTGAAGATTTGGTCACAACAAAATGGAAGAGCCGAATGATAGTGAGGTACGCGACAGGGGCAGAAAAAAGTCCGAACATAAAGATGATCCAAACGACAAACACACCGAATATGAATGACTATGGCTAAACATTAGAAGCCATCAGCCACTGAAGAAAAAGGACAGATATCAAAGATAACTGAGAGAAGCGACCAAAAGTTAAAGAAAATAAAAAACCATCAGAACTATATGAAACTATTTAAAGAATATAAAAAGTATTATGTATAAGGAAATTTATTATAAAATGTATTGTAAGATGTTAAATATCATAATATATGTCGTATTATAAACAGCTATCAAAAATGGATCCATGAAAACGTAATTGACCCATAATGAACCCAATAGAATGGTGAAGCACAAGAGAACCCCATATATAGACTATTGAATGAACTTATTATAATATAAGAGTGAATTACTTTATCATACAGTGAATATAACAAGAGTGTTTATTATATCAAATATCATAAAAGTGTCTACCATAAAAATGTTAAATAAGTGATAAAGAAAAATATTTATCATACTAAATGTATTGAAAATATCTAATTGCATATAACAACAATGTTTATCATATCAAATAATAAAGAAAAATGTCTATTATATTGTATAAAACAAAAATGATTATTATATATTGTATCTAACAAAAATGTATGTCAAAATAATAATATAATGTTACTCTGACTCTTCAAATGATTAATTTCAATAAATGAAATTAAAACGTCCACAGTAAATGTTAAAAAATCAAACATTTGAAGGAGTAGAGAAGAAAAACAACAAAGTGTCGAATATTGAAAGAAGATGGATTAAACAAGGAATGGGAATAATTAATTAAGTGATAAATAAAAATGTGTATCATATTGTATAATAAAGAGAAATGTCTATTTACAAATAGCAAAAATGTTTATTGTATATTGAGTATAATAAGAATGATTATTATATATTGTATCTAACAAAAATGTATGTCAAAATAATAATATAATGTTACTCTGACTCTTCAAATGATTAATTTCAATAAATGAAATTAAAACGTCCAGAATAAATGTTAAAAAATCAAACATTTGAAGGAGCAGAGGAGAAAAACAACAAAGTGTCGCATATTGAAAAGAGAGGGAATAAAAAGGAATGAGAAAGAATATTAAATAAAAAAGAAAAATGTGTATCGTATAGCATATACCAAGACTGTTTATCATATTAAGTGAGTGATGAACGAGAATGATTATCATATTGTATAAAAAAGAAAAATGTCTATTTATGTATAACTAAAGTGTTTATCATAATACTACTATTATTAAGGAACAAGAATGTTAATTGAACGATAAAGAAAAATGTTTAGTTGTATATACCAAAAATATATATCAAATTGTATCTAACAAAAATGTTTATTATATGAATATTGTAAACCCTGGTAATCCAGGATGATAATGAACCAAATGTTAAAAAACCCAATATACAAACAATGTTAAGAGTGAACTATTGTGAACTCAAGAAGAATTTAAAGACCAACTGCATAATTATATAGTGATAAATCTAAGTGTGTAATTTAAGAATATTAAGATAAACAGAACAACTTACAAACTAGTATAGAAAAATAACAACAAGGCTAATAAATAACATAGCCAATATGTCAAGTTAGAGATAAAATAATGACCTGTGAAGAGAAGTGTAGTAGCTAAAATGATAAAACATGAAAAGTGATAACAAGGAAACCTCTAATACCTTGAATGTTATGTTGAATAAGACATCATACTCTTATATTATTGAAAAAATGAATGATATGTTATATTTTATGTGTTGTGATAGTGCAACTGTTGCTACGTGCAATTTTATATTGTCCCAGACAGAGATGAGGATTCCTCTGATTCTGAGGATGTGTAGATGAGGAACGGCGGAGTATGGAAGCCAAATAGAGCCCCTCTGATTCCGAACCCATTACAAATGTTAGGGAATTAAATGGTAATATGTCAAGGATTATAAATCAAACACTGTGAGGTAAAAATGAAAGAACAATAGAGTTTATCACGAGAATCAAGATGTGTTTAATGATAAAGAAAAATGTATTATTGTAAAACAGGAAATTGTTAGTTTAAGAAATAAAACATGTTATAACTAAATGACTAAGAATATAAGAAACTTGAAAGATACTAGTAAGCTAAAAAATAATACTAGCCAAGAACCAATCTAGTGCAACACACTAACAAACTATTAAACTCAATGCAGAAAAGAAGCAGTAATAGTATAATAAAACCAAACTAAAATGATAATTTCTTCAAATGTAAAATTTCTCTCAAATTATCAATTTTGAGAGGGGAGTATATGTAACACCACAAAATGTTACATAACCTAGACATTCACCAAAAGGGTAAATAAGTACACTGAAATAATAAAAGTGAATAATTTATGATGAAAGTAGCAAAGAAGAGAAGGACCAACAAAGAAGAAAGAAGAAGAAGGATCCCAAGAAGCAGTGAGGAATACACTGCATGACACTACAACAAATACTATGACTGACTCTAACTAATGGACATGCCAAGTTCACTATAAGCTGTCAAACAAGCCAGTCAATGACATGAATATAATGTCATGTGTCAGATAAACCAATTAAATAATGACGAAAATAATGTAATATCAGTAACAGCATTTTGGCTGAAAATAAAGGAACCATGACCAGTAAATGACAAAGCCTATGACTAGATTAGCTATGGCCACAATGTGTATTAAAACTAGCATTACAAACCCAGATGTAATACTAGTGAGTAAAAGTAGTTATAAAAGGAAACCTTATATGGATGAATAACTTCCTTATTATATAAAATGTAACTAGTAACAATTATTAAAGCATAAACATATGCTAAAAAATATGTCTAGACCATGCCTAAACAAACGTTGTCAGTAAATTAATGAGGAAAAAGGACTCCTAGTGAACATAAGATTTACTGAACAATCAATATAACTAAAGATAATGTGAAATACCACCACTCAATTGTTAATGGATAACGTTAAATTGAGTAGGCCAAACGAAATGTAATTAGGAATAAGGATTTTCGATAATAATGTATCGCCTTAATTATGTTAAGATTTAATATTGTACAGTTATAAATAGCTATTAAGTATAATCACAGATGTGTTAGTGTTTGAACAAAGACGTTATAAAGAAAACGCAATGTGAAACACTAAATGTCGAGAGATATGGAATGCTCGCATTATGCATCGCTAGCAGACGACAGTGAGAAACCATGTTTCTAAACATTCTTTATGAGCATTGTCAAAGAAAACGAGGTTAAAACCTGTGTTAAGCCACATCAAATTGAAGCCCATAAACTAAACTTTAATTTGATGGTAATAACCTCGCGATCGAAACTATAATAAGTGCGTAGTGCGCGTTAGCATCAGTTATTGTTAAAAAGTAAGAAATTGGTTGGGTAAAACCAACAACAACGGCAGTTGTCAACAACGTTCGCCGGACGACGGTTAAAAAACAATACGTCATTTTGTAACGGTTATCAGAACCAATCAGAAGAGAGATTATTGAACGATCTTACCGCCTAAGCCCTATGAAGCGAGGGGGTATATAATCAAAAACGGAGAGAATTCGTTACACTTTTTGTCATCACCTCGAGCGAGACAGTTGTCGCTCGTCACCGCAATATTTTTGAAATTAGTACAACAATAGTAAACCGTTTAAAATTTTCTTCAAGACATTCAACGATACTGCAATTTACTAGAAGGAAGTGCTTCGAAAGTAAAGTGAATATTTTAATTTGTGCGTGATTTTAGAACGAGAGAGAGAGAGAGTTTTTTAATCAGTATTTAACATAGCCCAGATTTAGTTAGAAGAGGGCCGATTCTCCGTTCATAGTTCGTGTGAAGTGTAATTAACCAGTGGTCATTATAATCCGATCACTGGAGTGTTTTTAATAAATTTTAATCTATTTGATTAAAAGAAAAAAGGTAACACTGTGACAATTCATTTTATTTATCTGCTTGCACTGATCATTATTTACCACAAAACTGTACTGACGCAAGAACAACTAAAGTTTCAATCGTATACACCGTTTCAATTTACTTAGCGGATTTGTCAATCCAATGTAAGATTTTGTATTAGTACTAAGGGTTAAAAATATATGTTAGTAAATAAGTCAGCATAACAAACGCTCGCCTGAAAAATAGTTACGAGTTTTAAAAAGAGGCCAAATTATTAATTATTATTATTAACGTCTGTCAAGGCATAGGATAGTTCTTTATTGTATTTCAAAGAGCCTACCCGTGAGGTATATTATATAATTAAAAAGTCAAATTGTTAATAGGTATAAGAGTTTATTGTTCTAACTGAGCTAGACCGTATTGTAAACGGACCAAGTAACTTCAGATTTATATTAATGTATCAATTGTACTTTAATTGTTGATTTTATTTATAAGGGTAAAATAAACCCAGATTTTATTCAGCATAAACCTTGATCATAATTATTTCATATAGTTAATTGATAATTAACATTGAGTACATGGAGATAAATCAGAGTAAAGATGCTACTATATTAGATTTAAATTGTAGTGAAAACGTCAAGCATTTAAACAAAGTTTAAAGTGAATTTATCAATTCTAAATTTTATTAATTGGTTTTTCATGGGAATTTTCCTAAAATAAACCCATGTGGCGCCCTTATTGTACACAAGGAGTGATATAACCTTGTTGAAAAAGCAAGCTGGTATTAAGCGCATCTTGACAGCTTATATTTTTGGTAAGTGAACTTCAGAACTTCCAGTATCACGAACAGGTATGTGAAAGTATATGTTATTATAAATTGTTTGTCCAGACGAGACTTAACGTTACGTACACTGACGACACTTAACCGAGAAGAGGAGTTCCGCTGCAAGATCGACGCTACGGCTACGTTCATCCATCGACCAGCGATTAACTTATTATTCACTATAATTATCAAACTTTACTAAATAAACAATATTTATCAATTATTACTAAAGATTATTACTGCAATTATTTTAAAAATAGTTCATTTTTAAATTGTAACACGAGATTTGCTATAATCGAATTTTAACTTAACTTTAAATCAAATTAAATTGACGCATACAACGTGCGGCAGAAATTAAACACACACGAGATACTCAGTTGTGTTATAAATTGGCGACCAACAGAGTGTGGCTTTAAAAATATTAAACGAATAAATTTTTAATATTACAATATTAAGCCCGGCAAATACAAGAGAACAATCATGCCTTACACACCAATAGGAGACGCGAACTTTTTGGAGATAATGAGGGCGATGATGGAAGAAGTATTAAACAAACGTAACGAGTCATTAAAGGAAGCTTTTAGGATATCCCGGGAAGAGAATCAGAAGAATATGGAAGCATTGAAGGAAGATTTAAATAAATATCTCGAGTCATGTATTGAGGATAACAGGAAGTGGAGGGAAGAAAGGAAGGACGATGGCAAACCGGCGATAGAAGAAGTACCAAATGATGAACCCATGGAAGAATTAAGTCTACAATCCGAAGACGATGGCAAACAAACCGAGAATAAAGAAGACTCAAAGGCATTGTTGTTTGAGGATAAACACCTCAGAAGTGAAGAGATTATTCAGCACAAAGAAGTCATTATTGAAAGTGTAAAGAACCAGGTGATTCAGAAAACCGAAGAAGAGGAAATAGAGAACCACATGAGTAAGAAAAGAGAAGAAAGAAGAATGATACGTCCCAAGAAAGTGAGAATTACACGGGAAATATTAGAGATGACTAGGAGTGGCTTAATTAACTTCGTGGACAACCCAATTATTCGTCATAGAGCAAGAATCAACGGTAAGAAGTATGAACAGAACTTCATAAAAATATTAAAAGTAAATCACCATAAAACCGTGAATAAGAACTTAAATAAAGATACAATTAAATTAAATATGCCAACAAGTGAAGGACACCAGACAAGGTTAGTTGATTCCTCAATGAATAACCGACCATTAAAATATTTAATTAATAATCCAGATGACGGAACGATTAAAACAATGTTACATACCAGTGATTATGTTATGACGGAGAAGGTTATAGACAATGAGGTATTTAAAGTGAATACTCCTCGAAGAAGGATGCATCGCAGGAAGAAGGAAAACTACTAGGGACAAATGGACCGGATCATTGAAGGATACGCCCAAGCGATCAGAAAATTGCGGCAGGAAAGGAACCAGTTGACGGAGAACTCCAGCCAGAAGACAGGAGACAACGAACCAGAGTTAGAAGAGACACCAGAATTTTTTTATAACAAAAACCAGGAGAACACCAGACACCTGGGTAACAAAGATAATGGGGAGAAGAAAACGAAAGGACATAAGGTAGCTGAAGATTTGGTCACAACAAAATGGAAGAGCCGAATGATAGTGAGGTACGCGACAGGGGCAGAAAAAAGTCCGAACATAAAGATGATCCAAACGACAAACACACCGAATATGAATGACTATGGCTAAACATTAGAAGCCATCAGCCACTGAAGAAAAAGGACAGATATCAAAGATAACTGAGAGAAGCGACCAAAAGTTAAAGAAAATAAAAAACCATCAGAACTATATGAAACTATTTAAAGAATATAAAAAGTATTATGTATAAGGAAATTTATTATAAAATGTATTGTAAGATGTTAAATATCATAATATATGTCGTATTATAAACAGCTATCAAAAATGGATCCATGAAAACGTAATTGACCCATAATGAACCCAATAGAATGGTGAAGCACAAGAGAACCCCATATATAGACTATTGAATGAACTTATTATAATATAAGAGTGAATTACTTTATCATACAGTGAATATAACAAGAGTGTTTATTATATCAAATATCATAAAAGTGTCTACCATAAAAATGTTAAATAAGTGATAAAGAAAAATATTTATCATACTAAATGTATTGAAAATATCTAATTGCATATAACAACAATGTTTATCATATCAAATAATAAAGAAAAATGTCTATTATATTGTATAAAACAAAAATGATTATTATATATTGTATCTAACAAAAATGTATGTCAAAATAATAATATAATGTTACTCTGACTCTTCAAATGATTAATTTCAATAAATGAAATTAAAACGTCCACAGTAAATGTTAAAAAATCAAACATTTGAAGGAGTAGAGAAGAAAAACAACAAAGTGTCGAATATTGAAAGAAGATGGATTAAACAAGGAATGGGAATAATTAATTAAGTGATAAATAAAAATGTGTATCATATTGTATAATAAAGAGAAATGTCTATTTACAAATAGCAAAAATGTTTATTGTATATTGAGTATAATAAGAATGATTATTATATATTGTATCTAACAAAAATGTATGTCAAAATAATAATATAATGTTACTCTGACTCTTCAAATGATTAATTTCAATAAATGAAATTAAAACGTCCAGAATAAATGTTAAAAAATCAAACATTTGAAGGAGCAGAGGAGAAAAACAACAAAGTGTCGCATATTGAAAAGAGAGGGAATAAAAAGGAATGAGAAAGAATATTAAATAAAAAAGAAAAATGTGTATCGTATAGCATATACCAAGACTGTTTATCATATTAAGTGAGTGATGAACGAGAATGATTATCATATTGTATAAAAAAGAAAAATGTCTATTTATGTATAACTAAAGTGTTTATCATAATACTACTATTATTAAGGAACAAGAATGTTAATTGAACGATAAAGAAAAATGTTTAGTTGTATATACCAAAAATATATATCAAATTGTATCTAACAAAAATGTTTATTATATGAATATTGTAAACCCTGGTAATCCAGGATGATAATGAACCAAATGTTAAAAAACCCAATATACAAACAATGTTAAGAGTGAACTATTGTGAACTCAAGAAGAATTTAAAGACCAACTGCATAATTATATAGTGATAAATCTAAGTGTGTAATTTAAGAATATTAAGATAAACAGAACAACTTACAAACTAGTATAGAAAAATAACAACAAGGCTAATAAATAACATAGCCAATATGTCAAGTTAGAGATAAAATAATGACCTGTGAAGAGAAGTGTAGTAGCTAAAATGATAAAACATGAAAAGTGATAACAAGGAAACCTCTAATACCTTGAATGTTATGTTGAATAAGACATCATACTCTTATATTATTGAAAAAATGAATGATATGTTATATTTTATGTGTTGTGATAGTGCAACTGTTGCTACGTGCAATTTTATATTGTCCCAGACAGAGATGAGGATTCCTCTGATTCTGAGGATGTGTAGATGAGGAACGGCGGAGTATGGAAGCCAAATAGAGCCCCTCTGATTCCGAACCCATTACAAATGTTAGGGAATTAAATGGTAATATGTCAAGGATTATAAATCAAACACTGTGAGGTAAAAATGAAAGAACAATAGAGTTTATCACGAGAATCAAGATGTGTTTAATGATAAAGAAAAATGTATTATTGTAAAACAGGAAATTGTTAGTTTAAGAAATAAAACATGTTATAACTAAATGACTAAGAATATAAGAAACTTGAAAGATACTAGTAAGCTAAAAAATAATACTAGCCAAGAACCAATCTAGTGCAACACACTAACAAACTATTAAACTCAATGCAGAAAAGAAGCAGTAATAGTATAATAAAACCAAACTAAAATGATAATTTCTTCAAATGTAAAATTTCTCTCAAATTATCAATTTTGAGAGGGGAGTATATGTAACACCACAAAATGTTACATAACCTAGACATTCACCAAAAGGGTAAATAAGTACACTGAAATAATAAAAGTGAATAATTTATGATGAAAGTAGCAAAGAAGAGAAGGACCAACAAAGAAGAAAGAAGAAGAAGGATCCCAAGAAGCAGTGAGGAATACACTGCATGACACTACAACAAATACTATGACTGACTCTAACTAATGGACATGCCAAGTTCACTATAAGCTGTCAAACAAGCCAGTCAATGACATGAATATAATGTCATGTGTCAGATAAACCAATTAAATAATGACGAAAATAATGTAATATCAGTAACAGCATTTTGGCTGAAAATAAAGGAACCATGACCAGTAAATGACAAAGCCTATGACTAGATTAGCTATGGCCACAATGTGTATTAAAACTAGCATTACAAACCCAGATGTAATACTAGTGAGTAAAAGTAGTTATAAAAGGAAACCTTATATGGATGAATAACTTCCTTATTATATAAAATGTAACTAGTAACAATTATTAAAGCATAAACATATGCTAAAAAATATGTCTAGACCATGCCTAAACAAACGTTGTCAGTAAATTAATGAGGAAAAAGGACTCCTAGTGAACATAAGATTTACTGAACAATCAATATAACTAAAGATAATGTGAAATACCACCACTCAATTGTTAATGGATAACGTTAAATTGAGTAGGCCAAACGAAATGTAATTAGGAATAAGGATTTTCGATAATAATGTATCGCCTTAATTATGTTAAGATTTAATATTGTACAGTTATAAATAGCTATTAAGTATAATCACAGATGTGTTAGTGTTTGAACAAAGACGTTATAAAGAAAACGCAATGTGAAACACTAAATGTCGAGAGATATGGAATGCTCGCATTATGCATCGCTAGCAGACGACAGTGAGAAACCATGTTTCTAAACATTCTTTATGAGCATTGTCAAAGAAAACGAGGTTAAAACCTGTGTTAAGCCACATCAAATTGAAGCCCATAAACTAAACTTTAATTTGATGGTAATAACCTCGCGATCGAAACTATAATAAGTGCGTAGTGCGCGTTAGCATCAGTTATTGTTAAAAAGTAAGAAATTGGTTGGGTAAAACCAACAACAACGGCAGTTGTCAACAACGTTCGCCGGACGACGGTTAAAAAACAATACGTCATTTTGTAACGGTTATCAGAACCAATCAGAAGAGAGATTATTGAACGATCTTACCGCCTAAGCCCTATGAAGCGAGGGGGTATATAATCAAAAACGGAGAGAATTCGTTACACTTTTTGTCATCACCTCGAGCGAGACAGTTGTCGCTCGTCACCGCAATATTTTTGAAATTAGTACAACAATAGTAAACCGTTTAAAGTTTTCTTCAAGACATTCAACGATACTGCAATTTACTAGAAGGAAGTGCTTCGAAAGTAAAGTGAATATTTTAATTTGTGCGTGATTTTAGAACGAGAGAGAGAGAGTTTTTTAATCAGTATTTAACATAGCCCAGATTTAGTTAGAAGAGGGCCGATTCTCCGTTCATAGTTCGTGTGAAGTGTAATTAACCAGTGGTCATTATAATCCGATCACTGGAGTGTTTTTAATAAATTTTAATCTATTTGATTAAAAGAAAAAAGGTAACACTGTGACAATTCATTTTATTTATCTGCTTGCACTGATCATTATTTACCACAAAACTGTACTGACGCAAGAACAACTAAACTTTCAATCGTATACACCGTTTCAATTTACTTAGCGGATTTGTCAATCCAATGTAAGATTTTGTATTAGTACTAAGGGTTAAAAATATATGTTAGTAAATAAGTCAGCATAACAAACGCTCGCCTGAAAAATAGTTACGAGTTTTAAAAAGAGGCCAAATTATTAATTATTATTATTAACGTCTGTCAAGGCATAGGATAGTTCTTTATTGTATTTCAAAGAGCCTACCCGTGAGGTATATTATATAATTAAAAAGTCAAATTGTTAGTAGGTATAAGAGTTTATTGTTCTAACTGAGCTAGACCGTATTGTAAACGGACCAAGTAACTTCAGATTTATATTAATGTATCAATTGTACTTTAATTGTTGATTTTATTTATAAGGGTAAAATAAACCCAGATTTTATTCAGCATAAACCTTGATCATAATTATTTCATATAGTTAATTGATAATTAACATTGAGTACATGGAGATAAATCAGAGTAAAGATGCTACTATATTAGATTTAAATTGTAGTGAAAACGTCAAGCATTTAAACAAAGTTTAAAGTGAATTTATCAATTCTAAATTTTATTAATTGGTTTTTCATGGGAATTTTCCTAAAATAAACCCATGTGGCGCCCTTATTGTACACAAGGAGTGATATAACCTTGTTGAAAAAGCAAGCTGGTATTAAGCGCATCTTGACAGCTTATATTTTTGGTAAGTGAACTTCAGAACTTCCAGTATCACGAACAGGTACGTGAAAGTATATATTATTATAAATTGTTTGTCCAGACGAGACTTAACGTTACGTACACTGACGACACTTAACCGAGAAGAGGAGTTCCGCTGCAAGATCGACGCTACGGCTACGTTCATCCATCGACCAGCGATTAACTTATTATTCACTATAATTATCAAACTTTACTAAATAAACAATATTTATCAATTATTACTAAAGATTATTACTGCAATTATTTTAAAAATAGTTCATTTTTAAATTGTAACACGAGATTTGCTATAATCGAATTTTAACTTAACTTTAAATCAAATTAAATTGACGCATACAACGTGCGGCAGAAATTAAACACACACGAGATACTCAGTTGTGTTATAAATTGGCGACCAACAGAGTGTGGCTTTAAAAATATTAAACGAATAAATTTTTAATATTACAATATTAAGCCCGGCGGCAAATACAAGAGAACAATCATGCCTTACACACCAATAGGAGACGCGAACTTTTTGGAGATAATGAGGGCGATGATGGAAGAAGTATTAAACAAACGTAACGGGTCATTAAAGGAAGCTTTTAGGATATCCCGGGAAGAGAATCAGAAGAATATGGAAGCATTGAAGGAAGATTTAAATAAATATCTCCGAGTCATGTATTGAGGATAACAGGAAGTGGAGGGAAGAAAGGAAGGACGATGGCAAACCGGCGATAGAAGAAGTACCAAATGATGAACCCATGGAAGAATTAAGTCTACAATCCGAAGACGATGGCAAACAAACCGAGAATAAAGAAGACTCAAAGGCATTGTTATTTGAGGATAAACACCTCAGAAGTGAAGAGATTATTCAGCACAAAGAAGTCATTATTGAAAGTGTAAAGAACGAGGTGATTCAGAAAACCGAAGAAGAGGAAATAGAGAACCACATGAGTAAGAAAAGAGGAGAAAGAAGAATGATACGTCCCAAGAAAGTGAGAATTACACGGGAAATATTAGAGATGACTAGGAGTGGCTTAATTAACTTCGTGGACAACCCAATTATTCGTCATAGAGCAAGAATCAACGGTAAGAAGTATGAACAGAACTTCATAAAAATATTAAAAGTAAATCACCATAAAACCGTGAATAAGAACTTAAATAAAGATACAATTAAAGTAAATATGCCAACAAGTGAAGGACACCAGACAAGGTTAGTTGATTCCTCAATGAATAACCGACCATTAAAATATTTAATTAATAATCCAGATGACGGAACGATTAAAACAATGTTACATACCAGTGATTATGTTATGACGGAGAAGGTTATAGACAATGAGGTAGTTAAAGTGAATACTCCTCGAAGAAGGATGCATCGCAGAAAGAAGGAAAACTACTAGGGACAAATGGACCGGATCATTGAAGGATACGCCCAAGCGATCAGAAAATTGCGGCAGGAAAGGAACCAGTTGACGGAGAACTCCAGCCAGAAGACAGGAGACAACGAACCAGAGTTAGAAGAGACACCAGAAGTTAATTATAACAAAAACCAGGAGAACACCAGACACCTGGGTAACAAAGATAATGGGGAGAAGAAAACGAAAGGACATAAGGTAGCTGAAGATTTGGTCACAACAAAATGGAAGAGCCGAATGATAGTGAGGTACGCGACAGGGGCAGAAAAAAGTCCGAACATAAAGATGATCCAAACGACAAACACACCGAATATGAATGACTATGGCTAAACATTAGAAGCCATCAGCCACTGAAGAAAAAGGACAGATATCAAAGATAACTGAGAGAAGCGACCAAAAGTTAAAGAAAATTAAAAAACCATCAGAACTATATGAAACTATTTAAAGAATATAAAAAGTATTATGTATAAGGAAATTTATTATAAAATGTATTGTAAGATGTTAAATATCATAATATATGTCGTATTATAAACAGCTATCAAAAATGGATCCATGAAAACGTAATTGACCCATAATGAACCCAATAGAATGGTGAAGCACAAGAGAACCCCATATATAGACTATTGAATGAACTTATTATAATATAAGAGTGAATTACTGTATCATACAGTGAATATAACAAGAGTGTTTATTATATCAAATATCATAAAAGTGTCTACCATAAAAATGTTAAATAAGTGATAAAGAAAAATATTTATCATACTAAATGTATTGAAAATATCTAATTGCATATAACAACAATGTTTATCATATCAAATAATAAAGAAAAATGTCTATTATATTGTATAAAACAAAAATGATTATTATATATTGTATCTAACAAAAATGTATGTCAAAATAATAATATAATGTTACTCTGACTCTTCAAATGATTAATTTCAATAAATGAAATTAAAACGTCCACAGTAAATGTTAAAAAATCAAACATTTGAAGGAGTAGAGAAGAAAAACAACAAAGTGTCGAATATTGAAAGAAGATGGATTAAACAAGGAATGGGAATAATTAATTAAGTGATAAATAAAAATGTGTATCATATTGTATAATAAAGAGAAATGTCTATTTACAAATAGCAAAAATGTTTATTGTATATTGAGTATAATAAGAATGATTATTATATATTGTATCTAACAAAAATGTATGTCAAAATAATAATATAATGTTACTCTGACTCTTCAAATGATTAATTTCAATAAATGAAATTAAAACGTCCAGAATAAATGTTAAAAAATCAAACATTTGAAGGAGCAGAGGAGAAAAACAACAAAGTGTCGCATATTGAAAAGAGAGGGAATAAAAAGGAATGAGAAAGAATATTAAATAAAAAAGAAAAATGTGTATCGTATAGCATATACCAAGACTGTTTATCATATTAAGTGAGTGATGAACGAGAATGATTATCATATTGTATAAAAAAGAAAAATGTCTATTTATGTATAACTAAAGTGTTTATCATAATACTACTATTATTAAGGAACAAGAATGTTAATTGAACGATAAAGAAAAATGTTTAGTTGTATATACCAAAAATATATATCAAATTGTATCTAACAAAAATGTTTATTATATGAATATTGTAAACCCTGGTAATCCAGGATGATAATGAACCAAATGTTAAAAAACCCAATATACAAACAATGTTAAGAGTGAACTATTGTGAACTCAAGAAGAATTTAAAGACCAACTGCATAATTATATAGTGATAAATCTAAGTGTGTAATTTAAGAATATTAAGATAAACAGAACAACTTACAAACTAGTATAGAAAAATAACAACAAGGCTAATAAATAACATAGCCAATATGTCAAGTTAGAGATAAAATAATGACCTGTGAAGAGAAGTGTAGTAGCTAAAATGATAAAACATGAAAAGTGATAACAAGGAAACCTCTAATACCTTGAATGTTATGTTGAATAAGACATCATACTCTTATATTATTGAAAAAATGAATGATATGTTATATTTTATGTGTTGTGATAGTGCAACTGTTGCTACGTGCAATTTTATATTGTCCCAGACAGAGATGAGGATTCCTCTGATTCTGAGGATGTGTAGATGAGGAACGGCGGAGTATGGAAGCCAAATAGAGCCCCTCTGATTCCGAACCCATTACAAATGTTAGGGAATTAAATGGTAATATGTCAAGGATTATAAATCAAACACTGTGAGGTAAAAATGAAAGAACAATAGAGTTTATCACGAGAATCAAGATGTGTTTAATGATAAAGAAAAATGTATTATTGTAAAACAGGAAATTGTTAGTTTAAGAAATAAAACATGTTATAACTAAATGACTAAGAATATAAGAAACTTGAAAGATACTAGTAAGCTAAAAAATAATACTAGCCAAGAACCAATCTAGTGCAACACACTAACAAACTATTAAACTCAATGCAGAAAAGAAGCAGTAATAGTATAATAAAACCAAACTAAAATGATAATTTCTTCAAATGTAAAATTTCTCTCAAATTATCAATTTTGAGAGGGGAGTATATGTAACACCACAAAATGTTACATAACCTAGACATTCACCAAAAGGGTAAATAAGTACACTGAAATAATAAAAGTGAATAATTTATGATGAAAGTAGCAAAGAAGAGAAGGACCAACAAAGAAGAAAGAAGAAGAAGGATCCCAAGAAGCAGTGAGGAATACACTGCATGACACTACAACAAATACTATGACTGACTCTAACTAATGGACATGCCAAGTTCACTATAAGCTGTCAAACAAGCCAGTCAATGACATGAATATAATGTCATGTGTCAGATAAACCAATTAAATAATGACGAAAATAATGTAATATCAGTAACAGCATTTTGGCTGAAAATAAAGGAACCATGACCAGTAAATGACAAAGCCTATGACTAGATTAGCTATGGCCACAATGTGTATTAAAACTAGCATTACAAACCCAGATGTAATACTAGTGAGTAAAAGTAGTTATAAAAGGAAACCTTATATGGATGAATAACTTCCTTATTATATAAAATGTAACTAGTAACAATTATTAAAGCATAAACATATGCTAAAAAATATGTCTAGACCATGCCTAAACAAACGTTGTCAGTAAATTAATGAGGAAAAAGGACTCCTAGTGAACATAAGATTTACTGAACAATCAATATAACTAAAGATAATGTGAAATACCACCACTCAATTGTTAATGGATAACGTTAAATTGAGTAGGCCAAACGAAATGTAATTAGGAATAAGGATTTTCGATAATAATGTATCGCCTTAATTATGTTAAGATTTAATATTGTACAGTTATAAATAGCTATTAAGTATAATCACAGATGTGTTAGTGTTTGAACAAAGACGTTATAAAGAAAACGCAATGTGAAACACTAAATGTCGAGAGATATGGAATGCTCGCATTATGCATCGCTAGCAGACGACAGTGAGAAACCATGTTTCTAAACATTCTTTATGAGCATTGTCAAAGAAAACGAGGTTAAAACCTGTGTTAAGCCACATCAAATTGAAGCCCATAAACTAAACTTTAATTTGATGGTAATAACCTCGCGATCGAAACTATAATAAGTGCGTAGTGCGCGTTAGCATCAGTTATTGTTAAAAAGTAAGAAATTGGTTGGGTAAAACCAACAACAACGGCAGTTGTCAACAACGTTCGCCGGACGACGGTTAAAAAACAATACGTCATTTTGTAACGGTTATCAGAACCAATCAGAAGAGAGATTATTGAACGATCTTACCGCCTAAGCCCTATGAAGCGAGGGGGTATATAATCAAAAACGGAGAGAATTCGTTACACTTTTTGTCATCACCTCGAGCGAGACAGTTGTCGCTCGTCACCGCAATATTTTTGAAATTAGTACAACAATAGTAAACCGTTTAAAATTTTCTTCAAGACATTCAACGATACTGCAATTTACTAGAAGGAAGTGCTTCGAAAGTAAAGTGAATATTTTAATTTGTGCGTGATTTTAGAACGAGAGAGAGAGAGAGTTTTTTAATCAGTATTTAACATAGCCCAGATTTAGTTAGAAGAGGGCCGATTCTCCGTTCATAGTTCGTGTGAAGTGTAATTAACCAGTGGTCATTATAATCCGATCACTGGAGTGTTTTTAATAAATTTTAATCTATTTGATTAAAAGAAAAAAGGTAACACTGTGACAATTCATTTTATTTATCTGCTTGCACTGATCATTATTTACCACAAAACTGTACTGACGCAAGAACAACTAAACTTTCAATCGTATACACCGTTTCAATTTACTTAGCGGATTTGTCAATCCAATGTAAGATTTTGTATTAGTACTAAGGGTTAAAAATATATGTTAGTAAATAAGTCAGCATAACAAACGCTCGCCTGAAAAATAGTTACGAGTTTTAAAAAGAGGCCAAATTATTAATTATTATTATTATTAACGTCTGTCAAGGCATAGGATAGTTCTTTATTGTATTTCAAAGAGCCTACCCGTGAGGTATATTATATAATTAAAAAGTCAAATTGTTAATAGGTATAAGAGTTTATTGTTCTAACTGAGCTAGACCGTATTGTAAACGGACCAAGTAACTTCAGATTTATATTAATGTATCAATTGTACTTTAATTGTTGATTTTATTTATAAGGGTAAAATAAACCCAGATTTTATTCAGCATAAACCTTGATCATAATTATGTCATATAGTTAATTGATAATTAACATTGAGTACATGGAGATAAATCAGAGTAAAGATGCTACTATATTAGATTTAAATTGTAGTGAAAACGTCAAGCATTTAAACAAAGTTTAAAGTGAATTTATCAATTCTAAATTTTATTAATTGGTTTTTCATGGGAATTTTCCTAAAATAAACCCATGTGGCGCCCTTATTGTACACAAGGAGTGATATAACCTTGTTGAAAAAGCAAGCTGGTATTAAGCGCATCTTGACAGCTTATATTTTTGGTAAGTGAACTTCAGAACTTCCAGTATCACGAACAGGTACGTGAAAGTATATATTATTATAAATTGTTTGTCCAGACGAGACTTAACGTTACGTACACTGACGACACTTAACCGAGAAGAGGAGTTCCGCTGCAAGATCGACGCTACGGCTACGTTCATCCATCGACCAGCGATTAACTTATTATTCACTATAATTATCAAACTTTACTAAATAAACAATATTTATCAATTATTACTAAAGATTATTACTGCAATTATTTTAAAAATAGTTCATTTTTAAATTGTAACACGAGATTTGCTATAATCGCATTTAATCTAACTTTAAATCAAATTAAATTGACGCATACAACGTGCGGCAGAAATTAAACACACACGAGATACTCAGTTGTGTTATAAATTGGCGACCAACAGAGTGTGGCTTTAAAAATATTAAACGAATAAATTTTTAATATTACAATATTAAGCCCGGCGGCAAATACAAGAGAACAATCATGCCTTACACACCAATAGGAGACGCGAACTTTTTGGAGATAATGAGGGCGATGATGGAAGAAGTATTAAACAAACGTAACCGGTCATTAAAGGAAGCTTTTAGGATATCCCGGGAAGAGAATCAGAAGAATATGGAAGCATTGAAGGAAGATTTAAATAAATATCTCGAGTCATGTATTGAGGATAACAGGAAGTGGAGGGAAGAAAGGAAGGACGATGGCAAACCGGCGATAGAAGAAGTACCAAATGATGAACCCATGGAAGAATTAAGTCTACAATCCGAAGACGATGGCAAACAAACCGAGAATAAAGAAGACTCAAAGGCATTGTTATTTGAGGATAAACACCTCAGAAGTGAAGAGATTATTCAGCACAAAGAAGTCATTATTGAAAGTGTAAAGAACGAGGTGATTCAGAAAACCGAAGAAGAGGAAATAGAGAACCACATGAGTAAGAAAAGAGGAGAAAGAAGAATGATACGTCCCAAGAAAGTGAGAATTACACGGGAAATATTAGAGATGACTAGGAGTGGCTTAATTAACTTCGTGGACAACCCAATTATTCGTCATAGAGCAAGAATCAACGGTAAGAAGTATGAACAGAACTTCATAAAAATATTAAAAGTAAATCACCATAAAACCGTGAATAAGAACTTAAATAAAGATACAATTAAAGTAAATATGCCAACAAGTGAAGGACACCAGACAAGGTTAGTTGATTCCTCAATGAATAACCGACCATTAAAATATTTAATTAATAATCCAGATGACGGAACGATTAAAACAATGTTACATACCAGTGATTATGTTATGACGGAGAAGGTTATAGACAATGAGGTAGTTAAAGTGAATACTCCTCGAAGAAGGATGCATCGCAGGAAGAAGGAAAACTACTAGGGACAAATGGACCGGATCATTGAAGGATACGCCCAAGCGATCAGAAAATTGCGGCAGGAAAGGAACCAGTTGACGGAGAACTCCAGCCAGAAGACAGGAGACAACGAACCAGAGTTAGAAGAGACACCAGAAGTTAATTATAACAAAAACCAGGAGAACACCAGACACCTGGGTAACAAAGATAATGGGGAGAAGAAAACGAAAGGACATAAGGTAGCTGAAGATTTGGTCACAACAAAATGGAAGAGCCGAATGATAGTGAGGTACGCGACAGGGGCAGAAAAAAGTCCGAACATAAAGATGATCCAAACGACAAACACACCGAATATGAATGACTATGGCTAAACATTAGAAGCCATCAGCCACTGAAGAAAAAGGACAGATATCAAAGATAACTGAGAGAAGCGACCAAAAGTTAAAGAAAATAAAAAACCATCAGAACTATATGAAACTATTTAAAGAATATAAAAAGTATTATGTATAAGGAAATTTATTATAAAATGTATTGTAAGATGTTAAATATCATAATATATGTCGTATTATAAACAGCTATCAAAAATGGATCCATGAAAACGTAATTGACCCATAATGAACCCAATAGAATGGTGAAGCACAAGAGAACCCCATATATAGACTATTGAATGAACTTATTATAATATAAGAGTGAATTACTGTATCATACAGTGAATATAACAAGAGTGTTTATTATATCAAATATCATAAAAGTGTCTACCATAAAAATGTTAAATAAGTGATAAAGAAAAATATTTATCATACTAAATGTATTGAAAATATCTAATTGCATATAACAACAATGTTTATCATATCAAATAATAAAGAAAAATGTCTATTATATTGTATAAAACAAAAATGATTATTATATATTGTATCTAACAAAAATGTATGTCAAAATAATAATATAATGTTACTCTGACTCTTCAAATGATTAATTTCAATAAATGAAATTAAAACGTCCACAGTAAATGTTAAAAAATCAAACATTTGAAGGAGTAGAGAAGAAAAACAACAAAGTGTCGAATATTGAAAGAAGATGGATTAAACAAGGAATGGGAATAATTAATTAAGTGATAAATAAAAATGTGTATCATATTGTATAATAAAGAGAAATGTCTATTTACAAATAGCAAAAATGTTTATTGTATATTGAGTATAATAAGAATGATTATTATATATTGTATCTAACAAAAATGTATGTCAAAATAATAATATAATGTTACTCTGACTCTTCAAATGATTAATTTCAATAAATGAAATTAAAACGTCCAGAATAAATGTTAAAAAATCAAACATTTGAAGGAGCAGAGGAGAAAAACAACAAAGTGTCGCATATTGAAAAGAGAGGGAATAAAAAGGAATGAGAAAGAATATTAAATAAAAAAGAAAAATGTGTATCGTATAGCATATACCAAGACTGTTTATCATATTAAGTGAGTGATGAACGAGAATGATTATCATATTGTATAAAAAAGAAAAATGTCTATTTATGTATAACTAAAGTGTTTATCATAATACTACTATTATTAAGGAACAAGAATGTTAATTGAACGATAAAGAAAAATGTTTAGTTGTATATACCAAAAATATATATCAAATTGTATCTAACAAAAATGTTTATTATATGAATATTGTAAACCCTGGTAATCCAGGATGATAATGAACCAAATGTTAAAAAACCCAATATACAAACAATGTTAAGAGTGAACTATTGTGAACTCAAGAAGAATTTAAAGACCAACTGCATAATTATATAGTGATAAATCTAAGTGTGTAATTTAAGAATATTAAGATAAACAGAACAACTTACAAACTAGTATAGAAAAATAACAACAAGGCTAATAAATAACATAGCCAATATGTCAAGTTAGAGATAAAATAATGACCTGTGAAGAGAAGTGTAGTAGCTAAAATGATAAAACATGAAAAGTGATAACAAGGAAACCTCTAATACCTTGAATGTTATGTTGAATAAGACATCATACTCTTATATTATTGAAAAAATGAATGATATGTTATATTTTATGTGTTGTGATAGTGCAACTGTTGCTACGTGCAATTTTATATTGTCCCAGACAGAGATGAGGATTCCTCTGATTCTGAGGATGTGTAGATGAGGAACGGCGGAGTATGGAAGCCAAATAGAGCCCCTCTGATTCCGAACCCATTACAAATGTTAGGGAATTAAATGGTAATATGTCAAGGATTATAAATCAAACACTGTGAGGTAAAAATGAAAGAACAATAGAGTTTATCACGAGAATCAAGATGTGTTTAATGATAAAGAAAAATGTATTATTGTAAAACAGGAAATTGTTAGTTTAAGAAATAAAACATGTTATAACTAAATGACTAAGAATATAAGAAACTTGAAAGATACTAGTAAGCTAAAAAATAATACTAGCCAAGAACCAATCTAGTGCAACACACTAACAAACTATTAAACTCAATGCAGAAAAGAAGCAGTAATAGTATAATAAAACCAAACTAAAATGATAATTTCTTCAAATGTAAAATTTCTCTCAAATTATCAATTTTGAGAGGGGAGTATATGTAACACCACAAAATGTTACATAACCTAGACATTCACCAAAAGGGTAAATAAGTACACTGAAATAATAAAAGTGAATAATTTATGATGAAAGTAGCAAAGAAGAGAAGGACCAACAAAGAAGAAAGAAGAAGAAGGATCCCAAGAAGCAGTGAGGAATACACTGCATGACACTACAACAAATACTATGACTGACTCTAACTAATGGACATGCCAAGTTCACTATAAGCTGTCAAACAAGCCAGTCAATGACATGAATATAATGTCATGTGTCAGATAAACCAATTAAATAATGACGAAAATAATGTAATATCAGTAACAGCATTTTGGCTGAAAATAAAGGAACCATGACCAGTAAATGACAAAGCCTATGACTAGATTAGCTATGGCCACAATGTGTATTAAAACTAGCATTACAAACCCAGATGTAATACTAGTGAGTAAAAGTAGTTATAAAAGGAAACCTTATATGGATGAATAACTTCCTTATTATATAAAATGTAACTAGTAACAATTATTAAAGCATAAACATATGCTAAAAAATATGTCTAGACCATGCCTAAACAAACGTTGTCAGTAAATTAATGAGGAAAAAGGACTCCTAGTGAACATAAGATTTACTGAACAATCAATATAACTAAAGATAATGTGAAATACCACCACTCAATTGTTAATGGATAACGTTAAATTGAGTAGGCCAAACGAAATGTAATTAGGAATAAGGATTTTCGATAATAATGTATCGCCTTAATTATGTTAAGATTTAATATTGTACAGTTATAAATAGCTATTAAGTATAATCACAGATGTGTTAGTGTTTGAACAAAGACGTTATAAAGAAAACGCAATGTGAAACACTAAATGTCGAGAGATATGGAATGCTCGCATTATGCATCGCTAGCAGACGACAGTGAGAAACCATGTTTCTAAACATTCTTTATGAGCATTGTCAAAGAAAACGAGGTTAAAACCTGTGTTAAGCCACATCAAATTGAAGCCCATAAACTAAACTTTAATTTGATGGTAATAACCTCGCGATCGAAACTATAATAAGTGCGTAGTGCGCGTTAGCATCAGTTATTGTTAAAAAGTAAGAAATTGGTTGGGTAAAACCAACAACAACGGCAGTTGTCAACAACGTTCGCCGGACGACGGTTAAAAAACAATACGTCATTTTGTAACGGTTATCAGAACCAATCAGAAGAGAGATTATTGAACGATCTTACCGCCTAAGCCCTATGAAGCGAGGGGGTATATAATCAAAAACGGAGAGAATTCGTTACACTTTTTGTCATCACCTCGAGCGAGACAGTTGTCGCTCGTCACCGCAATATTTTTGAAATTAGTACAACAATAGTAAACCGTTTAAAATTTTCTTCAAGACATTCAACGATACTGCAATTTACTAGAAGGAAGTGCTTCGAAAGTAAAGTGAATATTTTAATTTGTGCGTGATTTTAGAACGAGAGAGAGAGAGAGTTTTTTAATCAGTATTTAACATAGCCCAGATTTAGTTAGAAGAGGGCCGATTCTCCGTTCATAGTTCGTGTGAAGTGTAATTAACCAGTGGTCATTATAATCCGATCACTGGAGTGTTTTTAATAAATTTTAATCTATTTGATTAAAAGAAAAAAGGTAACACTGTGACAATTCATTTTATTTATCTGCTTGCACTGATCATTATTTACCACAAAACTGTACTGACGCAAGAACAACTAAACTTTCAATCGTATACACCGTTTCAATTTACTTAGCGGATTTGTCAATCCAATGTAAGATTTTGTATTAGTACTAAGGGTTAAAAATATATGTTAGTAAATAAGTCAGCATAACAAACGCTCGCCTGAAAAATAGTTACGAGTTTTAAAAAGAGGCCAAATTATTAATTATTATTATTAACGTCTGTCAAGGCATAGGATAGTTCTTTATTGTATTTCAAAGAGCCTACCCGTGAGGTATATTATATAATTAAAAAGTCAAATTGTTAATAGGTATAAGAGTTTATTGTTCTAACTGAGCTAGACCGTATTGTAAACGGACCAAGTAACTTCAGATTTATATTAATGTATCAATTGTACTTTAATTGTTGATTTTATTTATAAGGGTAAAATAAACCCAGATTTTATTCAGCATAAACCTTGATCATAATTATTTCATATAGTTAATTGATAATTAACATTGAGTACATGGAGATAAATCAGAGTAAAGATGCTACTATATTAGATTTAAATTGTAGTGAAAACGTCAAGCATTTAAACAAAGTTTAAAGTGAATTTATCAATTCTAAATTTTATTAATTGGTTTTTCATGGGAATTTTCCTAAAATAAACCCATGTGGCGCCCTTATTGTACACAAGGAGTGATATAACCTTGTTGAAAAAGCAAGCTGGTATTAAGCGCATCTTGACAGCTTATATTTTTGGTAAGTGAACTTCAGAACTTCCAGTATCACGAACAGGTATGTGAAAGTATATATTATTATAAATTGTTTGTCCAGACGAGACTTAACGTTACGTACACTGACGACACTTAACCGAGAAGAGGAGTTCCGCTGCAAGATCGACGCTACGGCTACGTTCATCCATCGACCAGCGATTAACTTATTATTCACTATAATTATCAAACTTTACTAAATAAACAATATTTATCAATTATTACTAAAGATTATTACTGCAATTATTTTAAAAATAGTTCATTTTTAAATTGTAACACGAGATTTGCTATAATCGAATTTTAACTTAACTTTAAATCAAATTAAATTGACGCATACAACGTGCGGCAGAAATTAAACACACACGAGATACTCAGTTGTGTTATAAATTGGCGACCAACAGAGTGTGGCTTTAAAAATATTAAACGAATAAATTTTTAATATTACAATATTAAGCCCGGCAAATACAAGAGAACAATCATGCCTTACACACCAATAGGAGACGCGAACTTTTTGGAGATAATGAGGGCGATGATGGAAGAAGTATTAAACAAACGTAACGAGTCATTAAAGGAAGCTTTTAGGATATCCCGGGAAGAGAATCAGAAGAATATGGAAGCATTTAAGGAAGATTTAAATAAATATCTCGAGTCATGTATTGAGGATAACAGGAAGTGGAGGGAAGAAAGGAAGGACGATGGCAAACCGGCGATAGAAGAAGTACCAAATGATGAACCCATGGAAGAATTAAGTCTACAATCCGAAGACGATGGCAAACAAACCGAGAATAAAGAAGACTCAAAGGCATTGTTGTTTGAGGATAAACACCTCAGAAGTGAAGAGATTATTCAGCACAAAGAAGTCATTATTGAAAGTGTAAAGAACCAGGTGATTCAGAAAACCGAAGAAGAGGAAATAGAGAACCACATGAGTAAGAAAAGAGAAGAAAGAAGAATGATACGTCCCAAGAAAGTGAGAATTACACGGGAAATATTAGAGATGACTAGGAGTGGCTTAATTAACTTCGTGGACAACCCAATTATTCGTCATAGAGCAAGAATCAACGGTAAGAAGTATGAACAGAACTTCATAAAAATATTAAAAGTAAATCACCATAAAACCGTGAATAAGAACTTAAATAAAGATACAATTAAATTAAATATGCCAACAAGTGAAGGACACCAGACAAGGTTAGTTGATTCCTCAATGAATAACCGACCATTAAAATATTTAATTAATAATCCAGATGACGGAACGATTAAAACAATGTTACATACCAGTGATTATGTTATGACGGAGAAGGTTATAGACAATGAGGTATTTAAAGTGAATACTCCTCGAAGAAGGATGCATCGCAGGAAGAAGGAAAACTACTAGGGACAAATGGACCGGATCATTGAAGGATACGCCCAAGCGATCAGAAAATTGCGGCAGGAAAGGAACCAGTTGACGGAGAACTCCAGCCAGAAGACAGGAGACAACGAACCAGAGTTAGAAGAGACACCAGAAGTTTTTTATAACAAAAACCAGGAGAACACCAGACACCTGGGTAACAAAGATAATGGGGAGAAGAAAACGAAAGGACATAAGGTAGCTGAAGATTTGGTCACAACAAAATGGAAGAGCCGAATGATAGTGAGGTACGCGACAGGGGCAGAAAAAAGTCCGAACATAAAGATGATCCAAACGACAAACACACCGAATATGAATGACTATGGCTAAACATTAGAAGCCATCAGCCACTGAAGAAAAAGGACAGATATCAAAGATAACTGAGAGAAGCGACCAAAAGTTAAAGAAAATAAAAAACCATCAGAACTATATGAAACTATTTAAAGAATATAAAAAGTATTATGTATAAGGAAATTTATTATAAAATGTATTGTAAGATGTTAAATATCATAATATATGTCGTATTATAAACAGCTATCAAAAATGGATCCATGAAAACGTAATTGACCCATAATGAACCCAATAGAATGGTGAAGCACAAGAGAACCCCATATATAGACTATTGAATGAACTTATTATAATATAAGAGTGAATTACTTTATCATACAGTGAATATAACAAGAGTGTTTATTATATCAAATATCATAAAAGTGTCTACCATAAAAATGTTAAATAAGTGATAAAGAAAAATATTTATCATACTAAATGTATTGAAAATATCTAATTGCATATAACAACAATGTTTATCATATCAAATAATAAAGAAAAATGTCTATTATATTGTATAAAACAAAAATGATTATTATATATTGTATCTAACAAAAATGTATGTCAAAATAATAATATAATGTTACTCTGACTCTTCAAATGATTAATTTCAATAAATGAAATTAAAACGTCCACAGTAAATGTTAAAAAATCAAACATTTGAAGGAGTAGAGAAGAAAAACAACAAAGTGTCGAATATTGAAAGAAGATGGATTAAACAAGGAATGGGAATAATTAATTAAGTGATAAATAAAAATGTGTATCATATTGTATAATAAAGAGAAATGTCTATTTACAAATAGCAAAAATGTTTATTGTATATTGAGTATAATAAGAATGATTATTATATATTGTATCTAACAAAAATGTATGTCAAAATAATAATATAATGTTACTCTGACTCTTCAAATGATTAATTTCAATAAATGAAATTAAAACGTCCAGAATAAATGTTAAAAAATCAAACATTTGAAGGAGCAGAGGAGAAAAACAACAAAGTGTCGCATATTGAAAAGAGAGGGAATAAAAAGGAATGAGAAAGAATATTAAATAAAAAAGAAAAATGTGTATCGTATAGCATATACCAAGACTGTTTATCATATTAAGTGAGTGATGAACGAGAATGATTAGCATATTGTATAAAAAAGAAAAATGTCTATTTATGTATAACTAAAGTGTTTATCATAATACTACTATTATTAAGGAACAAGAATGTTAATTGAACGATAAAGAAAAATGTTTAGTTGTATATACCAAAAATATATATCAAATTGTATCTAACAAAAATGTTTATTATATGAATATTGTAAACCCTGGTAATCCAGGATGATAATGAACCAAATGTTAAAAAACCCAATATACAAACAATGTTAAGAGTGAACTATTGTGAACTCAAGAAGAATTTAAAGACCAACTGCATAATTATATAGTGATAAATCTAAGTGTGTAATTTAAGAATATTAAGATAAACAGAACAACTTACAAACTAGTATAGAAAAATAACAACAAGGCTAATAAATAACATAGCCAATATGTCAAGTTAGAGATAAAATAATGACCTGTGAAGAGAAGTGTAGTAGCTAAAATGATAAAACATGAAAAGTGATAACAAGGAAACCTCTAATACCTTGAATGTTATGTTGAATAAGACATCATACTCTTATATTATTGAAAAAATGAATGATATGTTATATTTTATGTGTTGTGCTAGTGCAACTGTTGCTACGTGCAATTTTATATTGTCCCAGACAGAGATGAGGATTCCTCTGATTCTGAGGATGTGTAGATGAGGAACGGCGGAGTATGGAAGCCAAATAGAGCCCCTCTGATTCCGAACCCATTACAAATGTTAGGGAATTAAATGGTAATATGTCAAGGATTATAAATCAAACACTGTGAGGTAAAAATGAAAGAACAATAGAGTTTATCACGAGAATCAAGATGTGTTTAATGATAAAGAAAAATGTATTATTGTAAAACAGGAAATTGTTAGTTTAAGAAATAAAACATGTTATAACTAAATGACTAAGAATATAAGAAACTTGAAAGATACTAGTAAGCTAAAAAATAATACTAGCCAAGAACCAATCTAGTGCAACACACTAACAAACTATTAAACTCAATGCAGAAAAGAAGCAGTAATAGTATAATAAAACCAAACTAAAATGATAATTTCTTCAAATGTAAAATTTCTCTCAAATTATCAATTTTGAGAGGGGAGTATATGTAACACCACAAAATGTTACATAACCTAGACATTCACCAAAAGGGTAAATAAGTACACTGAAATAATAAAAGTGAATAATTTATGATGAAAGTAGCAAAGAAGAGAAGGACCAACAAAGAAGAAAGAAGAAGAAGGATCCCAAGAAGCAGTGAGGAATACACTGCATGACACTACAACAAATACTATGACTGACTCTAACTAATGGACATGCCAAGTTCACTATAAGCTGTCAAACAAGCCAGTCAATGACATGAATATAATGTCATGTGTCAGATAAACCAATTAAATAATGACGAAAATAATGTAATATCAGTAACAGCATTTTGGCTGAAAATAAAGGAACCATGACCAGTAAATGACAAAGCCTATGACTAGATTAGCTATGGCCACAATGTGTATTAAAACTAGCATTACAAACCCAGATGTAATACTAGTGAGTAAAAGTAGTTATAAAAGGAAACCTTATATGGATGAATAACTTCCTTATTATATAAAATGTAACTAGTAACAATTATTAAAGCATAAACATATGCTAAAAAATATGTCTAGACCATGCCTAAACAAACGTTGTCAGTAAATTAATGAGGAAAAAGGACTCCTAGTGAACATAAGATTTACTGAACAATCAATATAACTAAAGATAATGTGAAATACCACCACTCAATTGTTAATGGATAACGTTAAATTGAGTAGGCCAAACGAAATGTAATTAGGAATAAGGATTTTCGATAATAATGTATCGCCTTAATTATGTTAAGATTTAATATTGTACAGTTATAAATAGCTATTAAGTATAATCACAGATGTGTTAGTGTTTGAACAAAGACGTTATAAAGAAAACGCAATGTGAAACACTAAATGTCGAGAGATATGGAATGCTCGCATTATGCATCGCTAGCAGACGACAGTGAGAAACCATGTTTCTAAACATTCTTTATGAGCATTGTCAAAGAAAACGAGGTTAAAACCTGTGTTAAGCCACATCAAATTGAAGCCCATAAACTAAACTTTAATTTGATGGTAATAACCTCGCGATCGAAACTATAATAAGTGCGTAGTGCGCGTTAGCATCAGTTATTGTTAAAAAGTAAGAAATTGGTTGGGTAAAACCAACAACAACGGCAGTTGTCAACAACGTTCGCCGGACGACGGTTAAAAAACAATACGTCATTTTGTAACGGTTATCAGAACCAATCAGAAGAGAGATTATTGAACGATCTTACCGCCTAAGCCCTATGAAGCGAGGGGGTATATAATCAAAAACGGAGAGAATTCGTTACACTTTTTGTCATCACCTCGAGCGAGACAGTTGTCGCTCGTCACCGCAATATTTTTTAATAACTGAAATTAGTACAACAATAGTAAACCGTTTAAAATTTTCTTCAAGACATTCAACGATACTGCAATTTACTAGAAGGAAGTGCTTCGAAAGTAAAGTGAATATTTTAATTTGTGCGTGATTTTAGAACGAGAGAGAGAGAGAGTTTTTTAATCAGTATTTAACATAGCCCAGATTTAGTTAGAAGAGGGCCGATTCTCCGTTCATAGTTCGTGTGAAGTGTAATTAACCAGTGGTCATTATAATCCGATCACTGGAGTGTTTTTAATAAATTTTAATCTATTTGATTAAAAGAAAAAAGGTAACACTGTGACAATTCATTTTATTTATCTGCTTGCACTGATCATTATTTACCACAAAACTGTACTGACGCAAGAACAACTAAACTTTCAATCGTATACACCGTTTCAATTTACTTAGCGGATTTGTCAATCCAATGTAAGATTTTGTATTAGTACTAAGGGTTAAAAATATATGTTAGTAAATAAGTCAGCATAACAAACGCTCGCCTGAAAAATAGTTACGAGTTTTAAAAAGAGGCCAAATTATTAATTATTATTATTAACGTCTGTCAAGGCATAGGATAGTTCTTTATTGTATTTCAAAGAGCCTACCCATGAGGTATATTATATAATTAAAAAGTCAAATTGTTAATAGGTATAAGAGTTTATTGTTCTAACTGAGCTAGACCGTATTGTAAACGGACCAAGTAACTTCAGATTTATATTAATGTATCAATTGTACTTTAATTGTTGATTTTATTTATAAGGGTAAAATAAACCCAGATTTTATTCAGCATAAACCTTGATCATAATTATTTCATATAGTTAATTGATAATTAACATTGAGTACATGGAGATAAATCAGAGTAAAGATGCTACTATATTAGATTTAAATTGTAGCGAAAACGTCAAGCATTTAAACAAAGTTTAAAGTGAATTTATCAATTCTAAATTTTATTAATTGGTTTTTCATGGGAATTTTCCTAAAATAAACCCATGTGGCGCCCTTATTGTACACAAGGAGTGATATAACCTTGTTGAAAAAGCAAGCTGGTATTAAGCGCATCTTGACAGCTTATATTTTTGGTAAGTGAACTTCAGAACTTCCAGTATCACGAACAGGTACGTGAAAGTATATATTATTATAAATTGTTTGTCCAGACGAGACTTAACGTTACGTACACTGACGACACTTAACCGAGAAGAGGAGTTCCGCTGCAAGATCGACGCTACGGCTACGTTCATCCATCGACCAGCGATTAACTTATTATTCACTATAATTATCAAACTTTACTAAATAAACAATATTTATCAATTATTACTAAAGATTATTACTGCAATTATTTTAAAAATAGTTCATTTTTAAATTGTAACACGAGATTTGCTATAATCGAATTTTAACTTAACTTTAAATCAAATTAAATTGACGCATACAACGTGCGGCAGAAATTAAACACACACGAGATACTCAGTTGTGTTATAAATTGGCGACCAACAGAGTGTGGCTTTAAAAATATTAAACGAATAAATTTTTAATATTACAATATTAAGCCCGGCGGCAAATACAAGAGAACAATCATGCCTTACACACCAATAGGAGACGCGAACTTTTTGGAGATAATGAGGGCGATGATGGAAGAAGTATTAAACAAACGTAACGGGTCATTAAAGGAAGCTTTTAGGATATCCCGGGAAGAGAATCAGAAGAATATGGAAGCATTGAAGGAAGATTTAAATAAATATCTCGAGTCATGTATTGAGGATAACAGGAAGTGGAGGGAAGAAAGGAAGGACGATGGCAAACCGGCGATAGAAGAAGTACCAAATGATGAACCCATGGAAGAATTAAGTCTACAATCCGAAGACGATGGCAAACAAACCGAGAATAAAGAAGACTCAAAGGCATTGTTATTTGAGGATAAACACCTCAGAAGTGAAGAGATTATTCAGCACAAAGAAGTCATTATTGAAAGTGTAAAGAACGAGGTGATTCAGAAAACCGAAGAAGAGGAAATAGAGAACCACATGAGTAAGAAAAGAGGAGAAAGAAGAATGATACGTCCCAAGAAAGTGAGAATTACACGGGAAATATTAGAGATGACTAGGAGTGGCTTAATTAACTTCGTGGACAACCCAATTATTCGTCATAGAGCAAGAATCAACGGTAAGAAGTATGAACAGAACTTCATAAAAATATTAAAAGTAAATCACCATAAAACCGTGAATAAGAACTTAAATAAAGATACAATTAAAGTAAATATGCCAACAAGTGAAGGACACCAGACAAGGTTAGTTGATTCCTCAATGAATAACCGACCATTAAAATATTTAATTAATAATCCAGATGACGGAACGATTAAAACAATGTTACATACCAGTGATTATGTTATGACGGAGAAGGTTATAGACAATGAGGTAGTTAAAGTGAATACTCCTCGAAGAAGGATGCATCGCAGGAAGAAGGAAAACTACTAGGGACAAATGGACCGGATCATTGAAGGATACGCCCAAGCGATCAGAAAATTGCGGCAGGAAAGGAACCAGTTGACGGAGAACTCCAGCCAGAAGACAGGAGACAACGAACCAGAGTTAGAAGAGACACCAGAAGTTAATTATAACAAAAACCAGGAGAACACCAGACACCTGGGTAACAAAGATAATGGGGAGAAGAAAACGAAAGGACATAAGGTAGCTGAAGATTTGGTCACAACAAAATGGAAGAGCCGAATGATAGTGAGGTACGCGACAGGGGCAGAAAAAAGTCCGAACATAAAGATGATCCAAACGACAAACACACCGAATATGAATGACTATGGCTAAACATTAGAAGCCATCAGCCACTGAAGAAAAAGGACAGATATCAAAGATAACTGAGAGAAGCGACCAAAAGTTAAAGAAAATTAAAAAACCATCAGAACTATATGAAACTATTTAAAGAATATAAAAAGTATTATGTATAAGGAAATTTATTATAAAATGTATTGTAAGATGTTAAATATCATAATATATGTCGTATTATAAACAGCTATCAAAAATGGATCCATGAAAACGTAATTGACCCATAATGAACCCAATAGAATGGTGAAGCACAAGAGAACCCCATATATAGACTATTGAATGAACTTATTATAATATAAGAGTGAATTACTGTATCATACAGTGAATATAACAAGAGTGTTTATTATATCAAATATCATAAAAGTGTCTACCATAAAAATGTTAAATAAGTGATAAAGAAAAATATTTATCATACTAAATGTATTGAAAATATCTAATTGCATATAACAACAATGTTTATCATATCAAATAATAAAGAAAAATGTCTATTATATTGTATAAAACAAAAATGATTATTATATATTGTATCTAACAAAAATGTATGTCAAAATAATAATATAATGTTACTCTGACTCTTCAAATGATTAATTTCAATAAATGAAATTAAAACGTCCACAGTAAATGTTAAAAAATCAAACATTTGAAGGAGTAGAGAAGAAAAACAACAAAGTGTCGAATATTGAAAGAAGATGGATTAAACAAGGAATGGGAATAATTAATTAAGTGATAAATAAAAATGTGTATCATATTGTATAATAAAGAGAAATGTCTATTTACAAATAGCAAAAATGTTTATTGTATATTGAGTATAATAAGAATGATTATTATATATTGTATCTAACAAAAATGTATGTCAAAATAATAATATAATGTTACTCTGACTCTTCAAATGATTAATTTCAATAAATGAAATTAAAACGTCCAGAATAAATGTTAAAAAATCAAACATTTGAAGGAGCAGAGGAGAAAAACAACAAAGTGTCGCATATTGAAAAGAGAGGGAATAAAAAGGAATGAGAAAGAATATTAAATAAAAAAGAAAAATGTGTATCGTATAGCATATACCAAGACTGTTTATCATATTAAGTGAGTGATGAACGAGAATGATTATCATATTGTATAAAAAAGAAAAATGTCTATTTATGTATAACTAAAGTGTTTATCATAATACTACTATTATTAAGGAACAAGAATGTTAATTGAACGATAAAGAAAAATGTTTAGTTGTATATACCAAAAATATATATCAAATTGTATCTAACAAAAATGTTTATTATATGAATATTGTAAACCCTGGTAATCCAGGATGATAATGAACCAAATGTTAAAAAACCCAATATACAAACAATGTTAAGAGTGAACTATTGTGAACTCAAGAAGAATTTAAAGACCAACTGCATAATTATATAGTGATAAATCTAAGTGTGTAATTTAAGAATATTAAGATAAACAGAACAACTTACAAACTAGTATAGAAAAATAACAACAAGGCTAATAAATAACATAGCCAATATGTCAAGTTAGAGATAAAATAATGACCTGTGAAGAGAAGTGTAGTAGCTAAAATGATAAAACATGAAAAGTGATAACAAGGAAACCTCTAATACCTTGAATGTTATGTTGAATAAGACATCATACTCTTATATTATTGAAAAAATGAATGATATGTTATATTTTATGTGTTGTGCTAGTGCAACTGTTGCTACGTGCAATTTTATATTGTCCCAGACAGAGATGAGGATTCCTCTGATTCTGAGGATGTGTAGATGAGGAACGGCGGAGTATGGAAGCCAAATAGAGCCCCTCTGATTCCGAACCCATTACAAATGTTAGGGAATTAAATGGTAATATGTCAAGGATTATAAATCAAACACTGTGAGGTAAAAATGAAAGAACAATAGAGTTTATCACGAGAATCAAGATGTGTTTAATGATAAAGAAAAATGTATTATTGTAAAACAGGAAATTGTTAGTTTAAGAAATAAAACATGTTATAACTAAATGACTAAGAATATAAGAAACTTGAAAGATACTAGTAAGCTAAAAAATAATACTAGCCAAGAACCAATCTAGTGCAACACACTAACAAACTATTAAACTCAATGCAGAAAAGAAGCAGTAATAGTATAATAAAACCAAACTAAAATGATAATTTCTTCAAATGTAAAATTTCTCTCAAATTATCAATTTTGAGAGGGGAGTATATGTAACACCACAAAATGTTACATAACCTAGACATTCACCAAAAGGGTAAATAAGTACACTGAAATAATAAAAGTGAATAATTTATGATGAAAGTAGCAAAGAAGAGAAGGACCAACAAAGAAGAAAGAAGAAGAAGGATCCCAAGAAGCAGTGAGGAATACACTGCATGACACTACAACAAATACTATGACTGACTCTAACTAATGGACATGCCAAGTTCACTATAAGCTGTCAAACAAGCCAGTCAATGACATGAATATAATGTCATGTGTCAGATAAACCAATTAAATAATGACGAAAATAATGTAATATCAGTAACAGCATTTTGGCTGAAAATAAAGGAACCATGACCAGTAAATGACAAAGCCTATGACTAGATTAGCTATGGCCACAATGTGTATTAAAACTAGCATTACAAACCCAGATGTAATACTAGTGAGTAAAAGTAGTTATAAAAGGAAACCTTATATGGATGAATAACTTCCTTATTATATAAAATGTAACTAGTAACAATTATTAAAGCATAAACATATGCTAAAAAATATGTCTAGACCATGCCTAAACAAACGTTGTCAGTAAATTAATGAGGAAAAAGGACTCCTAGTGAACATAAGATTTACTGAACAATCAATATAACTAAAGATAATGTGAAATACCACCACTCAATTGTTAATGGATAACGTTAAATTGAGTAGGCCAAACGAAATGTAATTAGGAATAAGGATTTTCGATAATAATGTATCGCCTTAATTATGTTAAGATTTAATATTGTACAGTTATAAATAGCTATTAAGTATAATCACAGATGTGTTAGTGTTTGAACAAAGACGTTATAAAGAAAACGCAATGTGAAACACTAAATGTCGAGAGATATGGAATGCTCGCATTATGCATCGCTAGCAGACGACAGTGAGAAACCATGTTTCTAAACATTCTTTATGAGCATTGTCAAAGAAAACGAGGTTAAAACCTGTGTTAAGCCACATCAAATTGAAGCCCATAAACTAAACTTTAATTTGATGGTAATAACCTCGCGATCGAAACTATAATAAGTGCGTAGTGCGCGTTAGCATCAGTTATTGTTAAAAAGTAAGAAATTGGTTGGGTAAAACCAACAACAACGGCAGTTGTCAACAACGTTCGCCGGACGACGGTTAAAAAACAATACGTCATTTTGTAACGGTTATCAGAACCAATCAGAAGAGAGATTATTGAACGATCTTACCGCCTAAGCCCTATGAAGCGAGGGGGTATATAATCAAAAACGGAGAGAATTCGTTACACTTTTTGTCATCACCTCGAGCGAGACAGTTGTCGCTCGTCACCGCAATATTTTTTAATAACTGAAATTAGTACAACAATAGTAAACCGTTTAAAATTTTCTTCAAGACATTCAACGATACTGCAATTTACTAGAAGGAAGTGCTTCGAAAGTAAAGTGAATATTTTAATTTGTGCGTGATTTTAGAACGAGAGAGAGAGAGAGTTTTTTAATCAGTATTTAACATAGCCCAGATTTAGTTAGAAGAGGGCCGATTCTCCGTTCATAGTTCGTGTGAAGTGTAATTAACCAGTGGTCATTATAATCCGATCACTGGAGTGTTTTTAATAAATTTTAATCTATTTGATTAAAAGAAAAAAGGTAACACTGTGACAATTCATTTTATTTATCTGCTTGCACTGATCATTATTTACCACAAAACTGTACTGACGCAAGAACAACTAAACTTTCAATCGTATACACCGTTTCAATTTACTTAGCGGATTTGTCAATCCAATGTAAGATTTTGTATTAGTACTAAGGGTTAAAAATATATGTTAGTAAATAAGTCAGCATAACAAACGCTCGCCTGAAAAATAGTTACGAGTTTTAAAAAGAGGCCAAATTATTAATTATTATTATTAACGTCTGTCAAGGCATAGGATAGTTCTTTATTGTATTTCAAAGAGCCTACCCGTGAGGTATATTATATAATTAAAAAGTCAAATTGTTAATAGGTATAAGAGTTTATTGTTCTAACTGAGCTAGACCGTATTGTAAACGGACCAAGTAACTTCAGATTTATATTAATGTATCAATTGTACTTTAATTGTTGATTTTATTTATAAGGGTAAAATAAACCCAGATTTTATTCAGCATAAACCTTGATCATAATTATTTCATATAGTTAATTGATAATTAACATTGAGTACATGGAGATAAATCAGAGTAAAGATGCTACTATATTAGATTTAAATTGTAGCGAAAACGTCAAGCATTTAAACAAAGTTTAAAGTGAATTTATCAATTCTAAATTTTATTAATTGGTTTTTCATGGGAATTTTCCTAAAATAAACCCATGTGGCGCCCTTATTGTACACAAGGAGTGATATAACCTTGTTGAAAAAGCAAGCTGGTATTAAGCGCATCTTGACAGCTTATATTTTTGGTAAGTGAACTTCAGAACTTCCAGTATCACGAACAGGTACGTGAAAGTATATATTATTATAAATTGTTTGTCCAGACGAGACTTAACGTTACGTACACTGACGACACTTAACCGAGAAGAGGAGTTCCGCTGCAAGATCGACGCTACGGCTACGTTCATCCATCGACCAGCGATTAACTTATTATTCACTATAATTATCAAACTTTACTAAATAAACAATATTTATCAATTATTACTAAAGATTATTACTGCAATTATTTTAAAAATAGTTCATTTTTAAATTGTAACACGAGATTTGCTATAATCGAATTTTAACTTAACTTTAAATCAAATTAAATTGACGCATACAACGTGCGGCAGAAATTAAACACACACGAGATACTCAGTTGTGTTATAAATTGGCGACCAACAGAGTGTGGCTTTAAAAATATTAAACGAATAAATTTTTAATATTACAATATTAAGCCCGGCGGCAAATACAAGAGAACAATCATGCCTTACACACCAATAGGAGACGCGAACTTTTTGGAGATAATGAGGGCGATGATGGAAGAAGTATTAAACAAACGTAACGGGTCATTAAAGGAAGCTTTTAGGATATCCCGGGAAGAGAATCAGAAGAATATGGAAGCATTGAAGGAAGATTTAAATAAATATCTCGAGTCATGTATTGAGGATAACAGGAAGTGGAGGGAAGAAAGGAAGGACGATGGCAAACCGGCGATAGAAGAAGTACCAAATGATGAACCCATGGAAGAATTAAGTCTACAATCCGAAGACGATGGCAAACAAACCGAGAATAAAGAAGACTCAAAGGCATTGTTATTTGAGGATAAACACCTCAGAAGTGAAGAGATTATTCAGCACAAAGAAGTCATTATTGAAAGTGTAAAGAACGAGGTGATTCAGAAAACCGAAGAAGAGGAAATAGAGAACCACATGAGTAAGAAAAGAGGAGAAAGAAGAATGATACGTCCCAAGAAAGTGAGAATTACACGGGAAATATTAGAGATGACTAGGAGTGGCTTAATTAACTTCGTGGACAACCCAATTATTCGTCATAGAGCAAGAATCAACGGTAAGAAGTATGAACAGAACTTCATAAAAATATTAAAAGTAAATCACCATAAAACCGTGAATAAGAACTTAAATAAAGATACAATTAAAGTAAATATGCCAACAAGTGAAGGACACCAGACAAGGTTAGTTGATTCCTCAATGAATAACCGACCATTAAAATATTTAATTAATAATCCAGATGACGGAACGATTAAAACAATGTTACATACCAGTGATTATGTTATGACGGAGAAGGTTATAGACAATGAGGTAGTTAAAGTGAATACTCCTCGAAGAAGGATGCATCGCAGGAAGAAGGAAAACTACTAGGGACAAATGGACCGGATCATTGAAGGATACGCCCAAGCGATCAGAAAATTGCGGCAGGAAAGGAACCAGTTGACGGAGAACTCCAGCCAGAAGACAGGAGACAACGAACCAGAGTTAGAAGAGACACCAGAAGTTAATTATAACAAAAACCAGGAGAACACCAGACACCTGGGTAACAAAGATAATGGGGAGAAGAAAACGAAAGGACATAAGGTAGCTGAAGATTTGGTCACAACAAAATGGAAGAGCCGAATGATAGTGAGGTACGCGACAGGGGCAGAAAAAAGTCCGAACATAAAGATGATCCAAACGACAAACACACCGAATATGAATGACTATGGCTAAACATTAGAAGCCATCAGCCACTGAAGAAAAAGGACAGATATCAAAGATAACTGAGAGAAGCGACCAAAAGTTAAAGAAAATTAAAAAACCATCAGAACTATATGAAACTATTTAAAGAATATAAAAAGTATTATGTATAAGGAAATTTATTATAAAATGTATTGTAAGATGTTAAATATCATAATATATGTCGTATTATAAACAGCTATCAAAAATGGATCCATGAAAACGTAATTGACCCATAATGAACCCAATAGAATGGTGAAGCACAAGAGAACCCCATATATAGACTATTGAATGAACTTATTATAATATAAGAGTGAATTACTGTATCATACAGTGAATATAACAAGAGTGTTTATTATATCAAATATCATAAAAGTGTCTACCATAAAAATGTTAAATAAGTGATAAAGAAAAATATTTATCATACTAAATGTATTGAAAATATCTAATTGCATATAACAACAATGTTTATCATATCAAATAATAAAGAAAAATGTCTATTATATTGTATAAAACAAAAATGATTATTATATATTGTATCTAACAAAAATGTATGTCAAAATAATAATATAATGTTACTCTGACTCTTCAAATGATTAATTTCAATAAATGAAATTAAAACGTCCACAGTAAATGTTAAAAAATCAAACATTTGAAGGAGTAGAGAAGAAAAACAACAAAGTGTCGAATATTGAAAGAAGATGGATTAAACAAGGAATGGGAATAATTAATTAAGTGATAAATAAAAATGTGTATCATATTGTATAATAAAGAGAAATGTCTATTTACAAATAGCAAAAATGTTTATTGTATATTGAGTATAATAAGAATGATTATTATATATTGTATCTAACAAAAATGTATGTCAAAATAATAATATAATGTTACTCTGACTCTTCAAATGATTAATTTCAATAAATGAAATTAAAACGTCCAGAATAAATGTTAAAAAATCAAACATTTGAAGGAGCAGAGGAGAAAAACAACAAAGTGTCGCATATTGAAAAGAGAGGGAATAAAAAGGAATGAGAAAGAATATTAAATAAAAAAGAAAAATGTGTATCGTATAGCATATACCAAGACTGTTTATCATATTAAGTGTGTGATGAACGAGAATGATTATCATATTGTATAAAAAAGAAAAATGTCTATTTATGTATAACTAAAGTGTTTATCATAATACTACTATTATTAAGGAACAAGAATGTTAATTGAACGATAAAGAAAAATGTTTAGTTGTATATACCAAAAATATATATCAAATTGTATCTAACAAAAATGTTTATTATATGAATATTGTAAACCCTGGTAATCCAGGATGATAATGAACCAAATGTTAAAAAACCCAATATACAAACAATGTTAAGAGTGAACTATTGTGAACTCAAGAAGAATTTAAAGACCAACTGCATAATTATATAGTGATAAATCTAAGTGTGTAATTTAAGAATATTAAGATAAACAGAACAACTTACAAACTAGTATAGAAAAATAACAACAAGGCTAATAAATAACATAGCCAATATGTCAAGTTAGAGATAAAATAATGACCTGTGAAGAGAAGTGTAGTAGCTAAAATGATAAAACATGAAAAGTGATAACAAGGAAACCTCTAATACCTTGAATGTTATGTTGAATAAGACATCATACTCTTATATTATTGAAAAAATGAATGATATGTTATATTTTATGTGTTGTGCTAGTGCAACTGTTGCTACGTGCAATTTTATATTGTCCCAGACAGAGATGAGGATTCCTCTGATTCTGAGGATGTGTAGATGAGGAACGGCGGAGTATGGAAGCCAAATAGAGCCCCTCTGATTCCGAACCCATTACAAATGTTAGGGAATTAAATGGTAATATGTCGAGGATTATAAATGACTGTGAGGTAAAAATGAAAGAACAATAGAGTTTATCACGAGAATCAAGATGTGTTTAATGATAAAGAAAAATGTATTATTGTAAAACAGGAAATTGTTAGTTTAAGAAATAAAACATGTTATAACTAAATGACTAAGAATATAAGAAACTTGAAAGATACTAGTAAGCTAAAAAATAATACTAGCCAAGAACCAATCTAGTGCAACACACTAACAAACTATTAAACTCAATGCAGAAAAGAAGCAGTAATAGTATAATAAAACCAAACTAAAATGATAATTTCTTCAAATGTAAAATTTCTCTCAAATTATCAATTTTGAGAGGGGAGTATATGTAACACCACAAAATGTTACATAACCTAGACATTCACCAAAAGGGTAAATAAGTACACTGAAATAATAAAAGTGAATAATTTATGATGAAAGTAGCAAAGAAGAGAAGGACCAACAAAGAAGAAAGAAGAAGAAGGATCCCAAGAAGCAGTGAGGAATACACTGCATGACACTACAACAAATACTATGACTGACTCTAACTAATGGACATGCCAAGTTCACTATAAGCTGTCAAACAAGCCAGTCAATGACATGAATATAATGTCATGTGTCAGATAAACCAATTAAATAATGACGAAAATAATGTAATATCAGTAACAGCATTTTGGCTGAAAATAAAGGAACCATGACCAGTAAATGACAAAGCCTATGACTAGATTAGCTATGGCCACAATGTGTATTAAAACTAGCATTACAAACCCAGATGTAATACTAGTGAGTAAAAGTAGTTATAAAAGGAAACCTTATATGGATGAATAACTTCCTTATTATATAAAATGTAACTAGTAACAATTATTAAAGCATAAACATATGCTAAAAAATATGTCTAGACCATGCCTAAACAAACGTTGTCAGTAAATTAATGAGGAAAAAGGACTCCTAGTGAACATAAGATTTACTGAACAGTCAATATAACTAAAGATAATGTGAAATACCACCACTCAATTGTTAATGGATAACGTTAAATTGAGTAGGCCAAACGAAATGTAATTAGGAATAAGGATTTTCGATAATAATGTATCGCCTTAATTATGTTAAGATTTAATATTGTACAGTTATAAATAGCTATTAAGTATAATCACAGATGTGTTAGTGTTTGAACAAAGACGTTATAAAGAAAACGCAATGTGAAACACTAAATGTCGAGAGATATGGAATGCTCGCATTATGCATCGCTAGCAGACGACAGTGAGAAACCATGTTTCTAAACATTCTTTATGAGCATTGTCAAAGAAAACGAGGTTAAAACCTGTGTTAAGCCACATCAAATTGAAGCCCATAAACTAAACTTTAATTTGATGGTAATAACCTCGCGATCGAAACTATAATAAGTGCGTAGTGCGCGTTAGCATCAGTTATTGTTAAAAAGTAAGAAATTGGTTGGGTAAAACCAACAACAACGGCAGTTGTCAACAACGTTCGCCGGACGACGGTTAAAAAACAATACGTCATTTTGTAACGGTTATCAGAACCAATCAGAAGAGAGATTATTGAACGATCTTACCGCCTAAGCCCTATGAAGCGAGGGGGTATATAATCAAAAACGGAGAGAATTCGTTACACTTTTTGTCATCACCTCGAGCGAGACAGTTGTCGCTCGTCACCGCAATATTTTTTAATAACTGAAATTAGTACAACAATAGTAAACCGTTTAAAATTTTCTTCAAGACATTCAATGATACTGCAATTTACTAGAAGGAAGTGCTTCGAAAGTAAAGTGAATATTTTAATTTGTGCGTGATTTTAGAACGAGAGAGAGAGAGAGAGTTTTTTAATCAGTATTTAACATAGCCCAGATTTAGTTAGAAGAGGGCCGATTCTCCGTTCATAGTTCGTGTGAAGTGTAATTAACCAGTGGTCATTATAATCCGATCACTGGAGTGTTTTTAATAAATTTTAATCTATTTGATTAAAAGAAAAAAGGTAACACTGTGACAATTCATTTTATTTATCTGCTTGCACTGATCATTATTTACCACAAAACTGTACTGACGCAAGAACAACTAAACTTTCAATCGTATACACCGTTTCAATTTACTTAGCGGATTTGTCAATCCAATGTAAGATTTTGTATTAGTACTAAGGGTTAAAAATATATGTTAGTAAATAAGTCAGCATAACAAACGCTCGCCTGAAAAATAGTTACGAGTTTTAAAAAGAGGCCAAATTATTAATTATTATTATTAACGTCTGTCAAGGCATAGGATAGTTCTTTATTGTATTTCAAAGAGCCTACCCGTGAGGTATATTATATAATTAAAAAGTCAAATTGTTAATAGGTATAAGAGTTTATTGTTCTAACTGAGCTAGACCGTATTGTAAACGGACCAAGTAACTTCAGATTTATATTAATGTATCAATTGTACTTTAATTGTTGATTTTATTTATAAGGGTAAAATAAACCCAGATTTTATTCAGCATAAACCTTGATCATAATTATTTCATATAGTTAATTGATAATTAACATTGAGTACATGGAGATAAATCAGAGTAAAGATGCTACTATATTAGATTTAAATTGTAGTGAAAACGTCAAGCATTTAAACAAAGTTTAAAGTGAATTTATCAATTCTAAATTTTATTAATTGGTTTTTCATGGGAATTTTCCTAAAATAAACCCATGTGGCGCCCTTATTGTACACAAGGAGTGATATAACCTTGTTGAAAAAGCAAGCTGGTATTAAGCGCATCTTGACAGCTTATATTTTTGGTAAGTGAACTTCAGAACTTCCAGTATCACGAACAGGTACGTGAAAGTATATATTATTATAAATTGTTTGTCCAGACGAGACTTAACGTTACGTACACTGACGACACTTAACCGAGAAGAGGAGTTCCGCTGCAAGATCGACGCTACGGCTACGTTCATCCATCGACCAGCGATTAACTTATTATTCACTATAATTATCAAACTTTACTAAATAAACAATATTTATCAATTATTACTAAAGATTATTACTGCAATTATTTTAAAAATAGTTCATTTTTAAATTGTAACACGAGATTTGCTATAATCGAATTTTAACTTAACTTTAAATCAAATTAAATTGACGCATACAACGTGCGGCAGAAATTAAACACACACGAGATACTCAGTTGTGTTATAAATTGGCGACCAACAGAGTGTGGCTTTAAAAATATTAAACGAATAAATTTTTAATATTACAATATTAAGCCCGGCGGCAAATACAAGAGAACAATCATGCCTTACACACCAATAGGAGACGCGAACTTTTTGGAGATAATGAGGGCGATGATGGAAGAAGTATTAAACAAACGTAACGGGTCATTAAAGGAAGCTTTTAGGATATCCCGGGAAGAGAATCAGAAGAATATGGAAGCATTGAAGGAAGATTTAAATAAATATCTCGAGTCATGTATTGAGGATAACAGGAAGTGGAGGGAAGAAAGGAAGGACGATGGCAAACCGGCGATAGAAGAAGTACCAAATGATGAACCCATGGAAGAATTAAGTCTACAATCCGAAGACGATGGCAAACAAACCGAGAATAAAGAAGACTCAAAGGCATTGTTATTTGAGGATAAACACCTCAGAAGTGAAGAGATTATTCAGCACAAAGAAGTCATTATTGAAAGTGTAAAGAACGAGGTGATTCAGAAAACCGAAGAAGAGGAAATAGAGAACCACATGAGTAAGAAAAGAGGAGAAAGAAGAATGATACGTCCCAAGAAAGTGAGAATTACACGGGAAATATTAGAGATGACTAGGAGTGGCTTAATTAACTTCGTGGACAACCCAATTATTCGTCATAGAGCAAGAATCAACGGTAAGAAGTATGAACAGAACTTCATAAAAATATTAAAAGTAAATCACCATAAAACCGTGAATAAGAACTTAAATAAAGATACAATTAAAGTAAATATGCCAACAAGTGAAGGACACCAGACAAGGTTAGTTGATTCCTCAATGAATAACCGACCATTAAAATATTTAATTAATAATCCAGATGACGGAACGATTAAAACAATGTTACATACCAGTGATTATGTTATGACGGAGAAGGTTATAGACAATGAGGTAGTTAAAGTGAATACTCCTCGAAGAAGGATGCATCGCAGGAAGAAGGAAAACTACTAGGGACAAATGGACCGGATCATTGAAGGATACGCCCAAGCGATCAGAAAATTGCGGCAGGAAAGGAACCAGTTGACGGAGAACTCCAGCCAGAAGACAGGAGACAACGAACCAGAGTTAGAAGAGACACCAGAAGTTAATTATAACAAAAACCAGGAGAACACCAGACACCTGGGTAACAAAGATAATGGGGAGAAGAAAACGAAAGGACATAAGGTAGCTGAAGATTTGGTCACAACAAAATGGAAGAGCCGAATGATAGTGAGGTACGCGACAGGGGCAGAAAAAAGTCCGAACATAAAGATGATCCAAACGACAAACACACCGAATATGAATGACTATGGCTAAACATTAGAAGCCATCAGCCACTGAAGAAAAAGGACAGATATCAAAGATAACTGAGAGAAGCGACCAAAAGTTAAAGAAAATTAAAAAACCATCAGAACTATATGAAACTATTTAAAGAATATAAAAAGTATTATGTATAAGGAAATTTATTATAAAATGTATTGTAAGATGTTAAATATCATAATATATGTCGTATTATAAACAGCTATCAAAAATGGATCCATGAAAACGTAATTGACCCATAATGAACCCAATAGAATGGTGAAGCACAAGAGAACCCCATATATAGACTATTGAATGAACTTATTATAATATAAGAGTGAATTACTGTATCATACAGTGAATATAACAAGAGTGTTTATTATATCAAATATCATAAAAGTGTCTACCATAAAAATGTTAAATAAGTGATAAAGAAAAATATTTATCATACTAAATGTATTGAAAATATCTAATTGCATATAACAACAATGTTTATCATATCAAATAATAAAGAAAAATGTCTATTATATTGTATAAAACAAAAATGATTATTATATATTGTATCTAACAAAAATGTATGTCAAAATAATAATATAATGTTACTCTGACTCTTCAAATGATTAATTTCAATAAATGAAATTAAAACGTCCACAGTAAATGTTAAAAAATCAAACATTTGAAGGAGTAGAGAAGAAAAACAACAAAGTGTCGAATATTGAAAGAAGATGGATTAAACAAGGAATGGGAATAATTAATTAAGTGATAAATAAAAATGTGTATCATATTGTATAATAAAGAGAAATGTCTATTTACAAATAGCAAAAATGTTTATTGTATATTGAGTATAATAAGAATGATTATTATATATTGTATCTAACAAAAATGTATGTCAAAATAATAATATAATGTTACTCTGACTCTTCAAATGATTAATTTCAATAAATGAAATTAAAACGTCCAGAATAAATGTTAAAAAATCAAACATTTGAAGGAGCAGAGGAGAAAAACAACAAAGTGTCGCATATTGAAAAGAGAGGGAATAAAAAGGAATGAGAAAGAATATTAAATAAAAAAGAAAAATGTGTATCGTATAGCATATACCAAGACTGTTTATCATATTAAGTGAGTGATGAACGAGAATGATTATCATATTGTATAAAAAAGAAAAATGTCTATTTATGTATAACTAAAGTGTTTATCATAATACTACTATTATTAAGGAACAAGAATGTTAATTGAACGATAAAGAAAAATGTTTAGTTGTATATACCAAAAATATATATCAAATTGTATCTAACAAAAATGTTTATTATATGAATATTGTAAACCCTGGTAATCCAGGATGATAATGAACCAAATGTTAAAAAACCCAATATACAAACATTGTTAAGAGTGAACTATTGTGAACTCAAGAAGAATTTAAAGACCAACTGCATAATTATATAGTGATAAATCTAAGTGTGTAATTTAAGAATATTAAGATAAACAGAACAACTTACAAACTAGTATAGAAAAATAACAACAAGGCTAATAAATAACATAGCCAATATGTCAAGTTAGAGATAAAATAATGACCTGTGAAGAGAAGTGTAGTAGCTAAAATGATAAAACATGAAAAGTGATAACAAGGAAACCTCTAATACCTTGAATGTTATGTTGAATAAGACATCATACTCTTATATTATTGAAAAAATGAATGATATGTTATATTTTATGTGTTGTGCTAGTGCAACTGTTGCTACGTGCAATTTTATATTGTCCCAGACAGAGATGAGGATTCCTCTGATTCTGAGGATGTGTAGATGAGGAACGGCGGAGTATGGAAGCCAAATAGAGCCCCTCTGATTCCGAACCCATTACAAATGTTAGGGAATTAAATGGTAATATGTCAAGGATTATAAATCAAACACTGTGAGGTAAAAATGAAAGAACAATAGAGTTTATCACGAGAATCAAGATGTGTTTAATGATAAAGAAAAATGTATTATTGTAAAACAGGAAATTGTTAGTTTAAGAAATAAAACATGTTATAACTAAATGACTAAGAATATAAGAAACTTGAAAGATACTAGTAAGCTAAAAAATAATACTAGCCAAGAACCAATCTAGTGCAACACACTAACAAACTATTAAACTCAATGCAGAAAAGAAGCAGTAATAGTATAATAAAACCAAACTAAAATGATAATTTCTTCAAATGTAAAATTTCTCTCAAATTATCAATTTTGAGAGGGGAGTATATTGTAACGTTACATAACCCGGTCCCAATAAAGTAACTCATGAGAATAAAAGTCAGAAATGGGTAAACTAAAACTCGCTCAAAATTTAATTATATCACTCAATATGATAAACAATTTGAGTGGTATATAGTGCAAAGTGAGTTCTAGTGTACCCATTGAGGTGAAAAACCAAAGTGAAACTAATATATTACTAAACTGTGCTGTATGTTTTGGATAGGATAAAACTATGGAAGTAGTATGTAATAATACTAATTGATTTTTGTAATTTTATTTATTTATTGTAATTTATATTGTATGAACCACAATTTGTTATACCCAAGTTAATATTATATTGTTTCAAATAATTGTGTTAGATTGTACATTGGAAAAAACCCAGGGTTAATTTTAAAAGACATAAAAATTTTAACTACCAAAAATAATATAAAATTAATATAATCCTATGAGGGAAATGGCAACAGGAAGTAGTACCGGGTATGAACACTATTCGAGACTAAATAACTAATATATAAATTTATTTAATGATAATAAAATGATAAAATATTTATATACAATGTCATAAAAAAATTAACCAAAACATATTATGTAAATTAAATTAGTAAAGAAACCGGAATGGAAGGGAATTATTTTTCCATAAATAAAATATAAATTTATAATAATCACAAACTGCCTACATAATAAAAATACTATGTGTTACTAAGAGTGATGAAAAATAACAAGTATTGTAAATAAGATATAAAAATTTTGAACTAAACCGGAGAGTTGAAGAAACGATGCGACAAAAATTATAAAAAATAACCTTTTTTGGACGTTGGAGGAGGCGGAATTCACGCAAGAGTAATAAACAAAGTGAATACTAACTAATTATACCTGAGGAATCCAAATAAAATGGTGATATACATTAAAAACCAGTGGATGAAAACATTCTGAGGATCCAATATAGTTCGGCCTACTTCCAGTAGACAACTAGAAAATACTCCAAACGAAAAGGAAATAATAACGCAAGACGTACCTCGTCACAGAATAAAACTTCAATCCAGTAAGGACAACACGGAGCAAGGTAATATAAACATTTTTTCGTAATAAGTCCAGAAGAAAACTCGTTTTTCAACAGTGAAATAGAACAAAAAATATTCATTTTATCATATGTTTCTTTCAAAGTAAACAAATACATGCTGCTCTCTTACGGCAATTCCGGAAACTACATAATATTTGAAAAATAAACAAAATTATTTATTAATTTTTTGATATTTGTAAAGCGTAGCAATTATCCATTTCTGACACTCTCATAACACAAAGAATTCACCCTGAACCCTGGGGAATTACTAAGAATTATGTAATAACTGATGTTTTTTATTATAGCGTAATATTGGTTAAATAACAACATATATGTTTTGTTCCTTAGACAGATCTATGTTTACTCGGTAAAGTCGAGATGATGTTTTTTTTTCAAGTAAGATTAATTGTGATACCTATATTTTGGTGGCAGGAGACAAAAGTCAATAATCAATAAAGCAATATTATTGAAAATTAATATTGAATTATAACGTGTTATAATTTATTGTAGTGGGTAGTTAATGAAAATTTCAGCACAACATACAGAAGAAATCGTCACAACTGAGGGGCAATAATGATACTTACTCTCTCTTCTGCATAAGGCTGAACAGATTACCTCCTTGACCCCAAATCACACACTCTCGATTTCTTTTAGATTGAGTAAAACAAGATAAACAAAATCCTTTATTTATACCTTTTAAAACGTCAGTTAGTATAATTCAAAAGTGACGCATACTGTGTGAGGCATATAATAACACTTTCGCAAGTGCACACCTCACATTAAGCCGCACGTTACAGAATTGGCGTACAACTGTGGGGCGGAATTAACAAAGCTTGTAATTGCAATATACTCGTAAGTGGTAAAGTGCCTCCAAAAAGAAGCAGGACGTTACAAATTGGCGCTCAACGTAAAAGGGCGGTAATTAGAAAAGAATTTTGATATTTAATATAAAATATATATCAAAAAATCTAATTATCGTTGGCAGTTATGAGAAAACAAGAAATGCCTAATACCCGAGGAAAATCGAAGAAGAGGGCAGAAGAAAAGGAGATTGAAGAAGGTGGACAGGAACAAGAAATAGAGTTAGTCACGGACAGTGAAATGGACCAACAGACAGGTGATACAGAAGAAACCGAAGTAGTTATGGATACGGAAAAGGAAATAGTGGAAGAGGATGCCCAAGGGGACCAACCAGATAAATCCACCCAAAAAGAAGACATGAGCATGCAGGAGATGTTGAGAATTATTATGGAAAGCAATAAACAAACCAATGATAAAATAGACGAAAAATTTAGGAAACAGGAGGAACAAAATAAGGAGAATTTTAAGAAACAGGAGGAACAAAATAGACAGACCAATGAGAAAATAGATAGCATTCAGGAAAATTTAGTCAAACAACTAAATGAAAAAATAGAAACCATTCATGGAAATATCAAACAAACCATGAATGAACAATACAATGAACTGAAAGAAACTGTTGAAGGACAAAGAGAAGAGATGAATGCAAAATTTGAAGAGAATAATAGGAATTTAAAACAATTTGAGTGTAAAATGGAGAATGTCAATAAGGAGATATGGAAAACTTTCGGAGAGAAGTTTGAAAATGTTAATACGCATGTCCAAAAAGTAGATACATACCAAGAGGAGACAAATAAACAAATGGACCATAGTTCCAATAATTTGGATGAAACATTGGACAGCACTTCAGAAGGTATTAAAGTAAGTCCGAATACAGAAGAGAGGAGGAAGGAAATAGAAATTACAGAATACCAAGGTGTAATGCCATCTGAAAATAAAAATAGCCACAACAAAAAGGATGTTCAAACCGTGGAAAAGAAGACCAAGGAAATAATAAAAACAAGTAGAAAGAAAATAATAAATACCAAGGAAGAATGGGAGATGATTACAGGTGGATTAATTAATGTATTCAACCTTCCAATTAACGAACAAAGGGAGTTAATTAAGTTTACATCCCAGTTAAATGTGTCGATGATTGAAGTGCATCAGAAGATATTAGTCAGATTATCAAGGTGGAAGACAACATGCAAATATTGGGCAAATAATTCAGAGGTAAAAGGGAATGAAATGAGATTAAATATGAGCAACTATGTTATGTTAGAGGAGGTACAATACTTGTTAGTTAAAAAGGAACGAATTATGACTGAAGACCGGTACTTAAGTGAAAGTTTCATAGCAGCAAAGTGGGAGAGCCGGATGGTAAGAAGATTATCAAGGAGAGAATTAATTACGAACACCCCCGCAATCCGAGAACATGGAGTACCTGAAATAATGGACCACGGTTAAACAGACTCCAAACAAACCAGAAAAAATGGACGGATTTTATGGATACAGGACCAAGCAACCCATTGTAAACTAAAACCCCAAAATTCTAAAAGCATGTAAGGACAACTTACTCAAGTTATTTTGAAACCATATAATTTAAAGTGAAGAATCTAAAACCCCAAAATTCAAAAAAAAAACATGTAAGGACATCTTACTCAAGTTATTTCGAACACTATAATTTAAAATAAAAAGACCAAAACCCCAAAATTCTAAAAGCATGTAAGGACATCTTACTCAAGTTATTTCGAAACCATATAATTTAAAGCGAAGAGACTAAAACCCCAAAATAATAAAAAGTGTGTAAGTACAACTTACTTAAGATATTTTGCAACCATTAGAGTTAATAAAAAGCATGTAAGGACACTCAAGTTATTTTGAAACCATATAATTTAATAAAAAGACAAAACGCCAAGAAAATGTAAGAACAGATTAAATAATATTTATAAAGAACTGATTTAAAATGGACTAAGAGGAAAAGTAATAGTTTTAATGGTAACAAACAGAAGGAAAATTAAATGAACAAAAACAATTGATGGTAATGTGCTCAGATAAGAAGAATAAAGAGTAATTTAATGACTCCAATGAAACTGAAGGAGGATAATTAATACTATAATTAGAATTTCTCGGAATTGAAGATTTTATAAGAAGAAATGATACGGAGAAATATGTCACAAGAAGTAAAGTCAAAAGAATTTTAACATAAAGGCCTATCAATAATGTTATATGCTATTAGTTAATGGAAAAGAAGAAGGAATCAAGGAGAAGAAGAAATATATAAATAAATACAAACAGCTACAGTATGAAGAATCCCAAAAGTGTTTGGTACTAGTCGCTAATTGACTACTACTTATAATTTTTTTATTTTTATGTATTGACCATAGAAATGTTCCGGCAATAATTTTTATGAGCAGGGATGATGTTCCCCTGGTCTCAGAAGGTGTAAGGATGGACAGCGGTGTATGGACCCAGAGTGGCCACCCGACTGGAACCACCGCACAAGATAGGGAAAAGTGTTAGGGAAATTGAATATTTAAGGGATAATAATTATAAAATAGCTGAAAGGAGTGATATTAGATTCCAGGAGTATAGATGAAGAAAATAGAAGGAAGATAGCAGACCGATGCTTAATTGATAAAGCGAGTATATAAAAGTAAATAGAAATGAGTGTTAAAACAAGTTTAATATGATTAGTGTGACCAGTCCTTATCAAATAAAATGTGGAAGTACCACTAACCCCGAGAAATAATTGATGAATTTGCCTCCAAGAGAGAGAGAGAGTAAAGTAAGAAAATAGCAATTACCACCAGTTGGAATTACCAGAGAGTATAATCAGTCGGAAATGAAACACTATTATGAAAACAAAGTCAAGACCATTAGGAGACTTGAACCAATCAACAATTTATTTCTATCAACAAGTTGAACTAAAATAAATTTATTCTAGTGGGGGGGCTTTATGTAACGTTACATAACCCGGTCCCAATAAAGTAACTCATGAGAATAAAAGTCAGAAATGGGTAAACTAAAGCTCGCTCAAAATTTAATTATATCACTCAATATGATAAACAATTTGAGTGGTATATAGTGCGAAGTGAGTTCTAGTGTACCCATTGAGGTGAAAAACCAAAGTGAAACTAATATATTACTAAACTGTGCTGTATGTTTTGGATAGGATAAAACTATGGAAGTAGTATGTAATAATACTAATTGATTTTTGTAATTTTATTTATTTATTGTAATTTATATTGTATGAACCACAATTTGTTATACCCAAGTTAATATTATATTGTTTCAAATAATTGTGTTAGATTGTACATTGGAAAAAACCCAGGGTTAATTTTAAAAGACATAAAAATTTTAACTACCAAAAATAATATAAAATTAATATAATCCTATGAAGGAAATGGCAACAGGAAGTAGTACCGGGTATGAACACTATTCGAGACTAAATAACTAATATATAAATTTATTTAATGATAATAAAATGATAAAATATTTATATACAATGTCATAAAAAAATTAACCAAAACATATTATGTAAATTAAATTAGTAAAGAAACCGGAATGGAAGGGAATTATTTTTCCATAAATAAAATATAAATTTATAATAATCACAAACTGCCTACATAATAAAAATACTATGTGTTACTAAGAGTGATGAAAAATAACAAGTATTGTAAATAAGATATAAAAATTTTGAACTAAACCGGAGAGTTGAAGAAACGATGCGACAAAAATTATAAAAAATAACCTTTTTTGGACGTTGGAGGAGGCGGAATTCACGCAAGAGTAATAAACAAAGTGAATACTAACTAATTATACCTGAGGAATCCAAATAAAATGGTGATATACATTAAAAACCAGTGGATGAAAACATTCTGAGGATCCAATATAGTTCGGCCTACTTCCAGTAGACAACTAGAAAATACTCCAAACGAAAAGGAAATAATAACGCAAGACGTACCTCGTCACAGAATAAAACTTCAATCCAGTAAGGACAACACGGAGCAAGGTAATATAAACATTTTTTCGTAATAAGTCCAGAAGAAAACTCGTTTTTCAACAGTAAAATAGAACAAAAAATATTCATTTTATCATATGTTTCTTTCAAAGTAAACAAATACATGCTGCTCTCTTACGCCAATTCCGGAAACTACGTAATATTTGAAAAATAAACAAAATTATTTATTAATTTTTTGATATTTGTAAAGCGTAGCAATTATCCATTTCTGACACTCTCATAACACAAAGAATTCACCCTGAACCCTGGGGAATTACTAAGAATTATGTAATAACTGATGTTTTTTATTATAGCGTAATATTGGGTAAATAACAACATATATGTTTTGTTCCTTAGACAGATCTATGTTTACTCGGTAAAGTCGAGATGATGTTTTTTTTTCAAGTAAGATTAATTGTGATACCTATATTTTGGTGGCAGGAGACAAAAGTCAATAATCAATAAAGCAATATTATTGAAAATTAATATTGAATTATAACGTGTTATAATTTATTGTAGTGGGTAGTTAATGAAAATTTCAGCACAACATACAGAAGAAATCGTCACAACTGAGGGGCAATAATGATACTTACTCTCTCTTCTGCATAAGGCTGAACAGATTACCTCCTTGACCCCAAATCACACACTCTCGATTTCTTTTAGATTGAGTAAAACAAGATAAACAAAATCCTTTATTTATACCTTTTAAAACGTCAGTTAGTATAATTCAAAAGTGACGCATACTGCGTGAGGCATATAATAACACTTTCGCAAGTGCACACCTCACATTAAGCCGCACGTTACAGAATTGGCGTACAACTGTGGGGCGGAATTAACAAAGCTTGTAATTGCAATATACTCGTAAGTGGTAAAGTGCCTCCAAAAAAAAGCAGGACGTTACAATATGTAACACCACAAAATGTTACATAACCTAGACATTCACCAAAAGGGTAAATAAGTACACTGAAATAATAAAAGTGAATAATTTATGATGAAAGTAGCAAAGAAGAGAAGGACCAACAAAGAAGAAAGAAGAAGAAGGATCCCAAGAAGCAGTGAGGAATACACTGCATGACACTACAACAAATACTATGACTGACTCTAACTAATGGACATGCCAAGTTCACTATAAGCTGTCAAACAAGCCAGTCAATGACATGAATATAATGTCATGTGTCAGATAAACCAATTAAATAATGACGAAAATAATGTAATATCAGTAACAGCATTTTGGCTGAAAATAAAGGAACCATGACCAGTAAATGACAAAGCCTATGACTAGATTAGCTATGGCCACAATGTGTATTAAAACTAGCATTACAAACCCAGATGTAATACTAGTGAGTAAAAGTAGTTATAAAAGGAAACCTTATATGGATGAATAACTTCCTTATTATATAAAATGTAACTAGTAACAATTATTAAAGCATAAACATATGCTAAAAAATATGTCTAGACCATGCCTAAACAAACGTTGTCAGTAAATTAATGAGGAAAAAGGACTCCTAGTGAACATAAGATTTACTGAACAATCAATATAACTAAAGATAATGTGAAATACCACCACTCAATTGTTAATGGATAACGTTAAATTGAGTAGGCCAAACGAAATGTAATTAGGAATAAGGATTTTCGATAATAATGTATCGCCTTAATTATGTTAAGATTTAATATTGTACAGTTATAAATAGCTATTAAGTATAATCACAGATGTGTTAGTGTTTGAACAAAGACGTTATAAAGAAAACGCAATGTGAAACACTAAATGTCAAGAGATATGGAATGCTCGCATTATGCATCGCTAGCAGACGACAGTGAGAAACCATGTTTCTAAACATTCTTTATGAGCATTGTCAAAGAAAACGAGGTTAAAACCTGTGTTAAGCCACATCAAATTGAAGCCCATAAACTAAACTTTAATTTGATGGTAATAACCTCGCGATCGAAACTATAATAAGTGCGTAGTGCGCGTTAGCATCAGTTATTGTTAAAAAGTAAGAAATTGGTTGGGTAAAACCAACAACAACGGCAGTTGTCAACAACGTTCGCTGGACGACGGTTAAAAAACAATACGTCATTTTGTAACGGTTATCAGAACCAATCAGAAGAGAGATTATTGAACGATCTTACCGCCTAAGCCCTATGAAGCGAGGGGGTATATAATCAAAAACGGAGAGAATTCGTTACACTTTTTGTCATCACCTCGAGCGAGACAGTTGTCGCTCGTCACCGCAATATTTTTTAATAACTGAAATTAGTACAACAATAGTAAACCGTTTAAAATTTTCTTCAAGACATTCAACGATACTGCAATTTACTAGAAGGAAGTGCTTCGAAAGTAAAGTGAATATTTTAATTTGATAGATAATTCGATTGGTTTTTTAATAAATAGTTTTTGAAATTATATGACAATTTCCGTGAAGTTCATAATTTGCCTTTGCACAGTTACCATTTATCATTTTAATTTGCCAGGTTTAGAAAAACAACGCTTTGTTTAAATGAAAACGTTTGTTATGCTGTTGAAATACCCTGTAAATGAAATTATTTCTTTTTTCTACAAATGATAAAAAAGTGAGATTATCATATTCTATTTGGAATGAAAAGTTGTACATTGCCTTTTTGGCATTCAAGTTATAAAAAACTTGGGTTAATGAGTATGTCTATATAATAGCATAAGTGTGCAGTAAAAATGTAAATGTAACAACAATTTCTTGAAAATTATATTTTTTGCTTTCTGTGTAACAAGTCTCTTTGCACTTAATGTGCTTGGATTCCTCTTTCTATAAATTTTGATTTTCTTATACACAGAAATTTTGTCACTGGGAATGTTATTCAACAACTTTCTCTATCCTTTTTGTCTTTTCTTGTGGCTTCAAGTGTGTGTCATAATGTCTAACGTTTCATGTCATATAGCAAGTGTGTATAACGCGCGCGCGCGCACACACACACACACAGTAAAAATAATATATTTGTAAAACTTTTGTCTAACTTTGATTGTATATGTTTTTTAGCTGAACAACGTGGATTTGCAACACAAAGTTCAGCAGCAACAGATGATGATAGAACAACATAGGCAGGATGAATTGATGCGCCTTCAGCAAGTAAGTAACTACTGTGTATTGAGTTTCAACATTGTGTTCGCGCACGCACGTGCGTAGATAAACCATGTAAAAACATTCAGGTGAATAACGGTGTCTTTTTTTAGTTAGTTGTTTGGATTTTTTCATTTATTATTTGTTGGTTTTATATATTTTGTTCTGTACTTAAAAATTATATGTTATGGTATTGTATGTATATTGTATACATTACAGTTACTGTGTGTATTACATATTATTCTATATGAGAGATTAAGTGTATTCGAAATCAACACAGCTTGCAACCCAACGATTTTCAGTTTTAGTAAAAAATTTTAGTCTGTGTATTATGTGTCAAGTTTTTAATATATGGTGTTTGGAAATTGTATCTTCATGTATTGTTTATGAATAATTTTATTAGATCCTGTGGGATGTGAAATTGTATTTATAGCACATTAAGGTGAATGATGGTTGAGTTGGAGAGACACATTATATATGATGTGGCCTCCAAGAAAAATGTATTTGAATGAATGCATATGTGCTGGTAGAGTAGTGTGGAATATGATGGAACAGTGTGGTTCTAGATTTGTACTGAATTTTCTTGAAGAGCGCTGTGCCATACTCTTCCAGTCCACTTTATTGACCTGTTGGATATAAAGATCGGGTCACAGTTCATCAAGTTGGTAGTTGTAGACTACCTTAGAAAGTATTTTGTGACATGTATGGTCAGCTTTCCTCAGCATTAATTGTACAGCAGGCAAGAGTTGACAACAAATGTGTCTTTATAACTGGAAATAGAAATGCAGATTAAAACATGCAATACTTCTGTATCAACAAAGACTTTTTCTGTTTTTGTACTATCATATGCCTGTTGTTTAAAATCAAATGATAAAAATTACCGTAAAGATTTATACAAAAACTACAATTTGTAGAAGGTAAGTCTTTGTGCATGTATCTTTTTAATCCACATTTGTCACTCGCTCATCTGTCTCGTGTCATGTAAGTACTGCGTCATGCACAAAACTGGAGTGCACAATGTGTACAAAGTATCGTACTTTAATGTTAATGCTATGTAGTAGTACAAAAGCAGAATTCACCTTACCTGACAGGATGAGTAACAAGTACATAATGGAGAAACTAAGTACCGATATTGTAACATGACCAGGTGTTACATAACCTAGACATATGCCCTTAGATTTAATAAATACATAACAGTAATGTAAATAGATAATATAATGATAAGAGTAGCCAAGAAGGGAGGAACCATGGAAGAAGAAAGAAGAAGAAGTGCCACAAGAAGCAGTAAACCTAAACACTGCTTGACACTACAACCATACTATAACTGACACAAACTAATGGACAAATTAAATTCACTTTAAGCTGTCAAGCGAGTCAGTGAATAACTTAAATGAAATGTGACATGTTAATAAGAATAATTAAATAAGAATCCGAATAATGGGATATCAGCATCAGCATTTGGCTGAGAATAAATCAACTATGACTAGTAACTATTAATGCCAAGGACTAAGATTAGATATGGCCACAATATGAGATTGAAGCTGTATTACCGTCTCAAATGTGCTTATGACAAGTAAAAATGTTTGTAAGAGGGAACCTTATATAAATAAGCTACCTCATCAAGGGACCGAAATGTAAACTAATAAACGTTATTAAGGCATAAATCTGATACAAACGGTATGCCTCGGCAATGCCTAAAACAAACGATCATCAGTAAGGTGATTAGTAGAAAGTACTATGAGAGTAAATCACATACACTGAACAATCTTTGCACCAAACATGGCGATAAGCATTATTAATATGTTATACAATTAATAGTTCAATTGTTAATTAATAGCATGGAGCAAAATAATGTGAAACAAAATGTCATAGTGAGTAAGTATAGTTCATAGCAATGTATAAGTTAAGGTTTAATCATAATATTCAGTAAATAAATATCAGGACGGATATAATAGTGTTCTAACATAGACGTTTAAGTGAAAAAACGCGATGTGGAACACAAACAATATTGATAAGAGAGAATAATCGCCGGCTTTGATTAGCAGACGACAGCGCGAAGCCATATACCTGAACATTGTTTATTAAAAAATGTCAGTGAAAGTGTAAATAAACCAGTGTCAAACTATATAAAATTGAAGAGGAAAAAATATCCTTTAATTTGATAGTGATACGACCCCGATCGCAACTATAATAAGTGCGTGACAGGCGTTAGCATCATTTGTACATAATAAATAAGAAATCTGTTTATCAACACTAACAACAACGATGGCTGTCAATCATTCTGGCGAAAGTCGGTTAAAAAACCGTTAGTGACAGTTGGAAAGACAATACGTCACTTTCGTAACGCCTGGCTAAGCCAATCAGAAAATAGCTTAATAAGTAAAACAATCGCCTAAGGCTGATCAAAGCATAGGGTATATAAAGAAGAGCGGCTTATTGCCGTTAGACACTTTTAACGTTCATCCGGAGCGGCAGGTACGCTCGTCTCATCAAAATTTCTACTAACTGATAGCTTCATTGTAATAGTGCATCTATGGAATCATTTCGGCAACAACAAAAAGTAACTACAAGATATTCTACATAGAATCAGTGCATCTAAGTGCAGTATTATTTTATTTAGTGCGAGAAAATAACGAACAGAAGAAATAATTAAATAGTATCATATAAGGTCCTTTTTAGTCAGAAGCGGACCAATATTCTCTGTTCAAGTGCGTGTGTAGTGAATAACAATGGTCATTACAATCCGACCATTGATGTGTTTAATTGAATTTTAATCGAAAGATTAAAAACACAAAGGTAACTGTGACAATTTATTCCATTACACTGAGTGCAATAACCTATATGTTTTGGTAAACAAACCTGTACTGACGCATAACACTGAAACATTTTCTGTATTACACCATGTCTGAATTTATTTAATGGATTTGTCAATCCTATTTAAGTTGGATGTTAGTCATAAGTGATCTCACCATATAACTTTGTAAATAATTAATCAAGCGTGATGAACGCCTAACCTTTAAAATAGGTTCGATTTTTATATTAGTAAACTAAAAGGCATTACTAGTCGATATTATATTATGAAATAATTAGCTATTGTGTAGGCATGAGCATTCTTTTTTGTGTTTCAAAGAACTTACGCCTGAGATATAAATGATATTAATGTTTAAAGTAAAGAGTATCTGGACTTAACCAGAATTATTGTTTATGCTCTGAGCCAGTTATATAGGGTATGTAACAAAATATTTGCAATTGTACATCAATGTATTCTTTTAATTATATTTGTTTGAATTCACTATCAAGGGTACAAATAAAACCCAATTATTAGCAGCATAACTTGACTTAATTTATTTCTAAAAAACAGATAAATAATTCATTCAGAAGAATCAAAACAACTTTTAGTTGCGATTAAATATTGTTGAATTGCATTGCCATAAGGGCAATAAACACGATTTCAATTTTTTTAAATTATTATTTGATTCTATTAATGGGTTTTCCACGGGATTTTCCCGAAATAAACCTGTGTGGCGCCCATTATTAAACAAGGCAACCTAACCTTGTAGATAAAGTGAGTTGGTTTTGTAAACCATCTTGGCAGCTTATTGAACTTCTGAACTTCCAGAAAACACGAACAGGTACGTGGAAGTGTATTTTATTAATTCTATTGTCCAGACATTACTAGACTTTACGTACTTAGACGACTATCAACCTGGAGGAGGAGTTTCGCTGCTAGTATCAACACGACGGTCACTATCATCAAGCGACCAGCTAGTACACTTTATTTTTAAATTTAAGCAACGTTATTGTTCAAAGAATATTAATGCAATTATCTTATTTTTTATCTAAAAGAGTTCTTTTCAGACACTTATAATTTTGCAATTGTAAACACACTTTTAATAACATCTAATGCTACATTTTAATTACTTGATAAAATTAGCAACTTTCAATTTTCAACCACTACAACCTCTAATAATATTTTATTTATAAGCACTAAATTTTTTAATTCGTTACAAATTGGCGACCAGCAACGTGAGGCTGAAAAATATTAAACGAAAATATTTTTTATATTTTAAATCAGCCCGGCAGACACAAAAGAACAAACATGCCACACACACATCAATACGACACTAGATACAAGGACAGTCGAATAGAAGAAATACAGATGAATACAGAGACACCGGAAACACAACCCACACACGAGATGGAAGTCATTACCATTAATAACATAGAAACTCGACCAGAAGAAACACCCCATGTCGAACCGGAAGTAGAAGTGAGGGTCGACAACCAACCCAGACAAGCTGAGGGAGCCACGCAATCAGGAGAAACAGCCTTCCAAGAATGGATAAGGAGGATGATGGAATCATTAAAGGAGGACAACCGAACTTTAAAGGAAGATAGTCGAACTTTGAAGGAAGATAGTCTCAAGAATAACAGAAAGATGGAAGATAACCAGAAGAAGATGGAAGAAACCTTGAACAGAAATAATGACGCATTGAATAAAAATATAGAATCGCTGAAAAAGGACTTGCATACCAGGTTAGACGACAATAACAAGAACTTAGAATTATTAAAAGAAGACTTGAATAAAAGGATAGACGATACCCATAGAGCCATGGACGCGTTAAACGATAAAATAGAAGACAGCGGCAGGGCCTTAAAAGAAGAGTTGAACACCACGTTAAATGAGATTAGCCGGAAGATGGAGGAAGGTAACGAAAAAATTAATACCAGAGTAGACGTGGAGATAGCGGTCGTGAGAGAAGAAATTATAGAAGTGAACAAAAGATGTGAACAGCATGACCAGAATTTAAAACGAACGAGAGAAGAGGTCGACGGGAGGATCGACAACATAGAGGAGGTGACTGAAGCCCGGATAGAATCCTTGAAAAGGATGAGTCAAGATGAAATCAAGCGGGTGAGAACCGACGTAGGTGAGCGATGTGAGGAGATAAGTGCATCAGTAGACACGGTAAGAACTTTAACCGTCGCTAACCGGGAAAAAATTGAAGAATTAAGACAACGGGAAATCGTGCAAATGCGGGAGGAAATTGAAGTCATTCGCAACCGCCCTATCCAAGGTCAGTATATACAACCGACTGACAACCGTGACGCTATTAATTTCAAAAACTACCGGAAAACCCCAATTGAATTTTTAGCACGCATCGATGAAAACTTGGCAAGAATCCGAGAAACCAGGTGGAATATAATAAGAAGCCTGATTGATGAATATTTCAAGGAGATTTATGATAATTGGTGGACTGCCACGCGCCATGAAGTCAACAATTATGACGAATTCAAAACCCAATTCCGCGCGAAATATTGGTCAGAGGCCACACAAAATATAGTGCGCGATCACATATGCCACGGTAAATATGATGCAAGTAGAGGAGGTACAATGACATCCTATTTCTTAGGTCAGGTGTGTTTAGCACGCAACTTAGAACCAAAAATACCAGAGGAGTGCCTCGTCACTAAGCTTTCGTACCACTTCGAGGAGGGTGTCGCCAAAGCACGCCAGTGGGGACAAATTAAAACCATACAAGCTATGTCAGCATTACTCGAAAATCAAGAACACGAAGGATATTACAGAAGAAGTCGCCGGAGGAATGACAATTTCCATGATAGGGGCGGTAACCTAAATAATAATAATCCTAATTTCAGAGGTTACAGAAGTAATTTTAATAATAATAATAACCACCCAAATCAAAATTACAATAACAATAATAATGACAATAACAGTAGGCCTAATAACCAAGGTAGTAACCATAATAATAATAATGGTAACTATAATAAGAATAATAATAATAATAACAATAGGCGACAAAATTACAATAATAACCCAAACCGACCACAAAACCAAGGCGGGAATAATCCACCGCAACAATATCGTAGAGCTAATTATGTGCAGGCTAACTACGACCCCGGTAGAAGGCGGTACTACCAGCGACGAAACAGTTTTAGTGGAGATAGAGGAAATGTAAGAGGAGGACGGTGGAGGAGTAACAGTGTTGAGGGCGACAGCCACAACAACGACTACCGGCCACAAGTGCACTTCGTTCCTGACCATGAACCAAACCATCATGGAGGACGGCCGACAACTGATGATAGAAATCAGGTAGATACTCAGGACAGGCGCCATGAAGAGAGCACCAGCTCTTTAAACGCCTCGCGGCAGTGAGAAACTATAACAACATAGACCCCTCGCTGAACCACTCTATTGGGTATGATTACGGCACAAGTCCAAATAAAATTACAATATTATATAACCACTACCTTAAAAATATAAGACAAGAATTATTAGAAGAGGAAGTAACTAATCACCGTCAGTGCACCCACGATATCGTGTACGTGACGGCACAAATTAACGAAGTAACCGCCACCTTAATGATCGACACAGGAGCTAACGTTTCCCTAATGGATAGCACCGAGCTCAACCGTATTCAGGAGGAAAGCAGAGCTGTCATACCAACTTTGCCTGTTACCAACATTATCCTGATAGGAGCTATGGGACGCCAAAATAAATCGGTGAAGAAACAGGTTAGTCTAGAAGTAACCAGTCGAGGAGTTAAGATACCAATGATATTTTTAATAGCAACGGGATTGCCATTTCGCAGTTTAATCGGCTGCGACATTTTACGAAGGTACTCAGCTATAATTGATTTAAGTATAGACAAGTTAACTTTAAAAATGTCTGGCACAGAATGGACGGCAGATATTGTTGGAAACATGGAATTTCCCCCAGAACGAACTGTTTACCACATCCAAAGAATGACCAACCCTAGATATCAAACGTCCAGGCATGAACTGGAATACACTAACAACAACGACAGCTTGTGGGAAGATCAGGGAGATAAGACTGTTCCAGTCAACCAACAGAACACACTCACCAAGTCCGGACCAACTTGAAAGGTTAATAAACATATATGACCAGTATAGACACGTATTTTCAGATCTTCCTGGAAAGGTTAAGAATTACCAATGCGTATTAAATTTCAAAGAACCGGTCAACTTCAACCGCAAGTCTTACCCCATCGCATACTCTCTTAAAGAGGCGGTTCGCACCGAAATCAACCAGTTGTTAAAGGACGATATCATAGAGTACAGCCAATCACCTTATACCAGCCCTATTGTTGCAATTAAAAAGAAAAATGGGAAGGTGAGACTCTGTTTGGATGCGAGAGAAATAAACAAACATTTAGTTAACCGGACATCTCCAGGTGAAATCGAGGAGATTTTGAAAAAGTTCCATGGGGTACAATTCATAAGCTCATGGGATACGGTCTGCGGATACTGGCAAGTGGAGCTGCATCCCAACAGCCGGAAATACGTTGCATTTATATTCGAGGGACGCAACTATCACTTCAAACGGTTGCCCTTCGGGTTAATAAATTCAGTGGCAATATTTATACAATGTATGGACCAAGTATTGGGTCAGGAAGCACTGAAGTTCACTACCGTCTATGTGGACGACCTGTTAATTACATCTACAAACTGGGAGGAGCATTGTCAGAGGGTAGACCATGTACTAAACAAACTGTCAGAAAACCATATCACCTTAAAACTAGAAAAATCCTAACTTATTGCTAAAGAGGTGCAATTTTTAGGATTCCAACTGACCGAATTGGGAATAACTCCATCCATAGAAAAAATCGAAGCCATACAAAGGTTCCCCACACCCAGAAATAAGAAACAACTACAATCATTTTTAGGGTTATGCAATTATTATCGTAAGTTTCAGAACAATTATTCGGAGCTAACAACCAGATTGTCTCCACAGTTGTCCTCAAAAGATAAATGGACATGGGGGCCAGCTCAGGAAGTTATATTCCAACAAATCAAAACCAAATTTTTAGAGACAGTGATATTACATCACCCAGACTTCGATAAACCTTTCTACCTTAATTGTGACGCAAGCGACATCAGTCTAGGTTCTACCCTGTACCAGGAAGACGAAGATGGAAACCATCTTGTGGTAAGCTTCGCGAGCCGAACTCTGAATAAGTGCGAAAGAAATTACAATGTAACGGAAAAGGAGCTCTTAAGCGTAGTATTTGCATGCGGAAAATTCCGAACCTACATACTGGGATATTCTGTTACTGTTCGGACAGATCACAAGTCCATATCCTTTTTAAAGAACTGCAAGCTGAGTCATGGTCGTTTAGCAAGGTGGACCTTAGTCTTACAGGAGTACAACATCAGTTGGGAGTACGTCCCTGGAAAAAAGAACATAGCAGCCAACATACTGTCACGGGTGAATATCACCAACCAAACTTATGAAGGTGAGAAAGAAACAATAGCCAAGGTTTACAACATCTTGAAGAGCCGTACAGAGTTAGAAGGTGTTATCAAGGAGGTAGAATTACACCAAAAACAAGACAATAAATTAGCACAAATTTTCCAAAGATTGGATAGTCAAGATGAAAGAATAACCCCTTATTACTGTGTATTTAATAATGTATTATTTGTTAAAACGAGATGTCACTATAATGTCTGGAAATTAGTAATACCTAAAACAATAGAGAAGGACATCATAACGGACTACCATATTCGTTATGGGCACATGGGTGCTGTTAAAGTGATAAAAGCATTGGAGGAGCACGTGTACATCAAGGACATAAACAGAAGGGTGAGAAGCGAAGGTATATTAAAACTTGTCAGATATGCCAGATGGTGAAATGCACCAACGAAAGGAAGGAGGGGCAGATGATTCCCATAACCTCTTCGGCCAAACTAGAGAAAGTTTTAGTGGACATCTGTGGTCCATTTCCCAGAAGTGGAGGTCGACGACAGTACAAATATTTGTTAATCATTTTCGACCATTATACTAAGTATGTAAAACTGTACCCAATGAATCGCGCAACCACCAACAAGATACTCAACATAATAACACTGAATTACATACCTGAAGTGGGCTGTCCGAAGACCATAATAACGGACCATGGTACCCAATTCAAAGGACGGAGATGGAAGGACACACTGCTGGAACATGGAGTAAAAACATATAAAACTGCAGTGTACCATCCCAGCAGCAATCCATCAGAAAGAGTGTTAAGAGAGGTCGGACGGATTCTTAGAACCTATTGTTCCAGTCAACAAAGAAAATGGAGTGAATACATCCCAGCTACGGAAGATTTTATTAATTTAGCATACCACCAGTCAATTGACACCACTCCTTATAATGCAATGTTCGAGAAGCCTCCACCCAGAGAGATTAGTGACATAATTAAGTTTCCTCAGAGTCCAGAGTATCAATTTAACAAGATCCAATACCACGACAAGATCATGGAGAAATTGGAACAACGTAAAAGAAAATATAAACAGCAAGCGCCAACCCGAGTAATAAAGTATAACATAGGAGATCAGGTGCTACTGAAAAATAGGGAGTTGCCCAGCACAATGGAGGGCATCACAAAGAAACTGCTAGTACTATACATCGGCCCTTATACTATAACAAAGGACCATGAAAATAATACATATGAACTTACTGATGTAATGAATAAAAAGGTCAAAGGTACCTACAACCAAACGTCGTTGAAGAAGTACTATAAGTAAGGAAATTTCTTATGAGAGGTTATTACAGGGTGCCAAATACCACAAACATGTAGTACTAGAGACAGCTAGGAAAAAGGATACCTGTGAAACGTAATTGTCCCAAACAATGAACCCAATAGAGTGGAAAAGCACAATGTAACCCCAAATATGTAGACCATAAATGTGATTATTGTTAAAAACAGATAAATTATAGTGGTATACAACATTTACCACCGGAATATTTAGTGTATAAGAAATTTTAAAAATAACTACCATAAACGGATTCATTTAGTGATCAGGAGGATCATGTATTATGCCCAAGGTATTGAAAGTGACTAATTGCCTATAGCAAACCTATTTGCCATATTGTGTTATAAAAAGTGTGTAGTATTAGTGTATAGGCCAAACTATTCGTTACCTATTAAATAAGAGCCAGATTTATCATATTAAATGGTAGAAAAAGGTGTATAGTAAACCCAATAATTTAATGAGGAGACAGATATCTATTATATCATAGAGAACCAAAAGTGGCATATAACAAAAATATACCTAGGATAATGACATAAAATTACTCTAATACTCCTATGTTAGATTAATTTAAAGAGGAGATACTACTATCTTATAACTAAAATTACTATGCTATATTTAATAAAGAGAAAGAAAAATATTATTTAATTACCAAATATTGTATGTAACAAGAATCTAAATGTCAAATATTGCATACCTCTCACAAAACTAAGAAATATTATATAAAATCATCCAGAATAAGTGAAAACCACCATCACTTGAAGGAGTAGAGAAGAAGAAAACCAAAGAGAGTAACATGAAAGGAGGATATTATTATGGAAAGTAGAGAGAGAGAAAAATGTTTATTAAATGAACAATGTAACCCCAAGAATGTCTATAAAATCAGATATTAATATGTTATTATATTATCACATTGTATTGTAATTATCAAATATTGTATACTCCATAAACAAGAATTAAAATCATCCAGAATAAGTGTAAATTATCAGACACTTGAAGGAGTAGAGAGGCAGAATACCAAAGAGAGTTAATTATAAAGATGGCTATTATTATTGTGGAATGAAGAGAAAGAAAAATGTTATTTAATTACCAAATATTGTATGTAACAAGATATGTCAGAGAACATTTAACAAAAACATTTAGTATATGAATAATGTAAACCCTGATAATTCAGGATAAGAGTAAATTATTGACGAGAGAAAAACTAGTAAACTATTGTAAGAATGAAATATTGTAAACTCTATATGTAAGAAACAACTGCATAATTATATAATGATCAATGTAAGTGTGTAATTTTAAGAATACTCAAGTAAACCAAAGCAAATTGTCAACTAGTATAAAAAGGTAACAATACGGCTAATAAAAAGCATGGCCGAGAATGTCAAGTCTGAAAAGAAATGATTACCTGTGAAAAGGAAGTATGTTAGAAAGTATAAAAGAAGGAAATGTGATACAAATGAAACATCTAATACCTTGAATATTATATTGAATATGTTATATTATTGAAAAATGAATGATATGTTATATTTTATGTGTTGTGATAGTGCAACTATTGCTATGTGCAATTTTTATTTTGTCTCAGACAGAGATGAGGATGCCTCTGATTCTGAGTATGTGTAATGAGGAACGGCGGAGAATATATGCCACAGTGAGCCACTCTGATTCCGAACCCACTACAAATGTTAGGGAATTATATAGTAATGTATCAAGGACTATTAATAAAAAATCTGTGAGGTAAAAAAGGAAAGAACCATTGAGATTATCACAAAAATAAAGATATGTAATGAGAAAGAAGAATGTATTATTGTAAGACAGGAAATTGTTAATTTAAGAAGTGAAATCTATTGTAATTAAATGACTTAAAATGTGAGAAACTTGAAAAAATACTAGTAAGCTAAGAATTATATCACTAGCCAAGAACTCAAACTAGTGTAACACACTAATAGTATGTTAAAGGTCAATGTAAAGAGTACAAGACAAAAAGCAGTAGTAATATACTAAAAAACTGAAATGAAATGATAATTTTATCAAAAAATCAAATTTTCTCTCAAATTATCAATTTTGAGAGGGGAGTATATGTAACATGACCAGGTGTTACATAACCTAGACATATGCCCTTAGATTTAATAAATACATAACAGTAATGTAAATAGATAATATAATGATAAGAGTAGCCAAGAAGAGAGGAACCATGGAAGAAGAAAGAAGAAGAAGTGCCACAAGAAGCAGTAAACCTAAACACTGCTTGACACTACAACCATACTATAACTGACACAAACTAATGGACAAATTAAATTCACTTTAAGCTGTCAAGCGAGTCAGTGAATAACTTAAATGAAATGTGACATGTTAATAAGAATAATTAAATAAGAATCCGAATAATGGGATATCAGCATCAGCATTTGGCTGAGAATAAATCAACTATGACTAGTAATTATTAATGCCAAGGACTAAGATTAGATATGGCCACAATATGAGATTGAAGCTGTATTACCGTCTCAAATGTGCTTATGACAAGTAAAAATGTTTGTAAGAGGGAACCTTATATAAATAAGCTACCTCATCAAGGGACCGAAATGTAAACTAATAAACGTTATTAAGGCATAAATCCGATACAAACGGTATGCCTCGGCAATGCCTAAAACAAACGATCATCAGTAAGGTGATTAGTAGAAAGTACTATGAGAGTAAATCACATACACTGAACAATCTTTGCACCAAACATGGCGATAAGCATTATTAATATGTTATACAATTAATAGTTCAATTGTTAATTAATAGCATGGAGCAAAATAATGTGAAACAAAATGTCATAGTGAGTAAGTATAGTTCATAGCAATGTATAAGTTAAGGTTTAATCATAATATTCAGTAAATAAATATCAGGACGGATATAATAGTGTTCTAACATAGACGTTTAAGTGAAAAAACGCGATGTGGAACACAAACAATATTGATAAGAGAGAATAATCGCCGGCTTTGATTAGCAGACGACAGCGCGAAGCCATATACCTGAACATTGTTTATTAAAAAATGTCAGTGAAAGTGTAAATAAACCAGTGTCAAACTATATAAAATTGAAGAGGAAAAAATATCCTTTAATTTGATGGTGATATGACCCCGATCGCAACTATAATAAGTGCATGACAGGCGTTAGCATCATTTGTACATAATAAATAAGAAATCTGTTTATCAACACTAACAACAACGACGGCTGTCAATCATTCTGGCGAAAGTCGGTTAAAAAACCGTTAGTGACAGTTGGAAAGACAATACGTCACTTTCGTAACGCCTGGCTAAGCCAATCAGAAAATAGCTTAATAAGTAAAACAATCGCCTAAGGCTGATCAAAGCATAGGGTATATAAAGAAGAGCGGCTATTGCCGTTAGACACTTTTAACGTTCATCCGGAGCGGCAGGTATGCTCGTCTCATCAAAATTTCTACTAACTGATAGCTTCATTGTAATAGTGCATCTATGGAATCATTTCGGCAACAACAAAAAGTAACTACAAGATATTCTACATAGAATCAGTGGATCTAAGTGCAGTATTATTTTATTTAGTGCGAGAAAATAACGAACAGAAGAAATAATTAAATAGTATCATATAAGGTCCTTTTTAGTCAGAAGCGGACCAATATTCTCTGTTCAAGTGCGTGTGTAGTGAATAACAATGGTCATTACAATCCGACCATTGATGTGTTTAATTGAATTTTAATCGAAAGATTAAAAACACAAAGGTAACTGTGACAATTTATTCCATTACACTGAGTGCAATAACCTATATGTTTTGGTAAACAAACCTGTACTGACGCATAACACTGAAACATTTTCTGTATTACACCATGTCTGAATTTATTTAATGGATTTGTCAATCCTATTTAAGTTGGATGTTAGTCATAAGTGATCTCACCATATAACTTTGTAAATAATTAATCAAGCGTGATGAACGCCTAACCTTTAAAATAGGTTCGATTTTTATATTAGTAAACTAAAAGGCATTACTAGTCGATATTATATTATGAAATAATTAGCTATTGTGTAGGCATGAGCATTCTTTTTTGTGTTTCAAAGAACTTACGCCTGAGATATAAATGATATTAATGTTTAAAGTAAAGAGTATCTGGACTTAACCAGAATTATTGTTTATGCTCTGAGCCAGTTATATAGGGTATGTAACAAAATATTTGCAATTGTACATCAATGTATTCTTTTAATTATATTTGTTTGAATTCACTATCAAGGGTACAAATAAAACCCAATTATTAGCAGCATAACTTGACTTAATTTATTTCTAAAAAACAGATAAATAATTCATTCAGAAGAATCAAAACAACTTTTAGTTGCGATTAAATATTGTTGAGTTGCATTGCCATAAGGGCAATAAACACGATTTCAATTTTTTTAAATTATTATTTGATTCTATTAATGGGTTTTCCACGGGATTTTCCCGAAATAAACCTGTGTGGCGCCCATTATTAAACAAGGCAACCTAACCTTGTAGATAAAGTGAGTTGGTTTTGTAAACCATCTTGGCAGCTTATTGAACTTCTGAACTTCCAGAAAACACGAACAGGTACGTGGAAGTGTATTTTATTAATTCTATTGTCCAGACATTACTAGACTTTACGTACTTAGACGACTATCAACCTGGAGGAGGAGTTTCGCTGCTAGTATCAACACGACGGTCACTATCATCAAGCGACCAGCTAGTACACTTTATTTTTAAATTTAAGCAACGTTATTGTTCAAAGAATATTAATGCAATTATCTTATTTTTTATCTAAAAGAGTTCTTTTCAGACACTTATAATTTTGCAATTGTAAACACACTTTTAATAACATCTAATGCTACATTTTAATTACTTGATAAAATTAGCAACTTTCAATTTTCAACCACTACAACCTCTAATAATATTTTATTTATAAGCACTAAATTTTTTAATTCGTTACAAATTGGCGACCAGCAACGTGAGGCTGAAAAATATTAAACGAAAATATTTTTTATATTTTAAATCAGCCCGGCAGACACAAAAGAACAAACATGCCACACACACATCAATACGACACTAGATACAAGGACAGTCGAATAGAAGAAATACAGATGAATACAGAGACACCGGAAACACAACCCACACACGAGATGGAAGTCATTACCATTAATAACATAGAAACTCGACCAGAAGAAACACCCCATGTCGAACCGGAAGTAGAAGTGAGGGTCGACAACCAACCCAGACAAGCTGAGGGAGCCACGCAATCAGGAGAAACAGCCTTCCAAGAATGGATAAGGAGGATGATGGAATCATTAAAGGAGGACAACCGAACTTTAAAGGAAGATAGTCGAACTTTGAAGGAAGATAGTCTCAAGAATAACAGAAAGATGGAAGATAACCAGAAGAAGATGGAAGAAACCTTGAACAGAAATAATGACGCATTGAATAAAAATATAGAATCGCTGAAAAAGGACTTGCATACCAGGTTAGACGACAATAACAAGAACTTAGAATTATTAAAAGAAGACTTGAATAAAAGGATAGACGATACCCATAGAGCCATGGACGCGTTAAACGATAAAATAGAAGACAGCGGCAGGGCCTTAAAAGAAGAGTTGAACACCACGTTAAATGAGATTAGCCGGAAGATGGAGGAAGGTAACGAAAAAATTAATACCAGAGTAGACGTGGAGATAGCGGTCGTGAGAGAAGAAATTATAGAAGTGAACAAAAGATGTGAACAGCATGACCAGAATTTAAAACGAACGAGAGAAGAGGTCGACGGGAGGATCGACAACATAGAGGAGGTGACTGAAGCCCGGATAGAATCCTTGAAAAGGATGAGTCAAGATGAAATCAAGCGGGTGAGAACCGACGTAGGTGAGCGATGTGAGGAGATAAGTGCATCAGTAGACACGGTAAGAACTTTAACCGTCGCTAACCGGGAAAAAATTGAAGAATTAAGACAACGGGAAATCGTGCAAATGCGGGAGGAAATTGAAGTCATTCGCAACCGCCCTATCCAAGGTCAGTATATACAACCGACTGACAACCGTGACGCTATTAATTTCAAAAACTACCGGAAAACCCCAATTGAATTTTTAGCACGCATCGATGAAAACTTGGCAAGAATCCGAGAAACCAGGTGGAATATAATAAGAAGCCTGATTGATGAATATTTCAAGGAGATTTATGATAATTGGTGGACTGCCACGCGCCATGAAGTCAACAATTATGATGAATTCAAAACCCAATTCCGCGCGAAATATTGGTCAGAGGCCACACAAAATATAGTGCGCGATCACATATGCCACGGTAAATATGATGCAAGTAGAGGAGGTACAATGACATCCTATTTCTTAGGTCAGGTGTGTTTAGCACGCAACTTAGAACCAAAAATACCAGAGGAGTGCCTCGTCACTAAGCTTTCGTACCACTTCGAGGAGGGTGTCGCCAAAGCACGCCAGTGGGGACAAATTAAAACCATACAAGCTATGTCAGCATTACTCGAAAATCAAGAACACGAAGGATATTACAGAAGAAGTCGCCGGAGGAATGACAATTTCCATGATAGGGGCGGTAACCTAAATAATAATAATCCTAATTTCAGAGGTTACAGAAGTAATTTTAATAATAATAATAACCACCCAAATCAAAATTACAATAACAACAATAATAATGACAATAACAGTAGGCCTAATAACCAAGGTAGTAACCATAATAATAATAATGGTAACTATAATAAGAATAATAATAATAATAACAATAGGCGACAAAATTACAATAATAACCCAAACCGACCACAAAACCAAGGCGGGAATAATCCACCGCAACAATATCGTAGAGCTAATTATGTGCAGGCTAACTACGACCCCGGTAGAAGGCGGTACTACCAGCGACGAAACAGTTTTAGTGGAGATAGAGGAAATGTAAGAGGAGGACGGTGGAGGAGTAACAGTGTTGAGGGCGACAGCCGCAACAACGACTACCGGCCACAAGTGCACTTCGTTCCTGACCATGAACCAAACCATCATGGAGGACGGCCGACAACTGACGATAGAAATCAGGTAGATACTCAGGACAGGCGCCATGAAGAGAGCACCAGCTCTTTAAACGCCTCGCGGCAGTGAGAAACTATAACAACATAGACCCCTCGCTGAACCACTCTATTGGGTATGATTACAGCACAAGTCCAAATAAAATTACAATATTATATAACCACTACCTTAAAAATATAAGACAAGAATTATTAGAAGAGGAAGTAACTAATCACCGTCAGTGCACCCACGATATCGTGTACGTGACGGCACAAATTAACGAAGTAACCGCCACCTTAATGATCGACACAGGAGCTAACGTTTCCCTAATGGATAGCACCGAGCTCAACCGTATTCAGGAGGAAAGCAGAGCTGTCATACCAACTTTGCCTGTTACCAACATTATCCTGATAGGAGCTATGGGACGCCAAAATAAATCGGTGAAGAAACAGGTTAGTCTAGAAGTAACCAGTCGAGGAGTTAAGATACCAATAATATTTTTAATAGCAACGGGATTGCCATTTCGCAGTTTAATCGGCTGCGACATTTTACGAAGGTACTCAGCTATAATTGATTTAAGTATAGACAAGTTAACTTTAAAAATGTCTGGCACAGAATGGACGGCAGATATTGTTGGAAACATGGAATTTCCCCCAGAACGAACTGTTTACCACATCCAAAGAATGACCAACCCTAGATATCAAACGTCCAGGCATGAACTGGAATACACTAACAACAACGACAGCTTGTGGGAAGATCAGGGAGATAAGACTGTTCCAGTCAACCAACAGAACACACTCACCAAGTCCGGACCAACTTGAAAGGTTAATAAACATATATGACCAGTATAGACACGTATTTTCAGATCTTCCTGGAAAGGTTAAGAATTACCAATGCGTATTAAATTTCAAAGAACCGGTCAACTTCAACCGCAAGTCTTACCCCATCGCATACTCTCTTAAAGAGGCGGTTCGCACCGAAATCAACCAGTTGTTAAAGGACGATATCATAGAGTACAGCCAATCACCTTATACCAGCCCTATTGTTGCAATTAAAAAGAAAAATGGGAAGGTGAGACTCTGTTTGGATGCGAGAGAAATAAACAAACATTTAGTTAACCGGACATCTCCAGGTGAAATCGAGGAGATTTTGAAAAAGTTCCATGGGGTACAATTCATAAGCTCATGGGATACGGTCTGCGGATACTGGCAAGTGGAGCTGCATCCCAACAGCCGGAAATACGTTGCATTTATATTCGAGGGACGCAACTATCACTTCAAACGGTTGCCCTTCGGGTTAATAAATTCAGTGGCAATATTTATACAATGTATGGACCAAGTATTGGGTCAGGAAGCACTTAAGTTCACTACCGTCTATGTGGACGACCTGTTAATTACATCTACAAACTGGGAGGAGCATTGTCAGAGGGTAGACCATGTACTAAACAAACTGTCAGAAAACCATATCACCTTAAAACTAGAAAAATCCTAACTTATTGCTAAAGAGGTGCAATTTTTAGGATTCCAACTGACCGAATTGGGAATAACTCCATCCATAGAAAAAATCGAAGCCATACAAAGGTTCCCCACACCCAGAAATAAGAAACAACTACAATCATTTTTAGGGTTATGCAATTATTATCGTAAGTTTCAGAACAATTATTCGGAGCTAACAACCAGATTGTCTCCACAGTTGTCCTCAAAAGATAAATGGACATGGGGGCCAGCTCAGGAAGTTATATTCCAACAAATCAAAACCAAATTTTTAGAGACATTGATATTACATCACCCAGACTTCGATAAACCTTTCTACCTTAATTGTGACGCAAGCGACATCAGTCTAGGTTCTACCCTGTACCAGGAAGACGAAGATGGAAACCATCTTGTGGTAAGCTTCGCGAGCCGAACTCTGAATAAGTGCGAAAGAAATTACAATGTAACGGAAAAGGAGCTCTTAAGCGTAGTATTTGCATGCGGAAAATTCCGAACCTACATACTGGGATATTCTGTTACTGTTCGGACAGATCACAAGTCCATATCCTTTTTAAAGAACTGCAAGCTGAGTCATGGTCGTTTAGCAAGGTGGACCTTAGTCTTACAGGAGTACAACATCAGTTGGGAGTACGTCCCTGGAAAAAAGAACATAGCAGCCAACATACTGTCACGGGTGAATATCACCAACCAAACTTATGAAGGTGAGAAAGAAACAATAGCCAAGGTTTACAACATCTTGAAGAGCCGTACAGAGTTAGAAGGTGTTATCAAGGAGGTAGAATTACACCAAAAACAAGACAATAAATTAGCACAAATTTTCCAAAGATTGGATAGTCAAGATGAAAGAATAACCCCCTTATTACTGTGTATTTAATAATGTATTATTTGTTAAAACGAGATGTCACTATAATGTCTGGAAATTAGTAATACCTAAAACAATAGAGAAGGACATCATAACGGACTACCATATTCGTTATGGGCACATGGGTGCTGTTAAAGTGATAAAAGCATTGGAGGAGCACGTGTACATCAAGGACATAAACAGAAGGGTGAGAAGCGAAGGTATATTAAAACTTGTCAGATATGCCAGATGGTGAAATGCACCAACGAAAGGAAGGAGGGGCAGATGATTCCCATAACCTCTTCGGCCAAACTAGAGAAAGTTTTAGTGGACATCTGTGGTCCATTTCCCAGAAGTGGAGGTCGACGACAGTACAAATATTTGTTAATCATTTTCGACCATTATACTAAGTATGTAAAACTGTACCCAATGAATCGCGCAACCACCAACAAGATACTCAACATAATAACACTGAATTACATACCTGAAGTGGGCTGTCCGAAGACCATAATAACGGACCATGGTACCCAATTCAAAGGACGGAGATGGAAGGACACACTGCTGGAACATGGAGTAAAAACATATAAAACTGCAGTGTACCATCCCAGCAGCAATCCATCAGAAAGAGTGTTAAGAGAGGTCGGACGGATTCTTAGAACCTATTGTTCCAGTCAACAAAGAAAATGGAGTGAATACATCCCAGCTACGGAAGATTTTATTAATTTAGCATACCACCAGTCAATTGACACCACTCCTTATAATGCAATGTTCGAGAAGCCTCCACCCAGAGAGATTAGTGACATAATTAAGTTTCCTCAGAGTCCAGAGTATCAATTTAACAAGATCCAATACCACGACAAGATCATGGAGAAATTGGAACAACGTAAAAGAAAATATAAACAGCAAGCGCCAACCCGAGTAATAAAGTATAACATAGGAGATCAGGTGCTACTGAAAAATAGGGAGTTGCCCAGCACAATGGAGGGCATCACAAAGAAACTGCTAGTACTATACATCGGCCCTTATACTATAACAAAGGACCATGAAAATAATACATATGAACTTACTGATGTAATGAATAAAAAGGTCAAAGGTACCTACAACCAAACGTCGTTGAAGAAGTACTATAAGTAAGGAAATTTCTTATGAGAGGTTATTACAGGGTGCCAAATACCACAAACATGTAGTACTAGAGACAGCTAGGAAAAAGGATACCTGTGAAACGTAATTGTCCCAAACAATGAACCCAATAGAGTGGAAAAGCACAATGTAACCCCAAATATGTAGACCATAAATGTGATTATTGTTAAAAACAGATAAATTATAGTGGTATACAACATTTACCACCAGAATATTTAGTGTATAAGAAATTTTAAAAATAACTACCATAAACGGATTCATTTAGTGATCAGGAGGATCATGTATTATGCCCAAGGTATTGAAAGTGACTAATTGCCTATAGCAAACCTATTTGCCATATTGTGTTATAAAAAGTGTGTAGTATTAGTGTATAGGCCAAACTATTCGTTACCTATTAAATAAGAGCCAGATTTATCATATTAAATGGTAGAAAAAGGTGTATAGTAAACCCAATAATTTAATGAGGAGACAGATATCTATTATATCATAGAGAACCAAAAGTGGCATATAACAAAAATATACCTAGGATAATGACATAAAATTACTCTAATACTCCTATGTTAGATTAATTTAAAGAGGAGATACTACTATCTTATAACTAAAATTACTATGCTATATTTAATAAAGAGAAAGAAAAATATTATTTAATTACCAAATATTGTATGTAACAAGAATCTAAATGTCAAATATTGCATACCTCTCACAAAACTAAGAAATATTATATAAAATCATCCAGAATAAGTGAAAACCACCATCACTTGAAGGAGTAGAGAAGAAGAAAACCAAAGAGAGTAACATGAAAGAAGGATATTATTATGGAAAGTAGAGAGAGAGAAAAATGTTTATTAAATGAACAATGTAACCCCAAGAATGTCTATAAAATCAGATATTAATATGTTATTATATTATCACATTGTATTGTAATTATCAAATATTGTATACTCCATAAACAAGAATTAAAATCATCCAGAATAAGTGTAAATTATCAGACACTTGAAGGAGTAGAGAGGCAGAATACCAAAGAGAGTTAATTATAAAGATGGCTATTATTATTGTGGAATGAAGAGAAAGAAAAATGTTATTTAATTACCAAATATTGTATGTAACAAGATATGTCAGAGAACATTTAACAAAAACATTTAGTATATGAATAATGTAAACCCTGATAATTCAGGATAAGAGTAAATTATTGACGAGAGAAAAACTAGTAAACTATTGTAAGAATGAAATATTGTAAACTCTATATGTAAGAAACAACTGCATAATTATATAATGATCAATGTAAGTGTGTAATTTTAAGAATACTCAAGTAAACCAAAGCAAATTGTCAACTAGTATAAAAAGGTAACAATACGGCTAATAAAAAGCATGGCCGAGAATGTCAAGTCTGAAAAGAAATGATTACCTGTGAAAAGGAAGTATGTTAGAAAGTATAAAAGAAGGAAATGTGATACAAATGAAACATCTAATACCTTGAATATTATATTGAATATGTTATATTATTGAAAAATGAATGATATGTTATATTTTATGTGTTGTGATAGTGCAACTATTGCTATGTGCAATTTTTATTTTGTCTCAGACAGAGATGAGGATGCCTCTGATTCTGAGTATGTGTAATGAGGAACGGCGGAGAATGTATGCCACAGTGAGCCACTCTGATTCCGAACCCACTACAAATGTTAGGGAATTATATAGTAATGTATCAAGGACTATTAATAAAAAATCTGTGAGGTAAAAAAGGAAAGAACCATTGAGATTATCACAAAAATAAAGATATGTAATGAGAAAGAAGAATGTATTATTGTACGACAGGAAATTGTTAATTTAAGAAGTGAAATCTATTGTAATTAAATGACTTAAAATGTGAGAAACTTGAAAAAATACTAGTAAGCTAAGAATTATATCACTAGCCAAGAACTCAAACTAGTGTAACACACTAATAGTATGTTAAAGGTCAATGTAAAGAGTACAAGACAAAAAGCAGTAGTAATATACTAAAAAACTGAAATGAAATGATAATTTTATCAAAAAATCAAATTTTCTCTCAAATTATCAATTTTGAGAGGGGAGTATATGTAACATGACCAGGTGTTACATAACCTAGACATATGCCCTTAGATTTAATAAATACATAACAGTAATGTAAATAGATAATATAATGATAAGAGTAGCCAAGAAGAGAGGAACCATGGAAGAAGAAAGAAGAAGAAGTGCCACAAGAAGCAGTAAACCTAAACACTGCTTGACACTACAACCATACTATAACTGACACAAACTAATGGACAAATTAAATTCACTTTAAGCTGTCAAGCGAGTCAGTGAATAACTTAAATGAAATGTGACATGTTAATAAGAATAATTAAATAAGAATCCGAATAATGGGATATCAGCATCAGCATTTGGCTGAGAATAAATCAACTATGACTAGTAATTATTAATGCCAAGGACTAAGATTAGATATGGCCACAATATGAGATTGAAGCTGTATTACCGTCTCAAATGTGCTTATGACAAGTAAAAATGTTTGTAAGAGGGAACCTTATATAAATAAGCTACCTCATCAAGGGACCGAAATGTAAACTAATAAACGTTATTAAGGCATAAATCCGATACAAACGGTATGCCTCGGCAATGCCTAAAACAAACGATCATCAGTAAGGTGATTAGTAGAAAGTACTATGAGAGTAAATCACATACACTGAACAATCTTTGCACCAAACATGGCGATAAGCATTATTAATATGTTATACAATTAATAGTTCAATTGTTAATTAATAGCATGGAGCAAAATAATGTGAAACAAAATGTCATAGTGAGTAAGTATAGTTCATAGCAATGTATAAGTTAAGGTTTAATCATAATATTCAGTAAATAAATATCAGGACGGATATAATAGTGTTCTAACATAGACGTTTAAGTGAAAAAACGCGATGTGGAACACAAACAATATTGATAAGAGAGAATAATCGCCGGCTTTGATTAGCAGACGACAGCGCGAAGCCATATACCTGAACATTGTTTATTAAAAAATGTCAGTGAAAGTGTAAATAAACCAGTGTCAAACTATATAAAATTGAAGAGAAAAAAATATCCTTTAATTTGATAGTGATACGACCCCGATCGCAACTATAATAAGTGCGTGACAGGCGTTAGCATCATTTGTACATAATAAATAAGAAATCTGTTTATCAACACTAACAACAACGACGGCTGTCAATCATTCTGGCGAAAGTCGGTTAAAAAACCGTTAGTGACAGTTGGAAAGACAATACGTCACTTTCGTAACGCCTGGCTAAGCCAATCAGAAAATAGCTTAATAAGTAAAACAATCGCCTAAGGCTGATCAAAGCATAGGGTATATAAAGAAGAGCAGCTTATTGCCGTTAGACACTTTTAACGTTCATCCGGAGCGGCAGGTACGCTCGTCTCATCAAAATTTCTACTAACTGATAGCTTCATTGTAATAGTGCATCTATGGAATCATTTCGGCAACAACAAAAAGTAACTACAAGATATTCTACATAGAATCTGTGCATCTAAGTGCAGTATTATTTTATTTAGTGCGAGAAAATAACGAACAGAAGAAATAATTAAATAGTATCATATAAGGTCCTTTTTAGTCAGAAGCGGACCAATATTCTCTGTTCAAGTGCGTGTGTAGTGAATAACAATGGTCATTACAATCCGACCATTGATGTGTTTAATTGAATTTTAATCGAAAGATTAAAAACACAAAGGTAACTGTGACAATTTATTCCATTACACTAAGTGCAATAACCTATATGTTTTGGTAAACAAACCTGTACTGACGCATAACACTGAAACATTTTCTGTATTACACCATGTCTGAATTTATTTAATGGATTTGTCAATCCTATTTAAGTTGGATGTTAGTCATAAGTGATCTCACCATATAACTTTGTAAATAATTAATCAAGCGTGATGAACGCCTAACCTTTAAAATAGGTTCGATTTTTATATTAGTAAACTAAAAGGCATTACTAGTCGATATTATATTATGAAATAATTAGCTATTGTGTAGGCATGAGCATTCTTTTTTGTGTTTCAAAGAACTTACGCCTGAGATATAAATGATATTAATGTTTAAAGTAAAGAGTATCTGGACTTAACCAGAATTATTGTTTATGCTCTGAGCCAGTTATATAGGGTATGTAACAAAATATTTGCAATTGTACATCAATGTATTCTTTTAATTATATTTGTTTGAATTCACTATCAAGGGTACAAATAAAACCCAATTATTAGCAGCATAACTTGACTTAATTTATTTCTAAAATACAGATAAATATTTCATTCAGAAGAATCAAAACAACTTTTAGTTGCGATTAAATATTGTTGAATTTTTATCTAAAAGAGTTCTTTTCAGACACTTATAATTTTGCAATTGTAAACACACTTTTAATAACATCTAATGCTACATTTTAATTACTTGATAAAATTAGTAACTTTCAATTTTCAACCACTACAACCTCTAATAATATTTTATTTATAAACACTAAATTTTTTAATTCGTTACAATATATTTACTAATATGCATGCTTTTGTCTCCATCCTATAGTGTAGCAGCCTTTTTATTTTGTGGTCAAGGTTAACAAGCACTTAAAAACTGAATTGTATCTGTCCAGTAGTAAGCTTAATGATAAACACCATATGGAATTTAAAATTTAAAAATAAGTAGAAAGTAAGTTGACATAATAATGGTGACATTAGTAAAGCAGGTAAAGGAAAGATCTTGGTTAAATAATGTTTGTGGACCAGTATATATCAGAAGTTTATGAATTTATAAATAGTAACAATAATACAAATATATCAGATGACCCAACCAGTAGTTACGAACCTGAATAAATGATTAACATGCCAACTGGTGAACACTGTCTGACTTTTCCATGGTGCCATGGCAGACACCGGTATTGACTATGCATCAGTGTACGAAATGTGCTCGGTTTCCCATGTGACTCCCACTATGCTATTGTCTACATAGAAAAATGCCCATTATGCTTTAGAGGAAACTGCAGTCAGTTGTCAAACATGAGAGTTTTTGAGGAGAGTTATCATCAGTTTTTGATTTTTACATCGTATTGAAGCGTAGTGTCAAGGTACATCTTACATAAAAATTTGTCCACTACAGCCTAGGGAGAACACAAACTTTTGCTATTTGAAAATATTCAAATAGAAGGCTTCTTATTTGGATAGGGCAAATGATGAAATGTCATGTTTTGAAATAATTAGGTTATTTTACAAGATAAAAATTTGGTTTCCTAATAATGAAATATTTGTTTGTAATTTAAACATTTTAACAATTTAAAGGAGTTTTTATTTTATATAAATATAATCTTATTTATGTAGCTGGTTGAAATATTCTAAGCAATACCTTGGTTCTCCAGAGCAGTTCTTAAAAAATGTTATAACTTTTTCTATGATAGCAGCCACAGCAGTATCTGCAGCCTTCTCCTGAATAATCCCCTCCTTCTTGCAGAAGGTGTGTGGTATCTCTTCAGAGGTAGTGAGGACTTTGATTTTATTTCACTGCCCTGTTTGATTACAGCTTCACTTCTACCTGAACAGTTTCTTTACTATCGCTTTTTTTTTAAATTGTAATTGAAGTTTTCTTTCTGGATCATACATTATGGAGGCATTTAGAAGGTAGTTCCAACAAGAAGATTATTTTTTTATACATTGCTGTAACACAGCCTGTCCTTAAGCCTGTTTGTCCTTAATCTATAACTTATTTGTAATTTTTTTTTCTAGCCTACCTTTAAATGTTATGGAGGGACGATTGGAATTGTGGTTGGGAACAAAGCAAAATGGACTTGTCCCCCATTCCTCTATAGAAATTAGTAGCTGTTGGTGATTGCAGTTGTAGTATGTTATTAGTGTTGTTTGGGTGAGGGAATGATAAAAAAGAAACACATTTAAACAGTATGCAGGCCTACATATCTGCATCATTCATAGCAGTATCTTATGTATAACAAGTAAAAGCAGCTTTTCATCATAGTGAGAATACATAACCAGTTAGTACTCTTTGTTAGTCATTTTAGTATTTCATTTAAATGTGTGGGTGTCTTGCACAGTAGTTAAAACTTGGAGGAACTACTGTGTATGTGTTAAAGTAGTAAAAATAAATAAATGAGATAAAAGTAAACACTTACTACAGTTAGTAATTTAAAATAACCTTATGTACTGTTCAAAAAGAATGCTATTGGTGTTTACATTGCACATCAAAAGCAACAGCTGAGCTTACAGTAGAGCTTGCAATAGAAGGCATTGAGAACCTATGAAGGGTAATTGGCATGGTCCTGTACGTTTGCAGCATGCAGCAATACTGCAGTGTATTAAAATTTAACATTAGTTGCATTACTGCAACTAAACTAGAGTTCCCCCCCCCTGCTGAAGAAGAAAGAAATGTTCTTACCTTTAAGTGATTAACAATTTTAATTTTGTTGTGACTCTGGTTTTATCCATCGTCATTACACACCGTTGATCATCTTACTGACAGCATAAAGACAATCCATATTGGCCTGGAAATGTGAAGAATGACAGTGGGGTTATAAATTGTCACCCGACAAAAGGCTTGTCGCATGACAAATGGCCCCAATCGTACAACTCTTAGTTATTTTCGTGACCCTAAAAAGAGTTGGGTGGCGAAGACGCTGTGATGTTAGTTCTGCCGGAGCCGTGCTGAGATGTTCGGCGGCTGCGCCCATTGTTCGTGGCGTACTGCAGTCCTACTCTTCTTTCGCCATCGGTTGCGTCGAGTCCACTGCCAGCCCAGTGAACTCCATCACTGGCGCGGAACTGGAGTGCGAAGAATGCAAGAACGTCGGTTCTACTCTTCAGCTGTTCCGGCTGACTCCGCGTCAGTGTCGTCCAAGAGAGGAGAGGAGATGAATTGTGTCCGATGGCGTAGCGATAAAGATCTGTGGCGAAGTATGCAATAAATTCTAGCGGCGCTCTTTTTATGCCCTGACCGGGATCGCTGATTGGCTCGCTCCGAGCACGTCAGGTGTCACGTCTTGCCTGCTGATCCCTGATTGGCTCGCTGCGTGTTCGTCAGGTGTCACGCGCCGCCAGGTGTTTTTGCCGCTGGTACCGGAGAGCAGACGTTTGCCTCTGTGCCGTCACAACTCCCCCGGGTCTTGAATGCTCTCCAGTAGCCAGCCTACTGCTCTTCTTCAGATCTTGTAGCGGTCTCTGTTGGGCGCCATGTTGGTTGGTGTGCCGGCTGGTAGCTCGCTGGCGTGGCTGGATCAGGCATCCGCCTGATGATCACCGCCCATCGATTGGCGCCATTTGTCATGCGGCAAGCCTTTGGTCCGGTGACAAAATAAAAAATAAATAAATAAAGGTTTGCTTCCTCAGAATTCCAAATTTTGTCTTCTCTCTTTGGATGTTTGCTTCTTTCTTCAGTTGTTATACCAAAACTTCATTTTGTTGTTGGTTGTCTTTAGTAACCAGTTTTGATTTTATTTCCTATTACAGTGAATAATTATATGGCTCTTGGCAGTGGTGTTTTAATGATTTAATTGTTAAGTCACCAAGATCAAATATCTCCACCAAACACAGGTTTTGCCGTTCTTCCGGAAGTTTAACTTCTACTGATATGAGAGCCATTAAGCACTATTTGCTTGCCCAGTTATGCATATACTCCTAATTCCTATGTTTGGTTTGGTTGTTCTAACCAATTTTAAAAATTGGGTTAAATCTCAATTTAAAAATCTTTTAATTTAAATCTTCCCTTTGGGTTGTATGTACATCTCTACTATAACTACTTGATAGACTAATAATCTTTCCACTGTTGTAATCTCTTAATTTGGAATGGCTTCTGTGCAGTTTGTGAAATAGTTACTGGCATTCATGAACATGCAGTGATTATATTAGCCCTTAGCCACAGCACTTCAATTTTGTAACCCAGCACCATTCTTCCATATTATTGAGAAATGAAAAGATGAAGTCAAAACACTTGTTAACAAATAGTGTTATTTTTTTGATTTGGTGCTGACTTCCAGTAAGTGCTTCAGGTAACACACAATTTAATTTCTTTACACTTTTAATTGCTCATACACCTCCCGTTTGTAGTTTCCCAAACCCGTTTCAGTAATCCCATCTCCAAACTTGTTGGTTCATGTTGAGTATAATAATTACAGCAGACATCTTGTTAGGAAGAATGTCAAACTTCCTCCTTACTTCTAAGAAGGAGTAGTAGGACTAGGAGGAGGCAGCTCAGAAGACATCCATAGCTTTCTCAGCTTTCATGTAAAAACTTTGTGTGCACTTGTGTTTGGTGATACGTACTTCTCTATTTTCTCTTGATTTTGGTTTCGGCATGTGTCTCAGTATGTAACTACATATTGATAGTTCTGCAATCACAGCCATGCAGTTAAACTAAGTAGTTATATGTCATATGTTCAGTTAGTGTATATGTTAAAGTAAGATATATGTTACAATGCATTGGGTTTCAGACAGCACTGGCAGAGAAACAACGAGAAGAACAACAACTTTTCAGACTTCAGCAAGAAGCCCTTTTTGATCAACAACAGGAAAATTTGAAGAGACAGGTATAGTTTATATCACATTTCATTATTATAGATTTTACAATCACATGTGACAGCGTTCTGAAGATCAGAGGAATAGTGTGCGTTTTTGTACTCTATGACTATCACCTGTTTTGTATAAATGATTCAGCGTTGTTTAAAGTTGCTGTAATATTATTTATTCATGTACAGATGAATGAACCAGTACCTGTGTCGGTGACTGCTCCAATTCCTACAACATTATTAACAAGTGCAACATTAGATTTTGCTCCTCCTGGAACAATGCCTGTAACATTGAATGTCTCAACTTTACAACCAACAACAGGTGATAATCATTTTAGTAGCTATTTTTTAATGATTTCTTGTGACTTCCGAAATGTATTAAAGTATATATATCAAATGTATGAAACTTTGTATTTACTACAGAAGTAACATTTTTACTTTCTGTACAATAAATTTAATAACAAAAACATGAAATACTGCTTTTCCCACCTTAAAATATTGTTGCAAATTTATTTTCATGATGGCCATGTTTTTTTTATATATACATATTGCCAAGAAGTTTGAGGACATATAAACAATAATTTAAAGTCTGCATAATTATTTGTAAGAGGAAACTATACAGTACTATGCAATGTAATATTAAGTACAGTTAATATTGAAAAGCTCATTATTTACGTTGTTATGTTTTTATACTGACTATTTATTTCTACTGCATTAATTTTTAATTCGGTGATAGTTTGTTTGATAACAGGTTGATTGATTTTGTTTAGTTAATGGTTTAATTAATTTGAATCATCAATTAGTAGAATGATTTTCTGGTTACTTCCTCTCAGGTTGTATAAGACGATTCACTAAGATTAAATTATGAATTAAATAGGTTTGTCTGTTTATATAATACTTTGAATTATGCCCTTGTGCTCGCTGGTATGTAACTAGATTGTACTAATTTTCTTTTATTTATTTATTATTAATTGAGATATTAAAAGTTGGTATTAATTGTTATTCGTAAGTTTTATTTAATTTATTCTGTTTACCTTATTAGAGTTCACTGTCCTAGTTAAATCATTTAAAAAGCACGTGTTGTTCCAAAATAGGTACTGCCAACTTATTCTTCTGGAGTTGATGTAAACACTGATGTTCATAAATTGCAAATAAAATGTTAATTATTAAAAATGATAATTCATACACCATTAATTACTTTCACTTTTCTTTTATTTTCTTTTAGAATTCTATTCTATTCTTCTGATATTAAAATGAATAAAATTTCTTGTAATAATAATCGACCAGGCCTGTTATATTGATAGTTCAACAGTTGGTAGGATGAGTTCAGATTCTCAGAGATATAGGTTACAATTTTACGTTATGAAAATATAACCTTTTGGGTTCTTTTGACTACAATAATTAACATAAATGTCTTTTTTGAAGAACAAAACATTACAATCCAAAATTAAATATCTATATACATAGTATAAAGTAAAGTCAGTCCGTTTTCTCTCTGTGTTTGAAATCGCTAATCTCAGGAAGTACTGAACGGATTTTATTCAAGTTTTCGCCAATAGATAGAGTGTCTATCGAGGAACATTTATGTGTATAATTAATACATATATGTTGTACATTAGCTTAGCTATCACGGTTTATGTCAAGTAAGTGGTATAGTTTACTTCTTGTATATAAAAATGAATGTTTCTTTGTTTGTCCCATATGCGTTCCTATACCATTCATCCGATTGCGATGAAACTTCGGTGAGTTGTTGTGCGCACGCCCGCGAAGGTTTCTGTATTTTTTTTCGATGGGGTCCTTTGGGGGGTTCTTTGGGGTCTTCCACATCTCCTCCTAAACCACTGGACCGATTTCAACCAAACTTGGCACAAATATTTTACGCAATGGGAGAACCAACATAGGATAGGTGTTTTTTCGATAGGGTCCTTTTGGGGGTTCTTTGGGGTCTTCCACATCTTCTCCTAAACCACTGGACCGATTTCAACCAAACTTGGCACAAATATTTTACGCAATGGGAAAACCAACATAGGATAGGTGTTTTTTCGATGGGGTCTTTTGGGGGGTTCTTTGGGGTCTTCCACATCTCCTCCTAAACCACTGGACCGCTTTCAACCAAACTTGGCACAAATATTTTACGCAACGGGAGAACCAACATAGGATAGGTGTTTTTTTGATGGGGTCCTTTTGGGGGTTCTTTGGGGTCTTCCACATCGCCTCCTAAACCACTGGACCGATTTCAACCAAACTTGGCACAAATATTTTACGCAAAGGGAGAACCAACATAGGACAAGTGTTTTTTTCGATACGATCCTTTGGGGGGGTCCTTTGGGGTCTTCCACGTCTCCACCTAAACCATTGGACCGATTTCAACCAAACTTGGCACAAATATTTTATGCAACAGGAGAACCAACATAGGATAGGTGTTTTTTCTATGGGGTCCTTTTGGGGGTTCTTTGGGGTCTTCCACATCTTCTCCTAAACCACTGGACCGATTTCAACCAAACTTGGCACAAATATTTTACGCAAAGGGAGAACCAACATAGGACAAGTGTTTTTTTCGATACAATCCTTTGGGGTCTTCCACGTCTCCACCTAAACCGTTAGACCGATTTCAACCAAACTTGGCACAAATATTTTACGCAACGGGAGAACCAACATAGGACAGGTGTTTTTTTCGATACGATCCTCTGGGGGGTCCTTTGCGGTCTTAAAAAACTATTAGATCTGGTTACTATGGCAACCCAATAGAATAGATTCTGTTCTAAATATATTATCGCATTAAATTGAAGACCACGCGAACGAAGTTGTGGGCAACAGCTATTTATTTTTAAGAAGCCTACTTTAATTGAACTTTATTAATTAAACTAACATTTTCATTACGTACAACGTGAAACTCCATAACGAAGCACGGGTATTCTGCTAGTAATATTATAAAACAATAACTTAAATCTAAAGTGACGAACAGTTGTGAGACAGTGTCCGGTTTTGATGTTTACCAAGTTTGGCTAGGTTATTCAATTTTAAACATTTGATACAAGAAACAATAGTTAACCATGAAATAATGATAATAGTGTTAGTGTTTATATACAGTGGTAGTATAAAAATAAGTTCGCAAGTGTATATGAAAAGTTACCGTGGGATTGTGATCATTAATTATTAAGTTGTGGTATTAATTTTTATAATGAACACTATACTTTCCTTTTCTTTATACTCTCTTTATAATTCACTGTTATTATTTATTCACTATAATGTCCTGTAATTATTAAAAAACACTTCACAACACTTGATGTTCACTATTAGGTTACGTCCCCGCTTGTAGGTTAGACTGCCTTTTGTTTACACTTCACTTAACCTCACTCGGGTTCAAGACTATGAATGTATTTTAAGGACAAGACTATTTACACTTTGGGTTGGAGACTATTTACATTTTCCGTGTTACAGAGAAGGTGTTCTTTACTGTATGACTACCGATGAACGACTCACTCGGCGGCGCGTTTTGGGTTGATTCACCTGACAGGTGAAAGATTCTGATTGGTGGAATTACAAAAATTCCATTTTAAGCGTCCGACTTTGGGTTCATGCACACCAACAGACGCCAAACTAAGCGTCATTTTTTTGATCAAATTTATCAAGAAATCTTAAAACTGATATATTTTCCTTATGCTACAGAATATAAAAAAGATATTACCACCATTAACATGCATTTTTTATGCAGATCTTTTTGAGATCTCGTAAGCCATATTTCTGTCCAGTCGTAACAAAAATAACATTTTTAACTGATGGCCTATTCTAACATTTGTTTAAAACTAGTCCTTTTTGATACATATCTTAATTTTTGTTGTTGTACATATTATTTTATGTTAATAAAATACATTTTAATACTAGTACTGATAACTATAAACATTAACTTTTTAACAAAACATTGAATTGCCCTCTAGGCACCATAATCTCCATTGTTCCATGGACTATAATTCGTTTCTTTAAACAAAATTACTTAACTCTAATACAATTCAACAGTTATTAATTATTTCTTATGAATTACATGAACTTTTACTATATCTCTTATAATCTAATACAATCTTTATTCCCTGTAATGTCCATTACTAACTTACACAGTAGATGTATGTTGTTTGTCAAAGTTGATATGTTATTATTTACATTCTGAATGGTCTATTATTAACACCTTTGATTACTATAATCTATAGAGTATGATTCAACATGTTTTATATATACAAATTGTTTTTTTTCCTACCAAGTATGTGTAGGCTTGGTGTGTAACATTAGTTTCTTACTATTTATATTATTATTTGGTTCATAACCAACAATAGTTATGTATCATTGCCTTATCTGTTATTCAGTTTATTGGTTATACTTTCTATTATGAAATTATTTATCTTACAATTTTCTTTATATTCTTCTCTTTCTTTAACATATAACAATGGTTCTTAACCTAACCTACATTGTAACATGTTTATACAAAATTAAAACTGTTATTATACACTTATCTTATAATAATTGTTCTCTGAATTGTCAATGTGATTTCATTCACACTCAGGTAGAATTATTCTCTAGCTTTTTGTTTGGTTTCATTAACTTTTTATTTAGTTTATAAACACTTTCCTAATTGGTAACCCAGTTAGGTTCTGCTGAATAGGCTTTCACCTATTTTGTGCCATATTTCTTATTCATTCTACTGGAGTTATTTGTTACAAAGTTCCAGATAGTCATATATGGTATCGTGGTCTTATTATTTTATTTTACATTGATCTTAAATTTATTGTTTAACATCTATATCTCATTATATGAGTTACTTACTCAATTATTGTTTTGTTCTTCATTATTTTAATAAGACAATTTTTTATATTAAGGTATATTCTTTATGTTGAGGGAAACATCACATTACATAATGTATGTACATTTTAAATATATGTCTGTATGATTTATTTAATTTTTTCTATTTTTGTGGGTGAAATGTGTTTGTGATTTCCACGTTCCTGTTGTAGACCTTAAAAGGGCCTGTGATTATATTTTTACTCTTAGAGAGGCCAATAAAACCCCTGTTTTGGACCTAAGAAAGGCAACCATACTTGGTTTGACCCATTCCAAGGACCGATGAAATTTTTTGTTCTTAAAAAGGTTAAGACAAGTGTATTGGCATGTGAAATGACTATTTTGGTCCTTTAAAACAAGAGCTTTTGTGGTGAAACATTTTTATCTAGCAGTTCATCAGATTTTATGCAGGACATATGGATAAACTAAAAAATTTATTTCATATTTTTTTAATGTGGAAAAACATTGTAAAATAAACTTGACATAGTCCTCGTATACCCTCTGGTTCTTCTATGATATCTCTTCAGAGCATGTGCTTTTTTAACTGAAGTGCTTGCTTTTACCTACAAGGGTTAGTTTAAAATTTTGTGGAGCAACACCTACAGCTTAGTGGTAGAACAAAATTTTTTAGTGTGTCGTAAGATTCATTTCTCATGTAAATACTGTTAATTTCCAGCTCTGTCAGTTCATCTTCAATGCTCATACAATCATGTTTAAAATTGAGTGCCTACTTAGAAACTATTGTTTTTGAAGGCACAACATCTCCTGGCACATTTACCATTCCATTGTGAATTTTCTCCATTAGTGCTAAATCTTTTTTTAACAAAGAATTCAGTCATAGCATGATGTTTGATTTTGTCAATTTTTCAAAAACTTCCATGACTCGTAAATTTTGAACAGCTGGTAAACAATGACTAAACTGACAGATGGATTTGGAAATTAACAGGTGTTTACATGAAATATGAATCTTACAACACACTACAAAATTTTGTTCTACCGCTAAGCTATAGATATTGCTCCATGAACTTTTCAATTAACCGTTGTATATACTTAAAACTTTGTGTCATACTATCAGGGTTGTGAGAGAAATGGCAACAAAGAGGTGTGGCATAACCTGGGTGGCAACTCCAAAGTGGTTCCATGTGCTGTCCACTTTCTTTTCGGTCAAGGCCTTGTATAGAAAAATATTCCATTAAAAATTATGAGAATGTTGAATTGGTCCTCATAAATTATTTATCATTGAAAGTAGACACTTTATTTCTAACATAACTTCATTTTACTTTTTTCAAAAACAAACAATTTTATAATGTATTTGGCATAGTATATGAAAATAGTGTATACCAGTGAAATGAAAATTGTTTTGAACATTAGTTTAACAAGTGTAAATAAACAATACATTATAATTAATAAGAGTAATGTGTAATATATTTATCGCTAATTCATAGTCTTGTAAATGATATTCAAAATTTCATACATTTGGGTAACAAGAGTGAGCACATGTAGAAACTACGAGGTAAAATTATATTAAAATTCGGTAAACTAACCTAATTATTTGTTGTTTCGTTGGGTACTTCAATCTTAAGAATATAAATATATTAATGTATCGTTTAGTACAAAATTTTTATAATGTTAACTATTATGAGGATCATCTGGATTTTGATCTTAAAGTAGAATACAGTATTGAAACAGGGAAATTAATATTGACAGTATTAATATTTTGATAAATATTTCTTTAAAATAGACACTCATAATAGTTCTCTGAGCTAGGAAATTATCGAAAGTGAACCAAACTTGTCAAATAATAAAAATTGTTATTAATTTAAGAATTTTACCTTATATAATCCACTAGGCGATCTTAGTTTTTCAAATACGACATGTTTCAGGGACTAAATCCCCATCCTCAGGTACAGTAAAATGCTATTCCCCTAATACATAGGGGTCGTCAAAAAGATTAAAACGTTTATACACATAAACACCACACGCACAAAACTCACTATGAATAAATTAACATATATACATAAACATATGAAAACGTTATAAGTGACTCGGTGCACCGGTCGACCTCTGATCGTCAACTAACATGTATTCGTGCTTCACTGCTTATCTTCAACGCGGTATCATATAATTTATTGGATTTAAACATCAGCTGATCGTTGAGTAACTGTTCCTCATTTATTTTGGAGGCCCAGATATTTCAAACTCTTCTAGGGCGTTCAGGAGATGACCTTTATTACATATGTGTATCGACTCCATGTTTTCTTTGAATCCGGTGTAACTATGGTTTTCGTTTATGAGGTGGGTGCGTAATTTGATGAGGTGGTTTGGGGATTCTTTTTTGGTAGGTGTTCTTTAAACCTCTCGATAAATTTTCTCCCCGTCTGTCCGATATAGAACTTATCGCACTCACTGCAGTGGATTCTATACACTCCTGAACATTCCTCCGATGTTATTGGAGCACGTGGCTTAAGTATATTTTTAAGTAATAAATGAGGAACAGTTACTCAACGATCAGCTGATGTTTAAATCCAATAAATTATATGATACCGCATTGAAGATAAGCAGTGAAGCGCGAATACATGTTAGTTGATGATCAGAGGTCGACCGGTGCACCGAGTCACTTATAACATTTTCATATGTTTATGTATATATGTTAATTTATTCATAGTGAGTTTTGTGTGTGTGGTGTTTATGTGTATAAACGTTTTAATCTTTTCGACGACCCCTATGTATTAGGGGAATAGCATTTTACTGTACCTGAGGATGGGGATTTAGTCCCTAAAACATGTCATATTTGAAAAACTGAGATCGCCTAGTGGATTATATAAGGTAAAATTCTTAAATTAATAATAATAGCGATCTGGAGACTGCATAAAATGTATCTCGAAGCCAAACAAGCAAACATAGTCTATAAGTACAAGAACATCAAGAATAAAATATTGAAAATCAACTTCAATATTAAGTTTATCAAAAAATGTTTACGACATAACATCACACCGAAATTCGCAATTTTGAACGTTAGAAACAAATCAACGGCAGCTTATAATGCTAAAGTAAAAGCACAGAAAACGTGGCTTAAGGAGGAAATTAAAGCATTATACATAAAGAAAATTCGTTTAAATAAATTGTTATACAAAGCTCATTTATTGGTCTTGAACACGTTACACCCAGCTATAGTCAATGAAGTAATTTATTTAATACAAACACAGATTAGAAATATTGCCAATACAGTTATATCGAGACACATTAAGAAATTTGATAAACTATACAGAGAACAACACAAACAAGATAACGTTGAATGTAAACATATATTTTATAAACGCGTAGCTAATCTTACTAACATTGAGTTATCGACAGAGGAACAGAATTTATTATCAAAGGGGCTACACTACAATCTACCTGACTTTAGTAAACACGCTTTAACACGGGAAGTCACTAATGCTGAGGCTACAATTAAATGTATTAAGAACCAAGACACTCAGTGTGAAACACGGTCATTAATCAACAATAAGTTGAATCGTTTACTGAAGTTAAATAGCACACATAACACAGAACATAAGAAAGAGTTAAAAATCGCTAAAAATATCAAACAAAAAATAATAAATAACAACGCAATACTTACAAAAGCAGACAAAGGAAACACAGTGGTTATTATGGAAAAAACAGATTATATACGTAAATGTTACGACTTCATTCAAGATAATAATATAACGATGTTAAATAATGACCCGACCAAAAAACACACAAAAACCATAAATTTAGCTATAAATACATGTGTAAATTTACTTGACACACTAACCAGACGGAACGTAAAACAAATCAAACCTAAGGCACCTGAATTTACGGGACTACCCAAATTGCACAAACAAAACATTCCCATACGACCTTTGATTAACTATACGACCGCCCCAAGTTATAAAATAGCCAAAAAACTACAACAAATTATTAAGAACAGTATAAAAATAGAAAATGTCCACAATGTAAAAAACACCTTTGAATTCATAAGTAAAATTAAAGATATGGAGATTCTACCTAGCTATAAGTTTGTCTCGATGGACATTGTTAATTTATATACAAATATTCTGGTTTTGGAAACATTAACAATTCTAAAGGAAAATTTAACTAAGACAGGCATTCTAAACAAAAAGCAGATAGAAGAACTCCTATCTTTATTACAGATTATAGTACTATAACAAAATTATTACACTCATGACAATAAGTGTTTTAACCAAAAGGAAGGGTTGGCAATGGGTTCACCTCTAAGCGGACTTTTGGCCGAAATATACATGAACTACTATGAGAATAAATTTCTATTGTCTAACTACAACCAGTTCCATAATAAAATAGTTTCTTATACACCTTATGTAGACGATACCTTCATAATATTTAATGGCACTCATAGACAGGTGGATATGTTTTTTAAGTTTATTAATGACATTAACCGTAACATTAAATTTACCATGGAAATGGAAACTAATAATAGCTTGAACTTCCTCGATGTATCGGTGTTAAAAAGAAACAACCATCTCAGTTTTAAAATATACCAAAAGCCTACCACAACAGACATAGTTATAAATGCTAAATCGAATCATCCGTACACACAAAAAATGGCGGTGTTTAATGCGCTAGCATATAGACTATTAAAAGTACCAATGAACACGGAAGATTATAAGAACGAATCTAACATCATAAAACACATAGCTTTGAGAAATGGATATAAAATAGAAATTATGGATAAACAATTACGGAAAATAAATGGTGACAATAATAAGGCTAAAAATAAAACACAATACGTCTCAGCATTATATACGAACTTACTCCCCAATGTAATAAAAAATGAATTTAAAAAATTATGTATAAATGTTTCATTCAAGACCATGAATAATCTAAAAAATATACTTAAGCCACGTGCTCCAATAACATCGGAGGAATGTTCAGGAGTGTATAGAATCCAGTACAGTGCGTGCGATAAGTTCTATATTGGACAGACGGGGAGAAAATTTATCGAGAGGTTTAAAGAACACCTACCAAAAAAGAATCCCCAAACCACCTCATCAAATTACGCACTCCACCTCATAAACGAAAACCATAGTTACACCAGATTCAAAGAAAACATGGAGCCAATACACATATGTAATAAAGGTCATCTCCTGAACGCCCTAGAAGAGTTTGAAATATACAGGGCCTCCAAAATAAATGAGGAACAGTTACTCAACGATCAGCTGATGTTTAAATCCAATAAATTATATGATACCGCGTTGAAGATAAGCAGTGAAGTGCGAATACATGTTAGTTGACGATCAGAGGTCGACCGGTGCACCGAGTCACTTATAACGTTTTCATATGTTTATGTATATATGTTAATTTATTCATAGTGAGTTTTGTGCGTGTGGTGTTTATGTGTATAAACGTTTTAATCTTTTCGACGACCCCTATGTATTAGGGGAATAGCATTTTACTGTACCTGAGGATGGGGATTTAGTCCCTGAAACATGTCATATTTGAAAAACTGAGATCGCCTAGTGGATTATATAAGGTAAAATTCTTAAATTAATAATAATAGCGATCTGGAGACTGCATAAAATGTAATAAAAATTGTTAATTTAAGTTACATTACAATAGTCTATAACACAAATCCACAGTTAAATACTTAACACTTTACTAATACTGCTCTCTGATAACACTGTAATCAGTGGATTACAAATTTGTGAAACTACTGACACACTGGAATTATTGATGTAACTCATGGAACGCATGAGTTCCATCATGACCAGTGATATAGTCAGGGCCTGTGGCACCCATGGCAAAGTGACAATTTGGCATCCTCCCACTGTAGCCCTTAGCCTTTCTTCTCAAGAAATGTTATTTTGTGAGTATAGCTTATGGAAATCTTAAATAACTGGTAATATAATTATGAAATAAGACAGTGATTCCATAAATAATTATAATTTATTTTCATTCTTTGGATACATTAAGGTTATTTAGGTAACTTATGAAATATCAGAAAATATTATATACAAAACAATTATTCTCTCCTTGGAAAAAATGTCAGTCTAAAGGTTGTAGGCCCTAGTTGACATTTCTGATTTTATAAATAAAAATTAACACTAATTATGATGGAATAAGACAGTAATTTCATGACCAATTACCATTTGTTTCATTCTTTGGATGAAGCAGTTTATTTTTAGGTACCTTATGTAAAAAATAAGCAAAACGATTAATGCTTTAAAGAAGAAAACATCAGTTCAGCAGTTTTTAAGTAACATCGGCCTATTATACATATAAATTAACACTGATTATAAAGTAAGACAGTAATTACATAAGAAATGACTATTTATTTCCATTCTTTGGATATTCTAAAATAATTTATGTAACTTATGTAGTAATTTGTTTAGACTTGATAAATAAAAATCAGAAAAAATAAAAGAAAACTAATTACTGTTTCTTTTAACAAAACGTCAGTTTCAAAGTTTTTGATTTGTATGATACATAGAAACTAATAAAATTATGAATGCCGAAGTTGTAAATGCAAAGAATTATTTTATTCATTTAAAAGTGATCTTATTGTTTTTAAAGATATAAAGTTCTTTATTAAGTCTTGTAAGTTCATTTTCTCAGCATCTTCATGCTCTATTGGCTAGATTGGAAAGACATTCCTGCCCCATTGACGATCTCAAATAATTTTTTATGAGCTTGATCTTACTGAATCCTCTTTCACATGATGCTACTATGACAGATATTCTACGACCAACTTAAATATTAGGATGTGTGTGGTCCCAAGAATATTCTTTAATAACTCCAATTTTTATAGAAGGGTTGGATAAAGATTTATGTCCAAAATTTTTTGTAGTTTTTCTTAATTTTTTTTTCATACTTTGAAAATTAATTTAACATGTCAATCTGGGGCCACCTTCAAGCAGGTGCCTCTGGCAGCCACCATTCTTGCCACCTGCTTGCTACACCTCCTGATCATGAGTAACTCTTGATATAATTCATAGAACTCACAACTGGCCAGCATCTGTCCACAACATAGGTTTTCATTGTCAGCCAGTAGTTATGCACTTAATGCTGACAAGAAGGTTCTATGACGTTCTTCATTAATTGGGCAGTGATGTAGATATGCAGGCTCAGTTAGACTTGGCAGACTGTTCTGAACAGTTCTGGAATAATTGTGTCTAATAGCGGACTAACAAGTACATGATAGGCATCACATTCATAAGCTCATAATGATATGAATACCATTTATATCATTAATATCAGTATCCATCATTAGTATTTAATGTTAGTTATTATGATAACATATTTTCCAATTTCAGTCAAATTATAGGTCGAATTACTAACCTGTAGGGGAATTATTTTTACTTTTTTTTTACTTTTTACAGCAGTAATGACTAATTTGAGTGGAATGTCACAGCCTACACAATTACAAGTAATTCCTATACAGCAGACAACTGTGGCAATGCCTCCACCTCCTGGCATTGATGTGAGTAAATTTTGTATCATATAAAAACAGATTGGAAGTTCCAATGTATGTATGTTTTTTGTTATTGCAGATACATATGAACTTTTGAACGTATCCAAACTTACATATAATGTTTTCAGATTTTAATATTTTTACATATTTAAAAATTTCAATCTAATATTTAACATCATATCGACTAATAAGTTTGTTTGTGAACAGATTGTAAGTTTAGCACCACCTGGAGTTGAACCTGAAAATCCACCTCCACAAATGCAAACACCAACTACATTACCTTCCTTGCTAAGCCTGCAAGTGGAACCAACCCCTCAAAATATATCATCTGAGACAAGGCCTGAGTCACCATCAAAAGAGTTGAGACTTCCTGTTGCTTTAGAACAGGCTCTTGCATTTAAATCAGAAAGAGCAAAACAAGTTGGCGTGAAGCCTGAAGAAATTGGTGAGTGCATGAGGATAAGTTTCTCTATAATTAGTTAAATAATTTTCATTATTTTCCTATAACTTGTTTACTCAATAAAGCTTTTTCCTTGTCTTATGTGTTCATACCTGAATGTGTTAATGAGAATTTAAAGAATCTGTATAAAGAATTTTTTGATTTAGTAAAAACATGAACTGTTTGCACTTCAGTAAAATTACTAATCTCCAACTATTTGCTTGATACTTCTTTTTTATAGAACTGAAATTTTAGGAAATACAGTAAACCCTCGATTTAACGGACTAATTGGGGCTGAGGGGTGTCCGTAAAATCGAAAGTCCGTTAAATCGCAAATTTTGTTTTTTGAAGGTATATTTAAATCAAATAGGCCTATAACACTTAAAATTTTAATACTATTAATATCATGCAAATACCGTATTGTTCCGAATACAAGCCGCACTTTTTCTCCTAAAAACATGGTCGCTAATTTGGCATGCGGCTTGCATTCGCGCGCTAACGAAATTCGAAGTTATACCTGACTTCTGACGGGACGAACGCTTTTGGTATCTATGGGTTGTTTACTGCCTAAGCAACAGCAGTTTGCCTGGCTGTAGTTAACTCTGGCGTTATGTTTTATGTCTACAACCGAATGTTTTAACAGCAAACTGAAGAAAGAATAGGAAGATAAAGTGTGTGTGTGGAAGCGCGCGTGTTTGCACCCTTCTGTAGGCAGCAAGACAAAGGATGAGTAGAGGGGTGTGAGTAACATGTTTCTAAATAATGGGTAAACTACCAGTGTGGTTTTCTATTGTAACAGCGACAACATCGCTTATCTGTACTTTGTTTCCATTCGGCGTTTTTGTAGTGCGTTTGCGGTATGAGTGATATTGTGGAGACTAAAGGCACGCAGTCAAATCAAATTAAACGTAACCCATACGATGCGAATTATAAATTAATTGTGATACAAAATGTAGAAAAAACATACAATCGCGAAGCCGCAAGGAAATTCGATATTGATGAATCCTGTATTCGACGATGGAGAAAACAGAAGGAACGGCTTTTAAATGCAAATACTGCGCGACGAGCATTCGCGGGATCTCAAGTTCGCCATTTTGTAGCAGTAGAGTCCAGTGTCTGTGAATACATACGGCTTTTAAGAAGGCAAGGACTCCCTGTCACTAGACATGTTTTAAAATTACAAGCTTTAGAAATCACAGAAGAATTAAAAGTTTCCGGTTTCAAAGCCAGCTTCGGGTGTAAAAGACAAATGATGCGGCAAAATGGATGTGCGCTTAAATGACGTACATCACTCGCGCTAAAACTACCGAGTGACTACGAAGAAAAACTCCTACAGTATCAGCGGTTTGTCATTCATTTACGCAAGAAGCATAATTATTCACTTGAACACATGGTAAATGCCAATGAAACGCCCGTATTTTTTATTTACGTATATTTACTGTGGACCAAAAGCGAACCAAATCTGTAACAGTAAAGATTACGGGAAATGAAAAGTTACATGCCACTATAATGCTTGCTGTATTAGCCGATGGACGAATATTTCACAGTGAAATATGATGCATAGGCCTATCAGTGTATATTGTTCAGTGTTAGTCGTCGTGATGTCTTCCACTGAACGTGTGCGACGCCTGCGTCAACAACAACGCAAAGACAGGGATCGTGAAGAATTAAATGAATTCTTGATGAATACTCCGTTCTCATCAAATACAATTGAAGATGAGAAAATTTGCGTGTTTCAAAACAAGAAATAAGAAGAAAAGAAACGAAAGAATGCTCCGATAGCCAAGCAATATCGCCAGAACAGGAGAGTCTGCAGTTTATGCACATTATACGTTTCAAAAGCCTAAAAACTTTTTTTTTTTTCGTGTGTCAAATTCTCTCCATTAAATCCGAAGTCCGTTAAACCGAGGGTTTACTGTAGTAGTTTAAAAAAAGCAAATGTTTACAACATGTATAAAACAACCACTAGTTTTATTTGTTATTGATATATAAAAGTTTCTGGAATTGTCTTTTATTATCTTGACTGTCTAACCTAAAATTGGTGAACAGATTAGAAAGCAGACACCAACTTTCTCTGTACGGTAGACTTATCAGTGCCTCTGGAATACCTGTAACTGCAAGTGGTATTAAATCCTATGACAATCAAGTGATGTGTATCCTATGACAAAAACTGTCAGTTTCATGTATCAGTTTCTAATAATAAGATATTAACAGTAATTCAAACAGTAAAATAGAACAGTTATAACATTATACTGTAATGAAAGTTATATGGCAAGGCTTTTCTCTCAAAAATCGTATTAAAGTCATCTTTCTTCAGGATTCATTCTGATGCAGTGATATTATTCCTATGTGATAAGGTGAAATAGATGAGTGACATAAGCACTGCAGTTTTAGACGACTATTGATCATAATAACAAAGCATCAGAAGTAGCACTGACCATTGATTGACAATATTTTTGATAATCCCAACACATTTTTGATCAAATCGTTCAGATGAATGTTGAAATTGGAAGATGATGTTTCTTTTCTTTTAACTTATAAAAATGTAGCTGTAGAGCTTTCAGTGCACTCTACCACTTCTTTACCAAGCATGCTGATATCCCGTATTACACGCTTCACTTTCGCCCATGCTAAATCAATAGTGTTCATATTCTACATATACGGTGGAAATCAAAGAATTGTGGTAACCAAAAGCTTGCACAATAGTGTCAATTTAAAATGTCTTTTGGTCTATGAGCTTCGACAGTATAAATCTGTTTGCACATTTTTTTAATCGCAGTAGATACCATTTCTAAGAAGTCACTGTCTCATTTCGTCTTTTAGAGCATATTTTGATGAGGTCTTGTCAGTTTGGGTATAGTGATATAGGATTGCCTATTACAATTATTGATTTTCCTGGTAAGTTTGGTAAAAGCTTGTCATTAACCGGTTTTTCAAACTTAACATTATTCATTTTGTCCGTGTAGACCCCACTAGACGAATCGGCCTTGAATATAAGTTTTGCGTTAGATATAAATCCATTTCTGCTCCTTGCATATGATGTTATTAGTCTCTTCGATTCACTCTGATTAACATGAATTTTGCACTCGTCACTTCTCCATACTTTCTTATATGTTAAGTTACTGTCTTCCCACGTTTCATCTATGAACACTATCTGCCTATTTTCTTTACAGTACAGTAAACCCTCGATTAAAAAAAGTTTTTAGGCTTTTGAAATGTATAATGTGCATAAACTGCAGACTCTCCTGTTCTGGCAATTCGTTCCCTTTCTTCTTGTTTCTTGTTTTGAAACACGCAGATTTTCTCACCTTCAATTGTATTTGATGAGAACGGAGTATTCATCAAGAATTCATTTAATTCTTCGCGATCCCTGTCTTTGCATTGTCGTTGACGCAGGCGTCGCACACGTTCAGTGGAAGACATCACGACGACTAACACTGAACAATATACACTGATATGCATCTTATGTCACTGTGAAATATTCGTCCATCGGCTAATACAGCAAGCATTACAGTGGCACGTAATTTTTCATTTCCCGTAATCTTTACTGTTACAGATTTGGTTCCCTTTTGGTCCACCATAAATACACGTAAATAAAAAATACGGGCATTTCCCATGTGTTCAAGTGAATAATTATGCTTCTTGCGTAAATGAATGACAAACCGCTGATACTGTAGGAGTTTTTCTTCGTAGTCACTCGGTAGTTTTAGCGCGAGTGATGTACGTCATTTAAGCGCAAATCCATTTCGCCGCATCATTCGTCTTATACACCCGAAGCTGGCTTTGAAACCGGAGACTTTTAATTCTTCTGCTATTTCTAAAGCTTTTAATTTTAAAACGTGTCGTGACAGGGAGTCCTTGCCTTCTTAAAAGCCGTACGTATTCAGAGACGCTGGACTCTACTGCTACAAAACGCCCAACTTGAGGTCCCGTGAATGCTTGTCGCGCAGTATTTCCATTTGAAAGTCGTTCCTTCTGTTTTCTCCATCGTTGAATACAGGATTCATCAATATCGAATTTCCTTGCGGCTTCAAGATTGCATGTTTTTCTACATTTTGTATCACAATTAATTTATAATTCACATCATACGGGTTACGTTTAATGTGATTTGACTGCGTGCCTTTAGTCTCCACAATATCACCCATACCGCAAAGGCACTACAAAAACGCCGAATGAAAACAAAGTGCAGATAAGCGATGTTGTCACTGTTACAATAGAAAACCACACTGGCAGTTTACCCGTTATTTAGAAACATGTTACTCACACCCCCTCTACTCATCCTTTGTCTTGCTGTCTACAGAAGGGTGCGAGCACGCGTGCGTGCACACGCACTTACACTTTATCTTCCTATTCTTTCTTCAGTTTGCTGTTAAAACATTCGGTTGTAGTCATAAATCATAACGCCAGAGTTAACTACAGCCAGGCAAACTGCTGTTGCTTAGGCAGTAAACAACTCATAGATACCAAAAGCGTTCGTCCTGCCAGAAGTCAGGTATAACTTCGAATTTCCTTAGCGCGCGAATGCAAGACGCAGGCCAAATTAGCGACCATGTTTTTAGGAGAAAAAGTGCGGCTTGTATTCAGAACAATACGGTATTTGCATGATATTAATAGTATTAAAATTTCAAGTGTTATAGGCCTATTTGATTTAAATATATCCTCAAAAAACAAAATTTGCGATTTAACGGACTTTCGATTTTATGGACACCCCTCAGCCCCAATTAGTCCGTTAAATTGAGGTTTTACTGTATAGTTTAAGCTGCATAAGATAATGATGCCACCAAATCACAATTTGCAGTTTTTCAATCATTAGTTCTTTTACTATTAAATTTTTTTTCACGTAAACTCTATTGCCTTAATTATTTTTCGCAAAGAACTGTTACCGCATGGGAAATATATTTTTCTTTCTCCACATGTAGAAGTTTTGCCACTGCCGGCACTGTTTTTAAAAACTTTTTCGGTTTTAACACAAAAATATATATTCAAGAAGGTTAAATAAACTGCTTAGTAAGTGACAACAAATGATAAAATAATTAAACAATAGGCTTATAGTAAATTCATAGTGAATAAGAAAATACAGTTTAACAAAATATTCAGCAGGTTACAACAACATAAATTGTATGAACACTCAGTCTAATACACACACCAAATCACAGTTAAATACGTCTTCTGAACAATTGAACAGTGTTTACTGAAGCAGTAATACGCCACCAACACAAGCACATACATTCGTTCAGTAGACCGTAGACCCCCCTCCGCTCTTCAGGCATCTCAGTAGCAAAGCTGGTATGCGTATAGTAGCAGTATTGTTAGATAGTAAATAATCACTAAAAAGTGTTATGTTAAGAAACAAAATTTTCCATGTTTTTGTAGATAGAGGAGATATAACAACAACGGAAGTAAATCAGAATACAGATAACCTATATGATGAATTATCTGATGACGAAGAAGATGAAATTTCTGGGGATAGACTCATAGACGAAAACAAATCAAATCAGAAAACGACAAAGAATAAGAGAAAGAAGAAACATAAAAAGAAAGCAAGACAACAGAAACAGCAGCAATCAGTAGAAAATGAAAGCCGTAAACAAAAACAAGACTCTGAAGAGCCTAAAAAGGAAGATGATATAGAAGTTGAGTATGTATCAATAACTATATTAAAATTTATTTATAGCCTTTTGCTTTAAATTAGGTCCCTTCTGTTTAATGAAATAGATATTATATAGGAAAACGCTGGGATACATGTGATTCCAGTTTATACAGATTATCCAGAAAGTCTTTGCTTTTAAGAAACACTAAGGTTCTACTTTACTTTGTTCTGAATTTTCTTGTAGGTTTTATTATACCAAACCACCAGCTTTAGAATTCCTGTATCAGGCATTTGCTGGGAATTATGTTCTCAGGGCCACAACTAGGATGCATGCTGCCTATGTATATCTGAAATATTATGTTAATTACCAATTGAAATGTGGATACATTTTTATAATAAAATTGACAGAAAATAAATAAAATTCTCAAAAACCTATTGGCTGGACATTTCTAATGTTATAGGTGGAAGTGTTAAATACATTTTGAAAAAAAATGTTACAATGGTCACATTGATCGTCCAGAGGAAACAGAATAACTGACACCAATGAAGTCACTAATTGGTTAGAAATCAACAAAGGCACTCATGTACAACAATTCGAGTTATATTTGTCCAACACACAACAATGAATGTCACCTTATTACAGTTTCACACCAATTAACACAATAATCACTTTCCACTAAAACGTTACTTGAAATATCACCAGGTATAACTGAACTGAACTGTCTACTGATGTTTATATTTATACCCTGCTGAGATTCCTCAATAACCTGTCACTTTCTGGATGATATGTCGAGCAAATTGCGTATCACAAGCACTCTGGAATCTGCTACAGAACATGTCATTGTCTGGCTTTGAACACACTGCACTGTCCGAGTGCAGTCTGGAACAGCCTCGATTGTTGAAGTGTGATAAGGGTCATGTAATTGTCTTTCAGCTCAACATAGCATTGCCCCTCCTTTAGCCTGTTCATCCAAAAATGGCAAACCATCTCTGTAGTAATACTTTGCCAAGTGGTCTAGGTGAACGACCTTGAATTTTCATTTTCTAGGTTGTATCCGATATGCAACAGAATGTATTGTTTTTCATGGTGTAAGGGCCTTCCCAGTTGGTTTGAAGTTTCAGAGAGTGACCATGAGGGGCTTCAGGTTGTACAACCAAATCTGGTATCCTGTGTCAAATCTCACACTATTCCTGTGAATGTCAGGCCCCATTTTCATTTTGTCACTGGCTATCTTCAGCTGTCCTCTTATCAAACGATTCATTTCTCACAGTTGGTTTTCTAATTGCGAGGAATACTTGTGTGGTTCTTGGAACTGAATCTTGGATGGTCTGAACATCAAGCCCCAGGTAGATGAATCTCGTGCAAACACCAGTTTTGCTGGAGTCATGCAGGTTGTGTCATGTACTTTGAGCTGTACGTCGTTAGGAATAATGGTGTATGCTGGTCCTAGTCTGCTTGAATCTCATCAAAAATCTTCAACAGATGCTGCTCAAGTGTCTTATTGAACATTCTGTCAGACTGAGGATGGAGAGACGTTGTCCTGGTCTTTCAAATTCCGAGTAGGCCACATAATTCTTTAAAAAACTCCTGACTCAGAATTTCTTCCTTGATCCATAAGGACTCTATAAGGACAACAGAAATTGTGAACTAATGTCTTTGTTAACCTTAATCAGTGATAACCTCCTGATTTGGCATTCCATAAGCTTTCACCCACTTAGTAACAAAGTCACCTACAACTATGATGTACCAGTTTCCATTGTCAGTAGCTGGGAAAGGTCCAGTAATGTCAGTGACAATTCTCTTGAATGGCAGTCCGACATTATACTGTCTCATTTGCCCCCTGCTTCTAGTTTGTGGGCCCTTGCTTGCAACACATGTTAAACACCTGAAGATGAAGTCAATAGAATTGTTTGTGTATTTTGTCAATTACTTTATTGGGACCAAGATGCCCTCCAGATACTCTATCACGCATTTCCTTCAGAACAGAGTGTACTTTACTTTGGAGAACTATCAGCTACATGACTATGTCTCCTCCACCAGCACTTTCCCATACGTTTTACAGCAATCCGTTCTCCAAGGTTAGTGATTCCCATTGTGCATAGTAGCTTTTCAGCACTTGGGAATCATGGCAGACATCTTGCCAATTGGGGCAATGATCTTCCTCTTTTGTCAGAAATATTTCTTCCTCAGCTATCTGTTATTGTCAGAAATATTGTGTCGTCCAACTGTCTGTCAAGAAATCTATAGCAATGGCTTAAACTTGTTCATGTACGTTCTGTTCTTCCTTTCTGCAGCAGTGTTGGCAATCTTCTGAGCACAGTCTCTAGGATAAGCCATTTGCATTGCCATACAAACCCCTGCCGATGTAACTTTAAGGTGTATTCTTGCAAATGTTCAAGCCACCTTGCCATCTGCCCATCCTGATTTTTAAACCTTAAGAGCCATGTAAGTGCAGCATGGTTATAGTGAACAGTAGTTCCGCTATAAATATTTATAGAAGTGCTCCAAAGCTCGAACAATAACCAGCAATTTTCATGTAGCAACACAGTAATTTCTCTCTTTGTTGCAAAGTCCTTTGCTGTAATACGCTATTTTTCGTTCTGCATTGTTTTGCACTTGAGAAAAAGCTGCTCCTATCAGCGTCTACAATGTACTTCCCTTCAGAGGCTGTGAAAGCAAGAATTTTCTCCTAGCATAATGCAATTTTCAAAGTCCTGAAGACTTATCACAGTCTATTGATGACTGGAATGTTCATTATTTTCCATTAGTACATATTGCGGTTTAACAATAGTAGTGAAGCGTTTTACAAGACATCTGTGATATGAGTACAAGCATGGGAAACTCCGGACATTGTGTTTACTCTTTGAAGCGGGCCAGTCTCTCATATTATCTACTTTATTGGGGTCCATATAACACCAGTTGCCAAGACCAGATAGCCCAAATATTGTACTTCCTTCTGGAATAGAGAACACTTCTTTCGATTCAGCTTCATTTGGGCATCATGAATTTTGATTTAAACCTCCTTAACCTTTTCCAAACTGCCTTTGAAAGTCTTCCCTATAACTAGAACATCGTCTAAGTAAACAAGGCAAGTTTTCTATGTCAGGTCTCGAAGGAGGAGACTCATTAGTCTTTCAAACATTGTTGGTGCATTACAGAGTCCAAAGTGGGTGACTTTGAACTGGAAGAGGCCACTTGTGGTCAAGAAACTGTCTCTTCCTTATCTTCTTGATGGAGACCCATTTGCCAATATCCACTCTTCAGGTCCAGTGTGGAAAACCAAAGAGCTCCAGGTAGTGTGTTGAGCATGTCATCGACATGAGGTAGTGGATAGCAATCTTTCTTTATCACATTGTTCAACTTCTGATAGTCTGTACAGAAACGTAACCCACCGTCTTTCTTCACTACCAGCACTACCGGAGAATACCAAGCACTTGACAAAGGCTTGATAGTTCCCTCTGCCAACATGTCTTGTACTAACTGTATTCACTGCATTTCCTGATGCAGTGCTGTATGAAAGAGGTTCTTCCTAATGACTGGCCGTGAACTGCAAAAACATCTTTAAATTCATGTAAGAACTGTCTGAATTCTTTTACTTCACCACTTGAGTGATCATTAGAAGATCTGTTCAACAATTCTTCAAGTTCCTCTAGTATATTTGTACCTCTAGTATATTTGTACTGTCTGAAGCACTTTAACTCTATTGCATCATTCTACCCAGGCTATAGGAGAAATTTTACCTAGGTGTGTATTGCTTTGCAAAGTGACAGCCTGGTCCACTATATTAGCCACGATAATAGGTACATTTCCAGTTTTGTCTGGTTTTACTAATCTTCTGGCAAATAGTATGACCAGTGTGCTGACTACTACCTGGGGTAGAATATAGAACACTGGTTCCCTCTAGTATTTACCTCGGTTCTAACTATGATGACTTCAGAGTTTGGTAGGATAGTTATGGTTGTAACCTTACAAACTACCACCTACCTTTTTGATTTCCTGTATCCAGAAACTCCAGAATTCGTTAAGCGAGTGTTGAATGGCGCAAACAGACTGAGGTAGCGACTTAATAATTTACACTAACACGTGGCCATTTTGAAATAGACATACTTTTTTATTTAATTTCATTTCTTTGTTATAACGGCCAATCTTACCCCACTTATGGGTGATTGAACAAATGATTTTACTACACAAACGTAATTATTATAATCCCAGTAAAACTTATTTACTACTTGAGGACTAACCAGTACTATACACTCTCTCTCTCTCTCTCTCTCTCTCTCTCTCTCTCTCTCTCTCTCTCTCTCTCTCTCTCTCTCTCTCTCTCTCTCTCTCTCTCGATTTGAGATCTCATTTTTAAAAGGTAATTTTCTGAATGATAGAAGAATTAATTGTGGGCTGATCGATCTGTTTCACTGTACTTAGCTGATTTTTGTTACTCCTCGTGACACCTTGCTGGTACGTACTTTCCTCGTACACTCGTTAAAACTATCCGAAATTGCTTTTAAGTGTTTAATTTATATGTCACTCACTGTCGACACTCGTTGACACTGAATTTACTTGTTTAATTACATTTTTTGTTGTTTAGAGTTTAAAATTGATTTGTCCGCGGACTTAGATTAATATACCCGGCCGGGATAAGATGATGGTCGAAACAGAAGATGGCGACTGACGAACGTTGATTAAGCACAACCAGCCGGGTTGAATAGTTGTTCGAAACAGGGCGATTTCGGTCTCGGTGCGGCCAATATATTTGTGGGTCACATGATACTCCCTCCTCCGCTGAATGTTCCACGCTGGCATATTTGTAAGGCTTGGCTATGCCCATCCTGAATTCTAACGTTAGATAAACAAAGGTTTGGCCCATGACGTTTTTGTGACGTCAGTCGATAATTACAATATTGGTGCCCCTTTAGGGTTAGATCGGCTCCACTTGGGCTAGACAGTTAAAAATAGACGTCGCCTCACTTGTTTACAATCCACACCCAGGTTTCTTACGTTGCATTTTGCCACTGTTCTCTTAAACTGATTTTATTTCTTAATTTTGACATGATTAAAAACTCTGAACCCCTTTTTATCTGTGACCCAGTTTCTACCGTCACATGGCCACATAGTTTATCACACCCATTGATTATTCTGAAGTAATTGTTTTAGAGAGCATTACTTCTTCTTGCCCAGTTCTCAAGGTATTGTTTTTGAAGTCGGCTACAAAACCATATGTGTTCATAATGTCCGCACCAAGAATTGCCTTAATTCACAATGTCTACAGAAGTACGAGGTGCTATCGGAAAGTTCCCGGACTGTACTTGGCACAGCTGTTGGACGTGACTGTACAACCTGGCATCCTAGTGTCCGATTCTGTAATACGTAATGAGTCAGTCTGCCGAGTTTCGTTGCATTGTGAGGTTGTGTTCGGTCTACGCGTTGTGTATTGTAATCGTGTGTTAACGTTCATTTGCTAATTTTATGATGGCTGATAAATTCGAGCAACGCGCGTGCATTAAGTTTTGTTTTAAACTTGGTAAATCGCCTACTGAAACTTTTGCAATGCTTCGAGAAGCTTTTGAAGAACATTCCCTACACAGAACACAGGTTGTTGAGTGGTACGCTCGTTTCAAGGCCGGCAGAATGTCACTTGAAGATGATCACCGTTCAGGATGACCTTCCACGAGCAAAACGGATGAAAATGTTGAAAAAATTCGACAACTCATTCACGAAGACCGTCGTCAAACAATCCATGAGTTGTGTACAAGTGCCGGAATAAGCTATGGAAGCTGTCAAGAAATTCTAACTGAAAATTTAGGCATGCGTCGTGTTGCTGCGAAATTCGTCTCTCGGCTTTTGTCTGTGGATCAGAAACAGCGCCGTGTTGATGTGTGCAGTGAACTCAGAGAAACGTCTGAAAATGACCCTACCTTCATCTCCAGGGTCATAACCGGTGATGAAAGCTGGTTTTATGGTTATGATCCAGAAACAAAACAGCAGTCGTCACAGTGGAAAAGTCCACAATCATCGAGACCAAAAAAAGCACGGCAGGTCAGAAGTGCAACAAAAACCATGCTCATTGAGTTTTTCGACATCAAAGGGTCCATCGCGAGTTCGTGCCAGCTGGTGTTACAGTGAACTCAGATTTTTATTGTGACGTTTTGAGGCGGCTGAGACAAAATGTGCGACGAAAAAGGCCCATATTGTGGGAAGACCAAAACTGGCTGTTGCATCACGACAATGCACCTGCTCACGCTTCACTGAAAACAACAGAGTTTTTGACCAAAAACAATACGGCCACCGTCCCACACCCTCCATATTCACCAGATTTAGCCCCCTGTGATTTTTCTCTGTTCCCGAAAATAAAAATTCACATGAAAGGTCACCGTTTTGACACTGTAGAAGACATCAAGAAAAAAACGCAGGAGGTGCTTGACAGCCTTCAGCAAAAGACTTTTTTTGACACTTTCCAGGCATGGAAACAACGCTGGATTCGTTGTATCAATTCGCAGGGAGACTACTTTGAAGGAGATGGGAGCCATTAATGGCCTAAGTAAGCAAAAAGAATTTATTAGACCTAGTCCAGGAACTTTCTGATAGCACCTCGTATTTGGTGATCAAACTCATATCAGCCCATGTCTAGATGGAGGAAGTAAATTTGAGATGGAATGCATTACAAGTATTTTGTGTTGTTAACTAAACATGAAATATAATTTTCTCATATTTCAGTTGTTTCTAATGTCATCTATGTTTTCATATGTCACTTACAGATTTCTAGAGGATTAACTTATAGACTGTTAGAAATACAAATTATACTTCTAAACTTGGTAATGACAAGCCAGTAGAAAAGTTACTTAAATTGAAAAAATCCTGTTCTTTCTATTCTGCACCATATTCCTTTTTGTCCCTCTACTGTGTGAACATACAACACTACTGGTATAGTAATGTTGATGTAGTGTTATTGTGGATACACTTCAGTTAAGGAATATAAAATATTAATGTAAATATTAGTAAACACTGAATTATGTTTTACCTTATTACAGTAGAAGCCCTCTTCACCTACCTCAATTCAACAGTTACCCAGTCCAAATCTACTTACTATATTGTGACTCACATTCTGTCCTACATTTCTCATCGACAAATCATATGGGTTTGTGTTGTGTCAACTGTTGCCTCAGTCAGTCTCGTGCTAAATTTATTCCAGTGAAGGTGTGTGCTTGGTTTTGAGTCAACTATTCAGAACCCCCCCCCCCGCCACCCTCTGGTTATGTTTTGTACAAGTCCATTAGTTATTTCTAAAGATGTCCCAATCAGTAGACCAGTACTGTTAGTACTTTTAAGTACATTGTTACCACACAGTCCTAACTTTGTGTATGAGACGCGATCTGCTCTCTGATGTTTAATTCCCGACTGTCATAACTTCTGATTACAATTTCACTGAGGCACGACCTTCTGGAGTTGCTATCACCACCATGACCATCCTTACTGTTGCAAGGATAAGAAGCGACTGCTTGACACTATGCTTGCGTGCCTCTCTTCCTGCTCCTGCATTTTACCTGTTTTTTTCCACTCTCCTGTGAGAAAATCAGCAGATGTGAGTTGATACGCACTCTGAGTGTGTGAAACTGACTTTCAGGCACGTACAGCTGCCAAATGATTACGCACTTCCCAGGCCAAAGTCTATTTTAATTATTCCTACTGCACATAGGCCTACTGAATATTTAAATGTCAAAGAGTATGGTTTGTCAGAATCAACGTGTACTATATAATCAATGTTACAATATAATCAAACAATGAATTATTGTATTGTTTATATGAATTCCATATGCTGATAAGAATTCCATATCCCTACTAAAATGTAAATATTGTAACGTACCCAATTCACAGGTATAGTAGAGTTATATTATATGCCCCAATGTTAGTATGTCATTTGTAACGTAACGCTTACATGTGTGTGTGACGTTCGTCTTTTGACAGTCTAGAAGCGGTCAGAGCACCTCTTAGCGATCGCCACTTATGAATTATAAGTACTAATGTTTAAATAAATTTGATGGTAATGTTACCCAGACGAAACAGAAATCGAGTGTGTGTGATTTGGTCAAGATTAAGGAAGTTGTTTAGTCTTATTTGGAAGAGAGAGCGAGTACCATTTGTTTACCCTCGGAGTAGGCAATTTCTTAATTTTTTCAAATATTCGCCGGTCATGAGATCAGCTGATTTTGACATTAGTCTCCGAATATTAGGTTAACCAAACGACACTGTTCCGTAATACTACCTGATGGATAGTCCTCTTCTTAGTTTACTGAAATCTACCACAACTACCCTCTACAATAAAAAAGACACATTTTATTATTCAATATAAATTATTAATAGTATTTATTTGTATAATATTGTTTTTCTCTTCCGCCAACATACAAATATTACAATCGATCCTTTCGATAACTAATTCATGATATCGATTTAATTGGGTAAACATGGAATTATCATAAAATCTGGGTTTTTAATGATTTTACAATTTTATCTTTTATTAAACATCAATCAACATATAATTCGTTTTATTTATTTCCCCAGGGTTAAGGGTAAGTTCTTTGTGTTATGAGATGGTCAGAAATGGATAATTATATACTACGCTTTACAAGATAAAAATAATCAATTTCGAATTTTTGTTTATTCTCTTAGTACGTAGTTCCGGATTTGTCCGCGAGAGAGCAGATTATGTTTTTATTAAACACATGATATCACTTTAGAAATTTCTGTACTGCACGACGATTTGATTTGAGGTTTTCTTGGTTAAATATTAAAAGAAATGTTTATATTACCTTTTTCCTCGAAGTTCTTACTGGCGTGAAGCGGTTTCTAGTGTGGTGTTCCTAGTTGTTTTGTAATTTCATGGACGTCTATCAGATACCATCTCGTTAAAAACTCAAAGCGCGGCTTGGCTAGGCCTGATCTTGAAAATGGTTTTTCACTTTTGTTACAGGGTAAAGCAAGTTATATTTGATATTTAAAGTAGTGGTACATAATGTATATACTGTTAGTTACATTTTGTGATAATTTTGTACTGTTTCCAAATGTTTTCAAAGGTTTTTTAATACAATTTTTGTCTCATTACGTTTTCCAACCGAACAGTTTTCAATCTCAAATTAAATTAAACAATATGTTGTTATTCTGTTACTGTTAGTAACACATAATTTCTATATCATTTTTTATTGGTGCTGCTATTTACTTTTGAGTATATAGGCTGTTTTTAATTATTATAAATTTATTTTTGATTTATAGAAAAATAATTCTTTTTAATTTTGGTTTATTTCCCAATTTGATTTATATAACAGTTTTTCGTTTCTTTTCTTATAACTTTAGATATAAGTCTTTAATATTATTATTAACTGTAAATGAATTTATATATTATTTATTAATCTCTTATAGTATTCTTACACTGCACTCTTTTCTTCTGCCATTTTCCTCATACAGTATTATTTTATTTTTTATTATCATCTTATATTTAACTCTTTTATTTTTTAACCCTGGGTTATCTTATATAATAACACAATTATTTTATTAAATATAAAATTAACATAGATACTAAATTTTGTTGCCTACACAATATAAATCCTACAATAACTAAACAAAATACTTAATTATTTAGTAGCATCACAGTCTACTATTATAATCCATAATTCCCACATCTACAGCACAAGTCTGTAAGAAGTTCCCTTCACATTCACTTATTTACGCACTGGGTACACTATAACTCACTTGTCACTGTATATCACTTCAATATCGTTTATAATGTTTAGTGATATAACTTAATTTATAGCTAGTTATAGTTTACCCATTTCTGACCTTTATGGTAGTATAATTAAGTTATCATTTATTGGGACTGAGTTATGTAACGTTACATAAAGCCCCCCCACTAGAACAAATTTATTTTTGTTTTACTTGTTTACCAAAATAAATTTTTGATTGCTTCAATTTTCATAATATTCCTGGTTTTGTATCTTCATAATATCTTCCTTCATTTCAGACTGTTTATATACGGACTGGTATTTCAGATTGGTGGTAATTGCTGTTTTCTTACTCTGCTCTCTCTCTCTCTCTCTCTCTCTTGGAGGCACATTCATCAATTATTTATTTCTCTGGGTAGTGGTACTTCCACATTTTACTTGATAAGGACTGGTCACACTAATCATATTAAACTTGTTTTGACACTCATTTCTATTTACTTCTATAAATTCGCTTTATCAATTAAGCTTCGCTCTGCTATCTTCCTTCTATTTTCTTCATCTATACTTCTGGAATCTAAGATCACTCTTTTTAGCTATTTTATAATTTTTATCCCGTAAATATTCAATTTCCCTAACATTTTTCCCTATCCTGTGCGGTGGTACCAGTCGGGTGGCCACTTTTGGGTCCATAACTCCGCTGCCCATCCTTACACCTTCTGAGACCAGGGGAACATCATCCCTGCTCAGGAAAATTATTGCCGGAACATTTCTACGGTCAATACATAAAAATAAAAAGATTATAAGTAGTCAATTAGCGACTAATACTAAACACTTTTGGGATTCTTCATACTGTTGCTGTTTGCATTTATTTATATATTTCTTCTTCTTCTTCTTCTTCTTCTTCTTCTTCTTCTTCTTCTTCTTGATTCCTTCTTCTTTTCCATTAACTAATAGCATATAACATTATTGATAGGCATTATTTTAAAATCCTTTTGACTTTCCTTCTTGTGACATATTTTCTCCGTATCATTTCTTCTTATGTAATCTTCAATTCCGAGAAATTCTAATTATTGTTGTATTAATAATTATCCTCCTCCTTCAGTTTCATTGGAGTCATTAAATTATTCTTTATTCTTCTTATTTGACTTTCTTAACTGAGCACATTACCATCAATTGATTTTTATTTATTTATTTATTCTTCTGTTTGTTACCATAAAATACAATTTTTCCTATTATTTCATTTTAAATCAATTCTTTATAACTGTTATTTGATAATCTGTTCTTATTTTTTGTTAAATCAAATGGTTTCGAAATATCTTAAGTAAGTTGTACTTACATACTTTTTATTAAATCATATTGTTCCTGAATAAATATTTAGTGAGTTGTTCTTATAGTTTTTTAGAATTTTGGGGTTTTACTTTCCAATGGGTTGCTTGGTCGGTATTAGAAAATCAGTCCCCTTTTCTGGTTGACTACTTCTTCTTCTAACCATGGTCCATTAATTGAGGTACTCCCATGTTCTCGGATTACTGGGGTGTCCATAATGATTTTTGTCCTTGTTAAATAGCTCTCATCATCTGATATTGTAACTCGGCTGATACAAAGTCTTCATTTAAGTCACGGTTTTCGGTCATACTTAGATCCCTTTTAATTGACAAGTATTGTACCTCCTCTAATCTAACGTAATTACTCATATATGCTACTATTCCATTCTCCTTAGCCTCTGTATTATTTATACAATGTTCTGCTGGTATACTCCGTATTGAAGATATAATTGATGTGGTTAGATACTCTTTGATCGTCGATATATTTAAATGATATTTAAATTTATTTAAGTTTTTTGTTATTATTCTATGGTGGTTTACCTTTGATATTTTTATTGAGTTTTGTCTACAATTTCTAACTTTATTTAACTCCCTTTGTTTATTAATGGGAGGGTTGATATGCTCTTCTGTATTTGGACTTGCTTTAATACCTTCGGAAGTGCTGTCTAATGTTTCATTCATATTCTTTAAACACCTATCCATTCTTTCGTCTAACTTTCTGAAACCTTCATCCATTATTTTCCTTAATTCTTCATGGTGTCTCTGGTTATCTTCCTCTAGTTTCCTAACTTGTTCGGCCATAAAATTCATTACTTCTTGGCAAGTTGGTTTTCTGCTGGCTTCTTTTTGTGTGGGTTTTGGCATTTTCTTCTGTTGCTTCACTTTGACTATTTCCATTTCTTGTTGCATATTTGATTGTTCTAAGTTTATATGATTTGGCATTCCTTTAAATTCTTCTATTTGATTATGCTCCTTCCTCCATTTACACATATCTTCTCTGGATAGTTCAAACATCACCCTTATCCATTCCCTTAAATCTGTGTTTTCCGTTTGTATTGGGTTTTCCGGTTGTCTTATTACTCGTCTCCATTGTTCATATTCTTCCTGAGTATACTGCTCTGTCACCTGTGCGTATACTCCTGTTCTTTCGTTTTTCATTTGTGCTTCATTATTGTCCCATCTTTCCCAATCTTCTTCAGTCATTCTTTCCACATTATTATCGCCTTTTTCGTGGGTTGTCCCGATAGTCTCTTCTTTATTACACCTGGCATCCAACTCCCACAGTTCATCATAAATGTCTCTCAAAGTCATTTTGTCGTTTGGTGTTCCCATTGCATTCGCACGACTCATCTGAGCTCTTTCGTGATCCGTGGTATTCGTTTTTATGTATCACATCTCCTTGCTGAATTTTTTAAATAGCACCGTCATCCATTCCGCGTAACTTAATCGTCTCTCTTTTTGGGACATTTTCGTTTCCTGTGGTATCATAGCTCTTTATTGCATTTCTTGTTTTCTCATAACTGCCAACGATAATTAGGTTTTTTGGTATATTAATTTATTAAATATATCAAAATTTTTTTCTAATTACAGCCCTTTTACGTTGAGCGCCATTCTGTAACGTGGCGGATTTTAGCGAAACGTCCGTCTTATTCAAGCCCCACGTTGGGCGCCAATTTGTAACGTATCCAATTCAGAGGTATAGTAGAGTTATATTATATGCCCCAATGTTAGTATGTCATTTGTAACGTAACGCTTACATGTGTGTGTGACGTTCGTCTGTTGACAGTCTAGGAGCGGTCAGAGCACCTCTTAGCGATCGCCACTTATGAATTATAAGTACTAATGTTTAAATAAATTTGATGGTAATGTTACCCAGACGAAACAGAAATCGAGTGTGTGTGATTTGGTCAAGATTAAGGAAGTTGTTTAGTCTTATTTGGAAGAGAGAGCGAGTACCATTTGTTTACCCTCGGAGTAGACAATTTCTTAATTTTTTCAAATATTCGCCGGTCATGAGATCAGCTGATTTTGACATTAGTCTCCGAATATTAGGTTAACCAAACGACACTGTTCCGTAATACTACCTGATGGATAGTCCTCTTCGTAGTTTACTGAACTCTACCACAACTACCCTCTACAATAAAAAAGACACATTTTATTATTCAATATAAATTATTAATAGTATTTATTTGTATAATATTGTTTTTCTCTTCCGCCAACATACAAATATTACAATCGATCCTTTCGATAACTAATCATGATATCGATTTAATTGGGTAAACATGGAATTATCATAAAATCTGGGTTTTTAATGATTTTACAATTTTATCTTTTATTAAACATCAATCAACATATAATTCGTTTTATTTATTTCCCCAGGGTTAAGGGTAAGTTCTTTGTGTTATGAGATGGTCAGAAATGGATAATTATATACTACGCTTTACAAGATAAAAATAATCAATTTCGAATTTTTGTTTATTCTCTTAGTACGTAGTTCCGGATTTGTCCGCGAGAGAGCAGATTATGTTTTTATTAAACACATGATATCACTTTAGAAATTTCTGTACTGCACGACGATTTGATTTGAGGTTTTCTTGGTTAAATATTAAAAGAAATGTTTATATTACCTTTTTCCTCGAAGTTCTTACTGGCGTGAAGCGGTTTCTAGTGTGGTGTTCCTAGTTGTTTTGTAATTTCATGGACGTCTATCAGATACCATCTCGTTAAAAACTCAAAGCGCGGCTTGGCTAGACCTGATCTTGAAAATGGTTTTTCACTTTTGTTATAGGGTAAAGCAAGTTATATTTGATATTTAAAGTAGTGGTACATAATGTATATACTGTTAGTTAAATTTTGTGATAATTTTGTACTGTTTCCAAATGTTTTCAAAGGTTTTTTAATACAATTTTTGTCTCATTACGTTTTCCAACCGAACAGTTTTCAATCTCAAATTAGATTAAACAATATGTTGTTATTCTGTTACTGTTAGTAACACATAATTTCTATATCATTTTTTATTGGTGCTGCTATTTACTTTTGAGTATATAGGCTGTTTTTAATTATTATAAATTTATTTTTGATTTATAGAAAAATAATTCTTTTTAATTTTGGTTTATTTCCCAATTTGATTTATATAACAGTTTTTCGTTTCTTTTCTTATAACTTTAGATATAAGTCTTTAATATTATTATTAACTGTAAATGAATTTATATATTATTTATTAATCTCTTATAGTATTCTTACACTGCACTCTTTTCTTCTGCCATTTTCCTCAAACAGTATTATTTTATTTTTTATTATCATCTTATATTTAACTCTTTTATTTTTTAACCCTGGGTTATCTTATATAATAACACAGTTATTTTATTAAATATAAAATTAACATAGATACTAAATTTTGTTGCCTACACAATATAAATCCTACAATAACTAAACAAAATACGTAATTATTTAGTAGCATCACAGTCTACTACTATAATCCATAATTCCCACATCTACAGCACAAGTCTGTAAGAAGTTCCCTTCACATTCACTTATTTACGCACTGGGTACACTATAACTCACTTGTCACTGTATATCATTTCAATATCGTTTATAATGTTTAGTGATATAACTTAATTTATAGCTAGTTATAGTTTACCCATTTCTGACCTTTATGGTAGTATAATTAAGTTATCATTTATTGGGACTGGGTTATGTAACGTTACAATATTCAAATGGACTAACTGATATCAATATACTTGTGTATACACTATTTGTATTATTCTATACGAATAAACATTTCATCTAATTGTGTTACTGCATGTTTGTAAATATCTACTAAATTATCAAATTTTGATTTTATGTATCGAGGAAACATGAATGATGGATCTATTGCTTTGCACTTTTTGGATATTCATATCTTACAATATAAGAATATTATTAATATAGATGTAGCATTACCAATTTACCAGCTCGACAGTTACCACAACAATCATATACAAATATTCGCGATCGAAGCCGCGGGTTTAAAAAAATGAGTTTTTTTTTGCTATAACATCGGTTCTTTTAACCTATCGTTATTCGCGATTGAAGCTGCGGGTTTAAAAAAATGAGTTTTTTTGCAATAACTTCGGTTCTTTTTAACCTATCGTTATCAGATAAAGTGGAAAACATTCCGTTGGGTACCTGCTATCAGCGTGCAAAGTTCATTGAAATCGGTTCAGTAGATTCTGAGATTACCGGGCACAAACGTAGACCCCCCTAGAGATTTATTATAAAGAAAAATATGTTTTGAAAATTTTATTGATTTTTTAAATAAAATTATAAGTTACAGGTATTTTCAGTACACTCAAAAGCTACTTCTAATATATTTATGGGTCAACCAAACATTTTAGTAATTGACCTAATGCCTGGCACCATGCAGGCTGGTTAAAAGTGGTTTTACTATTGGTTCATGTCCACATGTGAAGTTATACATAAATTTTTAACGAATTTCAAGACTGTGTGCGCATGCGCGCGCGCGCGCGCGTGCGTGTGTGTGTGTGTGTGTGTGATACTATACAAGTGTACAATGACGATATTTTTTGCTTTTGTGCGAGGTTTTAGGTTATTCAGGGATAAAACTTGCTCTCCGTTATTGTTTATAAACAAGCATTAACTGTATATATAGGTTTTCCCAAATACCCATTATAGTTCCTTTATGTAGTATATATATTATTAGCGTTATGTTAATGTTTGGTACACAAAGGCACTACAAAAACATTTGGAAAACCTACACGTTGTAATGCGACATAATAGTAACCCTGTCCCAAAACAAGAACTGCTCAATTCAGTAGAGATGATAGTAGACAGAGTCACCTATGCTATCCACATAAACCAAATAAAAACAAACAACCTTTAGTTACAGAAAAAAAGACTGTCCAATATAAATGATAAGAGAAAAAATACAATGCAAATAATAAAAAAACTAATCAAAATGTATTATAGTAAGTATATAATATACGTACAAACCTTTTTATAATTAAGTAAATGTGAATGAGCGGGGGATAAAGTTAGTGATCCCTGATATTATATAGTGAAGTACAAGTGATATTCCCAAACTAAAAGTGTCAGTGAGGGAGAAATGGAAAAGGTGTGGGTTAAGTACTTTTATGTAAAAAGAAAACCCAAGAACCATATTAATAGAGAGTTGTGATGGGAGTTTATAATAAAGTTAAGATGTTTATAAAGGTTTTGCCATAACCAGTTATGTTTATGTTTTATGCCAAGGCTTATGAGTAACATCCATAAACCATGTTCTTAGCAAGTTACTGTTCTTAGCAAGTTGATGTTCTTCGCAAGTTACTATTCTTATTAAGTCATTGTTCTTATCAAGTTATTGTATTAACATGAAGTATATTATTTGTCATTTTATAATTGTAAACTAGGTCATAGAGGCAATATATTAAATAATATATTAAAGGATTTTATTGTAACCATTGTTCAAATAATGTTTAGGGTCCAGACTCGTTTAGTAAATAGTTAAAATCAGAAAAAGTGTTCAGCATCAGAGATTAAGCAATAATAAATGTAAATTATAAATATTATTATATATATTGTAATGTAGACGTGAGTACGGCTACCGTTTTACTCTGTATGGACGCCACTTTGTAATATAACGCCGTGACGTCCGCCTCGTTTTAGCCTGTAAAATGTGGATAATGTACAATTTGTGTGTGATGGGTGTAAGGTGTCTTCTCTATCCGTAGTTCAAATGCGTGCAACTTCCGCAGATTTCGTTCGTTGCGAACGTACGAATAACCAGGTCTTGATGTTTTTACCTGATGTTCATTAGGAGTATGAAATTCCCGGTGGCGCCAAATTGTTTTCTTAAAACAATTAAAATAAAATTCAAAGTTGTATGACCAGCGCAGCTCAGGCGGTTTGAATAATTCAAATATTTCCGCCAGCTAGGCCCACTGGAGCACACAGCAGTTCGATGCGTGGGCTGTGTAAATCGTTTGTCATCTGCTAAAATGTACATAAAATATTGTGCACCTCCTAATGAAATTATAACACCGTGGTTACACTCAATACTTACACATTTTTTATTAATGATTGTTATTCATTTAATACAAATTATTCTAATACAAATGCTCCGGTTGTTTATATGAGAAAATTACAGGGTTTGACAATCGATATTTGAATTGATAACCAGACGTTTAATGATGGCGTCTGTTGAAAATTGTATACAAGTTATTAATGTTGGTTTGTCATAGGTTCTTGAGGTTACGTTCAAAGGATTACAAATATTTAAAAACAATAAAAATACACACCCTTACATCAAGTAAACTTAACTAACATATTGTGTAGGTATAATTTGTTTAGCGCAGTGTAGTAAAAGTGTTTACAAGTTATGGATCATTAACAACAGTTTATATTGGTTAGTTTATAAATTGTCAGTGACTTAGTATTCTTTTTAATCTTTGAAAGTAATTAATTTCAGTTCAGTGAGATTTCGACCTTTAGTGAGATAATTAACGTGAGTTTATTTATATATTTTGGGTAATTTAAGAGGTACTTATCACTTCCGTAGTTATGGCGAATTCATACGATCTGTTATTCATGGGTTATACTATAATCTTCTTTAATTTGCTGGGTTCAGGACATCAGGCATCTTTTCCAGTTTAATTGGTAGTAATTTATTTTCTTTTTTCGTTAATTTGGCCTCAACTTCAATAATATGATTCCAGTCCTTGTCTTATGTCTTGGTATACACTTAGTAGTAACTTTTTCTGATATTTGCTATGTTTTAATTGACAATTTTGGTCACTCGAAAATTAGCGTCTATACCATTAAAGCGTCATGCATTCAGTAAAAAAATCTAACGGTATTTTTTGCTTGTTACTCCACAGTTTCCATGGTAACGTAATTATTCTACCTGGTCGATCTCAAAATAAACACATTGTTATCAAACTTTGAATTTTTTGTTTAATTTGAATAAATATTTTATAATGGTTATATTTACTTGGGGATAATTTCAATGGTTGTAATCTTTACATAGATGTTCCTATTTTCTTTCAAAGATTAGTTTGATATCTTACAAGATTGGTCTAAGTCATGTATTAATGTTTTAGTCCAAAATTGATAATACTATGTTAATACATAATTTACTTATTTCTAAGTTTTAATATAATTCTACCATGTTCCCTTTCGTTACACATAATTAATATATTTTGCCTATTATTTCTTATAAAGGTATTGCTATTATTTTCTTTATAAATTCCTTACTTACTTAAAACATACTAACATATTACTGTAAAACTATTTCTTCTGGTATTTATTGCCTTAAACATTAAGCCAATAACTTCTTTCTTTAAATTAACAAATGAACAAATTTGGTGAGTGTTATATCTACACCATCTCTTTTATCACAGTAATCACCCTGGTGATTTTTATACTGAGATAATATTTTTTCTGTTTTTTACATTCACAATTATTCTGTGTCTTTCAGTCTAATATACTTAATTGCTCATTTAACATGTGCTTATGTTTTGGGTTTGTCACACGTGTTTAATTCTTTTTTCTTAAGATTATATGCTGTTTATTTTATTACACTTATCACTTCACTGTTCATCTTTGTCACTCCCTACCTATCTCTAATTACCCTTATATTTCTCACGATCTCACTATTATTACAAAGTTTTTGTATCTAATGAGTTCATGTCTCTTTTGTTAACTTCAGACTGTCACATATCATTTTATAATATTCAAACAACATGGTATTGTAAATACATCTTTCAAATAAAACATAACTTTGTATATATTGTCATTAAAGTGATAAAAATTGGTCTGAAATGTCATAATTAGTAATAATAACAACAATTTAATAATGTTAAAATATATTGTGTTAATTGAAACCTACTACATCTGTAGCAACAGCAATAATATTAGCGAATAAATAAACTCTCCAAAACCTTATAGGGTGTACTTTCAAATACATAATGGTGAGATAACATACATACTGCTGAAATAATCCTAGTAAAAGTTCCAAAGTATATAGTAGACTATACAATTTGTTCTCTGATTGAACCACGCACACATTTCTATTCCCTGTCTGTATGAGTGTAATTTTAAACATAACAGCTGACACATCACCTATAGATAAGGATGTACATACAATCATATCTACACATGGTTTCTTTATGTATAACAATTGCTGAGATACTGTCATTTACAAGTTACCACTAATAAAATTTAAACATAAATTATTAACAATAATAAAAAATTATGCTCTTTTAAAACAATCTTGTGAGTTAATTGTTATGGCCATGTAATTTTTTATTTTCTTTTTTCTTCACTGTCTTCTTGTCTCGCTTTACTTTGGTTAATATCTGGCCAATCTCTGGGGTTGGGTCAATGTCAGTTGTCTGTCAGTCTAGTTCGTATTTTCTTGTTTTGTAACCACCTTTGGTTGTATTCTTCCTCCTTCACTATTGATTATATTTACTACTTTCATTCTCGTTATCATTTATCTATCAAAATATATTGTTTCTTGGCATTTTTTACATACTTATTAATATCAAATGTGATCAGGGTTTGGCAATGTTATATAATGCCCTTCCACCAAAATTGACCATTTTATAAAACGTGAATTTAAGTTTGATGAAATTATCAATGGTATCGTATCAATTTTTTTTTTTTTTCCAAATTTTCCTGCTTCTCATTCATTTTTTATAATTAATTCGGTATCTTTTATTTCCATTCTTCTTAGTCTTTTCTTCATTATTTTCTCACATTGCGAACTGGCTTATTGATTTTTTATTATAACTTATTCCCTATAAATCTTATTTTTCATCAAAACTACTCTTATACTGATATCAGGGGAACATCATCCCTGCTCAGTAAAATGATTGCTGGTTCATTCAACAGACAATCTCAATTAACAATTCTTAAATATAGTCAACTCGTGACTCAAAATAATAATAATAATAATAATAATCATAATCATAATATTTGTTGGGAATTTTTTTACTTTTATACTTCATTATTGCTCAGTTCGAGTCATATATTGTTTCATCTTTCTTTATAGATACTATTTGAAGCATTGTTTTTTATTGATACAATTCACATTTTTATTCATTTTTAATTACTCTTTGTTTCATCTCATTTCACATTATAACTCTTAGAACGTTTATTTCATTTGTATTGTTTTGTGATCATTGGTTTGGGTAATTTTACTTCCCCTCTTTCTAAATAGTTGTGGAAGCTGATCATTTTGATTGATTTTTTTTCATAATTTTTTAGATATCATAGTAAGTTATTGCTTCTTACTAGTTAGGAATTTTTTGTAGCTTATTCCTTCATAGTATGTCATGCTTTTCATGCCTCATTTTTTTGGCTAAACATTATGGTAATTTAATCTTATTTTGTAGGAATGTTTCGTAACTACACTCCTCAATTGTTAATTTTTATTTAAATATTGTAGTAAGTTGGTTGCTCTTACATTGTATGAATGCCTTGTAACCTTTATCTCTCCATTTTTACTTGTTCTAAAATATTATTGAGATATTTGGGTAAGCTTTTCTTACATATCTTTTTTGATTTTTTACAATTTTTTATTCGTCATAATGGTTTCTCTAATGCTTAGTGTAAGCTGTACTTACGAATGTTTTGGAATTTTGACATTCTTTAGAGATCTTTTCTTTATGACATTGGCAGACTTGTTTGTTTGTCACGTTATTTTTTTATTTTTTTTATTTAAAGTATTTTTGTTGGTTTTTTACTTTAAATTGTTTTTTTTTTTTTTACAGTTATTGTTGATTGTCATAATATTTCTTAATTGAGGCTTGATTGTATACCCCCTTTATTTTCTTGGTGACGGGGTGAGTGATCTCGTAAGTGTTATTGCCCTTGTCTTTTGTTATAGTGTATGGTCCCACGTATAATAATAGTAACTTTCTAGTGATGCCTTCTATGGAGCTGGGTAATTCTCTGTTTTTTAACAGTACCCTTTCTCCTACCTCGTACTTAATAGTCTTTTTCTGGTTCTTAGCGTATTTATTCTTTTGTTGCTCTACCTTTTCGGCTATTCTGTTATAGAATCTTTTTTTCTCGAATTGATATTCGGTGTTGGTGGGGAATTGGATCATATCAGTTATCTCTCTAGGCGGTGGCCGCTCAAACATCATTGTGTATGGGGTAGCTTCCGTAAAGTCGTGGTAAGCTAAGTTTATAAATTCTTCAGTGGATTTCACATAATTGTGCCATTCTCTTTGTTTATCGTGGCAGTAGGTTCTCAGTATACGACCCACTTCTCTGAGTACCCTTTCAGCTGGGTTGCTGCTTGGGTGATAAACGGATGTTTTGTAAGTTTTAATATTATGTTCACAGAGCTTATTTTTCCAGAGATTTCCCTTAAATTGGGTTCCATGATCTGTTATAACGGCCGTCGGTTTTCCCACGTCTGGTATAAACTTGGTTAAGATAATCTCAATTATTTTCTTTGTTGTTGCACGGTTAATGGAGTACAACTTTGTATACTTGGTGAAGTGGTCAAACATAACGATTATAAATTTATATCTGTTGTATATACTTATGAGTTCCTCTGACTGTTGCACACTAATCTGTGGATCTTGTTCTTCTCGTTGGAAGTTTCTGATCTCCTCCAGCTTGCTTGACCATAATTCTTCATTCTTCCAATCTGTCAATATTCTTTCAGGTGATTGTCGGCAATAATTGTTTTGGATCATGTTATAGTGGTTTGTTATCAATGGTAAGTTGCCACCATTCACTATATCGGCTGACCATATTCCTTGTTCTGTGGTTAGTGATACTTCTCCCTGCCGCAGGTTAATTATGGCAGAGTGTTGTCTGAGTACATCACACCCAACAAGTAATGAGAAAGGTAGGCCGCTGGCAACAAGAAATGGCATAGTTACTATTATACCTTTGCTATTAAGTTCCAAGGATACTTGTTTCCGGACGGTTTTGTTTTGTCGGCCGGTAGCACCAATGATAGTTATATTGTTTATGGGCAGGGTTGATATGGGTACACTACTTCCCTGCTGTAGTTTATTTAATTCTATTTGGTCGATCAGGGAGACATTAGACCCTGTATCGATCATTATGGTTGATAGAATTCCATTTATTTGGGCACTCACATACACTATTTCATTGTTTCTAATGGGCATCATGTTATCATTTTCTTCGATCAAATCGTCCCTTATATTTTTCAAATAATTAGTACATATTATTGTGATCTTCTTGTCATGTGTTGTCTTATATTCACCCAGAGATTGGTCCAGTGATGGGCTGTCCGCAGTTTTCACTGGCCTTAAGCGTTTAAATGAGGGTTGACCTCATTGCCCCCAACATCAGTAGTGTTTGATGGTTGGTTAGCGTTCGGCTCCTGTTGATTATTCCGGTCATCCACGCTGTGCCTGTGATCTTCTTCGAATGGGTGACTTCTTGTATCGGGTACCTGGTTATAGTACGTTCGCCGATAGTTAGATGAGGGATAGTTTCTTCTTGGGCTCCTTTGTCTTTGCCCCCTTATGTAATTTACCTGTGGCCGGTATCCTGGATTATTGTTCTGATTACTGTTGTTTCCAGGGCGATAATTGTTGTTGTAACCATTTGACGGGAAATTACCCCTGTGGTTGTTCCTGAAGTTGTTATTATTATGGTTTCCACTTCTGTTAAAATTTCTGGGCACGTTATTGCCCCGCGTGTTCCCTTGGTAATTGTTAGGGTTATTTATCGGTGGTTTATTATCTCCCTGTTGGTTCTGTGACAATTGTCCCTCATTAGTTCTATTATTTCTGAAACTGTACCATCTATTTTTCCTGTACTGCCACTCATGTTCATGGCTTTCTAGTAAGCTAGCCATATCTTGGATGGTCTTTACCTGGCTGTACATCCATGCCTTTTGGATGGCGTCGTCGTAGTGGTAAGATAACTGTATTACCAGACACTCTTCAGGTATACGTGGCTCCAAATTCCTGGCCATGCAGATTTTTCCCAAGAAGTAGGAGGTAAGGGATTGTCCATTCTGGTTTTCATACCTTCCATTGCTCAGGTTATTGCGGACCATATTCTGAGTTGACTCAGACCAGTATTTAGCCTTGAACTGAGTCTTAAAGTCTTGAAGGTTTTGGATGTCTGGTCGAGTGGCAGTCCACCAGTTGTCGTATGTCTCCTTGAACATTTCGTCCAACATCCCTCTTATTGTAGTCCATCGAGTCTCTCGATTCTTGATGATTAACTCTTCTACCCTCTTCAAGAATTCAATAGGGTTTCTTTTATAATTACGGAAATTAATAGTATCTCTGTTGTCTGTGTTCATGACATGATTATTATTACATGGTCGGTCACGCCAGGCATCCACTTCTTCCCGTAATGACTCTTCTTTTCTGCGCATTTCGTCAATCCTCTGTTGGTTTTTGTCTACTTTGCTATCTACTTTATTTAAGTTACTGTAAACTCCTTCCATTCGTTCTCCCAAGTCTGTTCGTACAGCTGCTACCTCTTTCTGGTTTTCTTCCCGGACTTGGTGTATGTCCTGGTCTATCTGGGTACATCTTCTGACTGTTTCTTCATGACCTTCCTCAATTCTTCTCTTATTTTCTCCTTCGAGACGGTTCATTTTATCGAGTACCTCCTTGCGGACTCCAGAAACATTTTCGTTGGTCTTCTCTAGCTTCTCCAACGTTTCCTCTAATTTGTCATTGATTTCCGTAACCTGCTGTTTTGCTTCTTCTCGGTACTCCATTAATTGGTGTGCCATCTGCAGCTTCATTTCTTCTTTATTTTTCTCGTGGTCCTTCTTCAGCTGTTCCTTCAATTCTTCCTTTAATTCTTCGTTTCTTTGCTGAATTTCCTCCAGCAATCGTTGTTGTAGTGTTTCATTATTTTGGTTGACTGTTTTCCTCAATTCTTCCTTAGTACTTACTATTTTTTCATTGATCTGTTTCAAATTGTCACTGGTTTCTTTCTTCATGCCGTCGAATTTATTGTTCATCTCCTTCAAGCTCTCCTCATTCTTGTCGAATTTATTGTTCATCTCCTTCAAATTATTGTTCATCATTTCCATTAATTTTAGTATGTTCGGGTCTCCTCTAAATTCTCCCTTGTCGCCCGCCTGTAATTCCATTTCTTCGTCTTGGCTTGGTTCTGTTGTGGTTATTATTGTCTCCACTTCTTCAATCAGTGTTCCTTCCTCTTCTTCCCCTCTGTTTCCTTCCATCTCCTTCTCCTTTGCCAACTTTTTCGACAATCCTCTGGTGTGCATATTGTAACCTTTCGTAATCGCCGCTAGAATGTCGTATTTCTCTCTCTTCTAGCTCCACCGGTTGGTCGCCAATTTGTAATGTAGACGTGAGTACGGCTACCGTTTTAGTCTGTATGGACGCCACTTTGTAATATAACGCCGTGACGTCCGCCTCGTTTTAGCCTGTAAAATGTGGATAATGTACAATTTGTGTGTGATGGGTGTAAGGTGTCTTCTCTATCCGTAGTTCAAATGCGTGCAACTTCCGCAGATTTCGTTCGTTGCGAACGTACGAATAACCAGGTCTTGATGTTTTTACCTGATGTTCATTAGGAGTATGAAATTCCCGGTGGCGCCAAATTGTTTTCTTAAAACAATTAAAATAAAATTCAAAGTTGTATGACCAGCGCAGCTCAGGCGGTTTGAATAATTCAAATATTTCTGCCAGCTAGGCCCACTGGAGCACACAGCAGTTCGATGCGTGGGCTGTGTAAATCGTTTGTCATCTGCTAAAATGTACATAAAATATTGTGCACCTCCTAATGAAATTATAACACCGTGGTTACACTCAATACTTACACATTTTTTATTAATGATTGTTATTCATTTAATACAAATGCTCCGGTTGTTTATATGAGACAATTACAGGGTTTGACAATCGATATTTGAATTGATAACCAGACGTTTAATGATGGCGTCTGTTGAAAATTGTATACAAGTTATTAATGTTGGTTTGTCATAGGTTCTTGAGGTTACGTTCAAAGGATTACAAATATTTAAAAACAATAAAAATACACACCCTTACATCAAGTAAACTTAACTAACATATTGTGTAGGTATAATTTGTTTAGCGCAGTGTAGTAAAAGTGTTTACAAGTTATGGATCATTAACAACAGTTTATATGGGTTAGTTTATAAATTGTCAGTGACTTAGTATTCTTTTTAATCTTTGAAAGTAATTAATTTCAGTTCAGTGAGATTTCGACCTTTAGTGAGATAATTAACGTGAGTTTATTTATATATTTTGGGTAATTTAAGAGGTACTTATCACTTCCGTAGTTATGGCGAATTCATACGATCTGTTATTCATGGGTTATACTATAATCTTCTTTAATTTGCTGGGTTCAGGACATCAGGCATCTTTTCCAGTTTAATTGGTAGTAATTTATTTTCTTTTTTCGTTAATTTGGCCTCAACTTCAATAATATGATTCCAGTCCTTGTCTTATGTCTTGGTATACACTTAGTAGTAACTTTTTCTGATATTTGCTATGTTTTAATTGACAATTTTGGTCACTCGAAAATTAGCGTCTATACCATTAAAGCGTCATGCATTCAGAAAAAAAATCTAACGGTATTTTTTGCTTGTTACTCCACAGTTTCCATGGTAACGTAATTATTCTACCTGGTCGATCTCAAAATAAACACATTGTTATCAAACTTTGAATTTTTTGTTTAATTTGAATAAATATTTTATAATGGTTATATTTACTTGGGGATAATTTCAATGGTTGTAATCTTTACATAGATGTTCCTATTTTCTTTCAAAGATTAGTTTGATATCTTACAAGATTGGTCTAAGTCATGTATTAATGTTTTAGTCCAAAATTGATAATACTATGTTAATACATAATTTACTTATTTCTAAGTTTTAATATAATTCTACCATGTTCCCTTTCGTTACACATAATTAATATATTTTGCCTATTATTTCTTATAAAGGTATTGCTATTATTTTCTTTATAAATTCCTTACTTACTTAAAACATACTAACATATTACTGTAAAACTATTTCTTCTGGTATTTATTGCCTTAAACATTAAGCCAATAACTTCTTTCTTTAAATTAACAAATGAACAAATTTGGTGAGTGTTATATCTACACCATCTCTTTTATCACAGTAATCACCCTGGTGATTTTTATACTGAGATAATATTTTTTCTGTTTTTTACATTCACAATTATTCTGTGTCTTTCAGTCTAATATACTTAATTGCTCATTTAACATGTGCTTATGTTTTGGGTTTGTCACACGTGTTTAATTCTTTTTTCTTAAGATTATATGCTGTTTATTTTATTACACTTATCACTTCACTGTTCATCTTTGTCACTCCCTACCTATCTCTAATTACCCTTATATTTCTCACGATCTCACTATTATTACAAAGTTTTTGTATCTAATGAGTTCATGTCTCTTTTGTTAACTTCAGACTGTCACATATCATTTTATAATATTCAAACAACATGGTATTGTAAATACATCTTTCAAATAAAACATAACTTTGTATATATTGTCATTAAAGTGATAAAAATTGGTCTGAAATGTCATAATTAGTAATAATAACAACAATTTAATAATGTTAAAATATATTGTGTTAATTGAAACCTACTACATCTGTAGCAACAGCAATAATATTAGCGAATAAATAAACTCTCCAAAACCTTATACTTTCAAATACATAATGCTGAGATAACATACATACTGCTGAAATAATCCTAGTAAAAGTTCCAAAGTATATAGTAGACTATACAATTTGTTCTCTGATTGAACCACGCACACATTTCTATTCCCTGTCTGTATGAGTGTAATTTTAAACATAACAGCTGACACATCACCTATAGATAAGGATGTACATACAATCATATCTACACATGGTTTCTTTATGTATAACAATTGCTGAGATACTGTCATTTACAAGTTACCACTAATAAAATTTAAACATAAATTATTAACAATAATAAAAAATTATGCTCTTTTAAAACAATCTTGTGAGTTAATTGTTATGGCCATGTAATTTTTTATTTTCTTTTTTCTTCACTGTCTTCTTGTCTCGCTTTACTTTGGTTAATATCTGGCCAATCTCTGGGGTTGGGTCAATGTCAGTTGTCTGTCAGTCTAGTTCGTATTTTCTTGTTTTGTAACCACCTTTGGTTGTATTCTTCCTCCTTCACTATTGATTATATTTACTACTTTCATTCTCGTTATCATTTATCTATCAAAATATATTGTTTCTTGGCATTTTTTACATACTTATTAATATCAAATGTGATCAGGGTTTGGCAGTGTTATAATATTAACTTTCACAATATGAACTTACTTTCTTTACACTTTCCCAAACGTTTCGAGGTGATGTTCCTCTTCCTCAGTGGGAGTAAATACTGATTGTCAGTTAACAGAATAACGGTTATGGACTTAGGTGTGTGTAGTGGGGGTTGATGGTGGGAGGGAATTGGCGCTGAGGTTCGAATTGTGTGTTTGGATCAGTGTATCGAATAGTGTATGTGATTTATAATGTAATTGTTCATTTAATATGTTGTTTGGTTGTAGTGTGTGATATCTGTAGATTTCAAATTGTTCAGCTGTGTTTAGTTTTCTACTTTTAGGTAAGTAGTGTAATATTTCCATGTTGTGTTGTATGTTTGTGTAACTGTGGTTTTCGTTTTGTAAATGTGTGGCAAATGTGGAATGTATGTAGTTTTTGGTGAGGGCTTTTAAATGTTCTGAAAATCTGGAGGAAAAAGATCTTCCCATCTGGCCGATATAGAATTGGTGACAATCATTACAATTTAATTTATATACCCCTGTTTTGTTGTATGTGTCTTGTGTCTTTGTTAGTATTATTTATGTGTTTCCTAATGGTGTTGTTGGTTCTGTAGGCTACTTTATAATTATGTTTCCTAAATGTGTTAGCAATTTTGTGCGTGTTGGAATTGTAGTATGTAAGTGTTATGTATTTACTGGGTTGTGTGCTGTTGGTCTGATGTGTTTTACTTTTAGTGTTTAGGATGCGTTTGTGTAGTTTATTTATTAATTCGGGGGTGTATCCATTTTTGACTGCTATTTATTTGATTGTGTTTAATTCTTCTTGGTAGTCATGTGTGTTTAGGGGTATTGAAGTGAGCCTATGGAGCATGTAGTGAAACTACTCTATTAATTAAATTATAATTCTCTTACCTTCGGGTTTTTATTCCAAAGTCTTTCAGACGAAAACAGCTGCAAAAAGGATTATTTGGATTTGATATAGGCAAAGATCAAATACACCGTTTGTGCTAACACATTGCCTCTGATTTATTATTCAAAACAACTACTTCGTCTCTCTTTCATAACATTTAGAGCAAATACTTGTAGAATGAGCAACAATTTGTGAAATCAAATTTAGTAATAAAATATATCTTAATTAACTAGCTTATTACAACTATGGTATACCCCCACTATTTACTATCTGCAATGAACCAATACGTGCTTTGGCTACACACTCACACACATTCGTTCTTTGATTTTATCGTTCTATTTAAACCCCACTTCGAGATCTCTGATGTACATTTTAGATTTATATTTATTTATGTTGAATTATATTCTGGGAAAAAAAAGGAAAATAATCTTGTTTAAAACTCAGTTAATACTTAACGTCTGAAGAACTCCGCTGTTTTGCACATCTGCTGTGACTGCACTGTTTAACACACCATAATTTAGTTTTGACACTGTTTACCCGCGGTACTGTTATTGACTATTTCATATTAGTTTGAGGCACCACTATTACGTTAATCCACTTTAAAATAGCATTCCGTGTTGTTTTGTCGTTCTATTTAAATTTTCGAACACTTAGCTCGCTTAGGCTAGCCGCGCGTTATACAGTTTTTTATACTAGTTTTAGTATTTTCAAAGATAGGCCTACTCTTAACTGCGGCCTATCTTACACCCGAGGCCACTATGTAATTTTTATCTGCACTGTATGCTGCTTATTACCACTCTCTCTGATGACACACAGCAGACTGGGGACTGTCACAATACTGTTGCTGGCGGTTACGCAATGCGTCTGGCAATTGTTTTGGCTGACTGTATGTATGTTGCATTGCTGTACTGGAGGCTCCTTACAGGTGAAAGTCTGGCAATTTGGAAAGTGCTTAAAATGATATTTGAATTAATATGAAATTAAACTGGGGTGGCTCACAATTCCGTACCGTTACAATACCCCCCCAATAAGAGGTTGAAGGCCGAGGCGTTCAAACTCTTATTGCCTAAACCTAAGAGGATCAGTGAGGATATGGCGCCGCAACCCCCCTGAACACTCTACTACATCATGGGTTCTTACCCCCCTAGTCTGGCGACTGCGACAGCACCCATCCGATCTCACTGGACTTCTCTGTTCGAGATCCCAACACCGAAAAACCGAACAGATACCCGACCCAGTATCGCCTGACTTTAAAACATGTAGTTAAAAATTGACAAACGGCTTTCCATCACTCCATATCCCACAACTGATTTGTTTCCTCTTAGCCGTACTGGTTCATTGACAACGTACTGGCTCATTTTATATTATAGACCCTAAAGAATAATATTAATAAAACAATATTGGTTTACAATGATACACATAAATTCCAGTTAAATTGAATAATATTCCCCATACAATGTTGCCCATCCAAAATGACACATTGATTATACATGATTACGTTAACTCACAGTAATAGTACCTAAAATACAAATTATATCCACTTGACTACTATATTTATATAGGCTAAACAAAAATTTTGTTTAATGACATTAAATAATGAAAGTACATATTTCATTTATTTTACAATTACATTTGAGGTTTGAATCAGAATAAATTTAAATTTATTATTAAAATCATCTTTTCAATTATTTAGTTATCAAATTAATTTGATTGTATTTAATTTCTCCAACTCTAAGTTACAACAAATACCTCATTATTATTTGGTCTGTAAAAAAAAATTTAATTTCAATTCTTTTCTATCACAATAAGGTTTTACTCAAGATACTGATTCAGCAGACTACAACATTCTTTGTTATTGTCACCAAGCATGACTACAGACATTAGTCTCAACATACCACACCTGTTTATATAAACACTAGTCTGCAAGACTCACATAGTATAAACATTCTGGTTACATCATATACTAACACCTGTACTTTTCAGTTTTTTATACATTTTTTAGATAACATATTTATCAATGGCTATTTCTTACAATTTAAGCCAAATATTATTTTAATTCACCTTTCAGTTATTATTTCTCTTTTAATTACAATTTCTATTTAATGCTATTATTTCAATACCATTATTATTATTATTACACTCTTTTCACACTTGTAAGCTTTTTATTCTATCTGATTAGTATTATGAACTTTATACTTACAATCCACTTATTGACATGAATACAAAATACACACCACACACACACACACCAATATCTCCCTCGTGACCTCTGAAACACTTAACAACAATGTTATTTCATACAAACAATTCAACATTTTATAATACATACAATTAATTTCACTACATATGTATTTACAACTCTTCAACAATAATTATTCAGTTGTATCACACTTCAATATCAAAATTCAGCTAGGTCATTACCATATATTGACATATTTATATTGTTCGTTTATGGATTTCAACCTCCATCGTCAAAAATTAATCGGGGTTTCAAATAACAATTTTCAATTTTATTTATATTCCGTATACGGTTATCTTGTGTTTTGTAACCATACAATTTCTGTTTATTCATTTTACCATAATAATCATATACTAAGTCAACATTGAGTACATCGGTTAAGTCTCCATCAGTAATATTCATTATCAAGTCAGTTATTTTTTCATCATAAGGTAAATTATTATTGTTTGAACATGTATCATCAAAATAATCTTCATTCGCTATTTTAACAGGTAAGTATTTCGTCTCTAACATCTCTCTCAACTCATTATAGTCTCTCTTTACTTTGTATAACTCTGTCTCTCTTTCACTACACCGTTCTATATTTAAACTTCTCTCATCATAACACCATAATCATACTTTCTCTCTCATTCCATGCAGAAGGTACAAAATTATTCAACAAAAATAAGCAACTCAAATCTTTCACTAATAAGGGTCTCTTGCCCTCCAATACTAACAATTTTGAACACTCTGGTTCATCACAAATAAGGGGAAAACTTACCCTCTGCTCTACATATTCATCTACTCTTTCTTTCCATTCTTTTTCTAATTCAACAACACTAATTATTACTTCATTACAACTTATCATTTTCTTACTCTCACTTACTGTTTCACAATCTATTTTCAACGTATCACTTTCTGATACCACCCTTTCAATCACATTACCATTTTCAATGTTATTGTTACTATTTGTTATCTTACTCTCTACTACCACATTGTTAACTATATTCTCATTTTCGACCTTATTGTCATCATTTGTATTTTTACTTTTAATCTGTTCTGCTACTGACTCTACTATTTGTTCTTTCCATGTATTGAAACATTCATTCGTCTCATTTAAACGTTTATTAATATTGTCTTTCATATCATATAAACGCTTATCAAATTTTTGGTCAATATTATTTATATCGCCCTTTAACTCATGGAACTTAACATCACTTACATCAAAACGACTATTTATAATATCAAATTTACTATTCTGTTCATCAAATTTGGTATTGAAATTGCTATTTTGAACGTCCAAACGACTATTTTGTTCATCGAATTTAATATTAATATCCCCTCTTAGTTCACTGAAATTACTATACATCATATTATACAATCGTGTTAACATATTGTCCTCATCGGACTTATTTTGATTTACTACAATAGGTGTTGAATGAATTGCAACTTCATTCATGATTTTCGATTCGTCTACATTACTTTCACTCGTTAACAGTGACTCTGTTTGAATACCTGAATCGCCTTTATTGGCCGACTCAGTTGACGTGTTTTCATACATCGATTTATTTTCGGCCTCACTGCCAACAACTACATCAATTTCATTTATTTTCTCCATTATGAAATTAATTTATTTAACCACGCCCTCACTTCCAAATAACCCGTTCTGCAGCTTAATTAGGTCTGGCGAATATAACCACAACTTATATTCGCCGTCCCTGTTCGGGGCCAATGAAACTACTCTATTAATTAAATTATAATTCTCTTACCTTCGGGTTTTTATTCCAAAGTCTTTCAGACGAAAACAGCTGCAAAAAGGATTATTTGGATTTGATATAGGCAAAGATCAAATACACCGTTTGTGCTAACACATTGCCTCTGATTTATTATTCAAAACAACTACTTCGTCTCTCTTTCATAACATTTAGAGCAAATACTTGTAGAATGAGCAACAATTTGTGAAATCAAATTTAGTAATAAAATATATCTTAATTAACTAGCTTATTACAACTATGGTATACCCCCACTATTTACTATCTGCAATGAACCAATACGTGCTTTGGCTACACACTCACACACATTCGTTCTTTGATTTTATCGTTCTATTTAAACCCCACTTCGAGATCTCTGATGTACATTTTAGATTTATATTTATTTATGTTGAATTATATTCTGGGAAAAAAAAGGAAAATAATCTTGTTTAAAACTCAGTTAATACTTAACGTCTGAAGAACTCCGCTGTTTTGCACATCTGCTGTGACTGCACTGTTTAACACACCATAATTTAGTTTTGACACTGTTTACCCGCGGTACTGTTATTGACTATTTCATATTCAATGTCTGGATAAAATTATATTTCATAGTACTAATTGGTTGTTTTAAAATAAGGGTGTGTGACTGACCCACGTGTGTGGAGAGGAAGAGGGTAGTTTAAAAGGATGCACACACACACACACACACACACTGAAACACAAGGAATTTACTAGAAAAATATGTAACTGTACAGATGGTGAGACAGAGTTTAGGGGGTGGGGAAGGGTCATTAATTTTTAGTTTGTTGTGGGTGAGCAGGGTGGTGGAGAGGGGTGAAGGGTTGGGTATTACATATTTTCTGCCTATTCCTGATCTGACGATGAGCTGTGAAGCTTGAAAGCGCTAATCGGAATAATTGTTATATAGTGGTGTGCAATATTGATCATTCTGATTGTATTTCATATTAGTTTGAGGCACCACTATTACGTTAATCCACTTTAAAATAGCATTCCGTGTTGTTTTGTCGTTCTATTTAAATTTTCGAACACTTAGCTCGCTTAGGCTAGCCGCGCGTTATACAGTTTTTTATACTAGTTTTAGTATTTTCAAAGATAGGCCTACTCTTAACTGCGGCCTATCTTACACCCGAGGCCACTATGTAATTTTTATCTGCACTGTATGCTGCTTATTACCACTCTCTCTGATGACACACAGCAGACTGGGGACTGTCACAATACTGTTGCTGGCGGTTACGCAATGCGTCTGGCAATTGTTTTGGCTGACTGTATGTATGTTGCATTGCTGTACTGGAGGCTCCTTACAGGTGAAAGTCTGGCAATTTGGAAAGTGCTTAAAATGATATTTGAATTAATATGAAATTAAACTGGGGTGGCTCACAATTCCGTACCGTTACAGTAGTTGAAAGCTGCATGTTTGTGTTGAGTTGGGTGGTTGGATGAGTTATGTATGACCATGTCTGATGTGGTGGGTTTCCTGTATATTTTGTATGTGTGTGTGTTGTTTGTTTTGGTGATTGTAAGGTGTAAGAAATTGATGCTATTATTTAGTTCTATTTCAAGAGTGAATTTTAATTTATGGTGTATAGTGTTAATGTATTTGTGGAAATTTTCTATTTGTCTTTTGTTGCCGTTGTAGAGGAGTAAAATGTCATCAACGTACCTGTGCCAGTATATTATTTTATCGGTGTATTTGTTATTGTTCAGTATGTGTTCCTGTTCTATGGTGTGTACAAATATTTCGGCTAGTATACCTGAGATAGGGGTATTTATACATTATTTATATTTTCGTTTTTCGAAAAGTGTCTGTGTGTGTGTCTGTAGATTTTTTTTCTATGGCAAACGATAACAGCCGCAAATTCAAACAGAATCAAATAATTTTTTGCATGCAACTCTGAATTGTAGAGTTTTCAAGACCTATTGTTTTTGGTGAAGATCGGTTAAGGGAAAGGGGTAGTTTACCAGCAACGTTTTACGTTTCAACAAGGGTAATTTTTTCTATGATGAACGATAACTGCCGCATATTCAAACAGAATCAAATAATTTTTTGCATACATCACTGAATTGTAGAGAACTCAAGGCCTTTTGATTTTGGTGAAGATCGGTTAAGGGGAAGGGGTAGTTTACCAGCAACCTTTTACGTTTTAACAAGAGTAAAGTACTTGAAAATTCATTTAAACTTTTTCAAACAATGGTAATTGTTAAAAATAAAATAATTTTGTTGCCAGGCAATAAAATTATAATTTTTTCATTTTAATGTAAATCATGTATGAGAGAAAATATATCGTTCGTGGCAGGCAAGCATATCTCAGTTATGTAATGTTTACGTTTCCATTTTATTATTATGACTATCGCAATAAAAAGGCAGGGAACACACACACACACACACACACACACGCACACAAAATTCACGTTATTTCTGGACTCATTCATGTTTATTTTCTTACATTTGCACGCTTTTTAAATGGAAAGTGCCGAAACCCATACGAACATAACGCGTGCAAGCCGAAAAAGTGTCTAGCGTGGATTGCGATTTGCTTCCTGTGGATCGCTGGGCAGTGTAACTGCACGTGTTTACAGAGGAACGATTCATAGACAGACTTTTCGTCTTTAGTCATCATGCAAGATGCTGAGGTCCATGAGTGACTTCCGAGCGCTCCTTCTTTTCCGCGTGTTTGTTCTGTGAAAGGTACACTGTAGATTCGCAGCTTTACTCTAAGCAACGCCCAATAGGAAATGTTGAAAATTTTTGTCCACGGTGTACCCTCATACACACTAAACCTGCTCTGATGTTTTAATTACGGACATCATAATATTAAAACTTTGGAAACTTGAGCACTACTGAATGGAGATCAATCATTAACTTATACAAGCCATTAATTTTATGCATATTTTTTATATATATGTGTACAACGTTATCGGCAACAAAGAAGTAGTTTTTGTTAAAATTCCTTCCCGGGATATTTGGCCGTAGTCCAATGTTTTCTACAAAACCAGACGTTTTGGCAATGCCATCGACTTCCATCATCAGTGAAAATCGAGTGCGATAACGTGAGGTGGTATACGTTAGTGACCACAGTACTGTGGTTAAGGCTGAAGCAGTAAGTAGAAAGAAGTAGTGTCTATGGTAATATTTCATTTCGAAAATGATTTTAAATATAAATCTTAGAATATGGAAGTCATGTATGGTTCTCCATACCGAAATTTACTTCCATGTTCCTTAAGGAAATGGAAGTATGGTGATGGCAAAAAAAAATTGTGTTCGAGATTATTGCAGATTCTGATTGTACTACACTCAAAACATGAAAAAAAGTCATTTTTTGAAAAGTGTCTGTGTGTGTGTCTGTCTGTCTGTGTCTGTAGATTTTTTCTATGGCAAACGATAACAGCCGCAAATTCAAACAGAAACAAATAATTTTTTCATTCAGCCCAGATTTGTAGAGTACTCATGACCTATTGTTTTTGGTGAAGATTGGTTGAGGGAAAGGGGTAGTTTACCTGCAACGGTTTTTTTTATCAAGGGTAATTTTTCTCCTATGTCAAAAGATAACAGCCGCAAATTCAAACAGAATCAAATAATGTTTCGCATACAGCCCTGAATTATAGTTCTCAAGAACTATTGTTTTTGGTGAAGATCGGTTAAGGGAAAGGGGTAGTTTACCTGCAACGTGTTATGTTTTAACAAGGGCATTTTATATGGCAAACGATAAAAGCCGCAAATTCAAACAGAATCAAATAATTTTTTGCATACAGCCCTGAATTGTAGAGTTCTCAGGACCTACAATTTTTGGTGAAGATCGGTTAAGGGAAAGGGGTAGTTTACCAGCAACGTTTTATGTTTTAAAAGGGTATTTTCTATGGCAAACGATAACAACCGCAAATTCAAACAAAATCAAATAATTTTTTGCATACAGCCCTGATTTGTAGAGTACTAAAGACCTACTGTTTTTGGTGAAGATCGGTGAAGGGGAAGGGGTAGTTTACCTGCAACGTTTTTCTTATCAAGGGTAATTTTTTAGAATGGCAAACAATAACAGCCGCAAATTCAAACAGAATCAAATAATGTTTTGGATACAGCCCTGAATTGTAGAGTTCTGAAGATCTGTTGGTTTTGGTGAAGATCGGTTAAGGGAAAGGGGTAGTTTACCTGCAACATTTTATGTTTTAACAAGAGTAATTTTTTCTATGACGAACGATAACAGCCGCAAATTCAAACAGAATCAAATAATGTTTCGCATACAGCCCTGGATTGTGGAGTTCTCAAGACCTATTGTTGTTGGTGAAGATTGGTTAATGGAAAGGGGTAGTTTACCTGCAACGTTTTATGTTTTAACAAGGATATTTTCTATGGCAAACGATAACAGCCGCAAATTCAAACAGAGTCAAATAATTTTTTGCATATGTCCCTGAATTGTAGAGATCTCAAGGGGTTTTGATTTTGGTGAAGATCGGTTAAGGGAAAGGGGTAGTTTACCAGCAACGTTTTTTTTATCAATGGTAATTTGTTTCTATAACAAATGATAACAGCCTCAAATTCAAACAGAATCAAATAATGTTTTGGATACAGCCCTGAATTGTAGAGTTGTCAAGACCTGTTGGTTTTGGTGAAGATCGGTTAAGGGAAAGGGGTAGTTTACCAGCAACGTTTTATGTTTTAACAAGTGTAATTTTTTGTATGACGAACGATAACTGCCGCACATTCAAACAAAATCAAATATTTTTTGCATTCATCCTTGAATTGTAGAGGACTGATGGCCTATTGATTTTTGTGAAGATCGGATAAGAGAAAGGGGTAAGTTACCTGCAACGTTTTATGTTTGAACAAGAGTAAAATACTTAATTTTGATAAACAAAGTATCCTGATAAGAAACTCATAATAATCCACTGTAGAAATGTAGATGAAATATCTATAAATGAAGAGGCTAGTTGAACGGGGTGGGGGTAATTTTCTGTTAATGAAAATTATAGTTGAAGAGGGAGGGGAGAATTTTTACTTCCATATTCCTTAAGGAATGGAAGTATGGTGATGGCAAAAAAAATCGTGTTCGAGATTATTGCAGATTCTGATTCTACTACACTCAAAACATGAAAAAAAGTCGTTTTCCGAAAAGTGTCTGTGTTTCTGTCTGTCTGTCTGTCTGTCTGTAGATTTTTTTTCTATGGCAAACGATAACTGCCGCAAATTCAAACAGAATCAAATAATTTTTTGCATACAGCCCTGATTTGCAGAGTACTCGCGACCTATTGTTTTTGGTGAAGATCGGTTGAGGGAAAGGGGTAGTTTATCTGCAACGGTTTTTTTTTAGCAAGGGTAATTTTGTTTGTTTGGCAAACGATAACAGCCGCAAATTCAAACAGAATCAAATAATGTTTCGCATACAGCCCTGAATTGTAGAGTTCTCAAGATCTGCTGATTTTGGTGACGATCGGTTAAGGGAAAGGGGTAGTTTACCTGTAACGTTATATGTTTTAACAAGGGTATTTCCTATGGCAAACGATAACAGCCGCAAATTCAAACAGAATCAAAAGATTATTTGCATACAGCCCTAAATTGTAGAGTTCTCAAGACCTATTGTTTTTGGTGAAGATCGGTTGAGGGAAAGGGGTAGTTTACCTGCAACGTTTTTTTAACAAGGGTATTTTCTATGGCAAACGATAACAGCCGCAAATTCAAACAGAATCAAATAATGTTTTGCATACAGCCCTGATTTGTAGAGTACTCAAGACCTATTGTTTTTGGTGAAGATCGGTTAAGGAGAAGGGGTAGTTTACCTGCAACGTTTTTTTATCAAGCGTATTTTCTATGGCAAACGATAACAGCCGCAAATGCAAACAGAATCAAATAATGTTTTGCATACGTCCCTGAATTGCAGAGGTCTCAATGACTTTCGATTTTGGTGAAGATCGGTTAAGGGGAAGGGGTAGTTTACCTGCAACCTTTTACGTTTTAACAAGAGTAAAGTACTTGAAAATTTATTTAAACTTTTTGAAACAATGGTAATTGTTAAAAATAAAATAATTTTGTTGCCAGGCAATAAAATTATAATTTTTTCATTTTAATATAATATAATATTTTTCATTTAATACAGCAATAAAAAGGCAGGTAAGACACAGCCTGGCTGTTTGGCTGAAAATGATTTTAAATATAAATCTTAGAATATGGAAGTCATGTATGGTTCTCCATACCGATATTTTATTTGTGTACTACGTTATCAGCAACAAAGAAGTAGTTTTTTGTTAAAATTCCTTCCCGGGCTGTTTAGCCGTAGTCCAATGTTTTCTGCAAAACCAGATGTTTCAGCAATGCCATCGACTGCCATCATCAGTGAAAATCGAGTGCGAAAATGTGAGGTGGTATACGTTAGTGACCACAGTACTGTGGTTAAGGCTGAAGCAATAGAAAGATGTAGTTTCTATGGAAATATTTCATTTCGTATATGATTTTAAATATAAATCTTAGAACATGGAAGTCATGTATGGTTCTCCATACTGATATTTTTTTTTTGGCAAACGATAACAGCCGCAAATTCAAACAGAATCAAATAATGTTTCGCATACAGCCCTGGATTGTAGAGTTGTCAAGACCTATTGTTGTTGGTGAAGATTGGTTAAGGGTAAGGGGTAGTTTACCTGCAACGTTTTATGTTTTAACAAGGATATTTTCTATGGCAAACGATAACAGCCGCAAATTCAAACAGAATCAAAAGATTATTTGCATACAGCCCTAAATTATAGAGTTCTCAAGACCTATTGGTTTTGGTGAAGATCGGTTAAGGGAATGGGGTATTTTACCTGCAACGTTTTATGTTTTAACAAGGGTATTTTCTATGGCAAACGATAACAGCCGCAAATTCAAACAGAATCAAATAATTTTTTGCATACATCCCTGATTTGTAGAGTACTCAAGACCTATTGTTTTTGGTGAAGATCGGTTAAGGGGAAGGGGTAGTTTACCTGCAACGTTTTTTTATCAAGGGTAATTTTCTATGGCAAACGATAACACCCGCAAATTCAAACGGAATCAAATAATTTTTTGCATACGTCCCTGAATTGTAGAGATCTCAAGGACTTTTGATTTTGGTGAAGATCGGTTAAGAGGAAGGGGTAGTTTACCTGCAACCTTTTACGTTTTAACAACAGTAAAGTGTTTGAAAATTCATTTGAATTTTTTCAAACAATGGTAATTGTTAAAAATAACAATTTTGTTGCCAGGCAATAAAATTATAATTTTTTCATTTTAGTGTAAATCATGTATAGTGAAAATATATCGTTCGTGGCAGGCAAGCATATCTCAATTATGTGATGTTTACGTTTTCATTTTATTATTATGAGTACGGCAATAAAAAGGCAGGGAAGACACACACACACACAAAATTCGCGTTATTTCTGGCCTCACTCATGTTTATTTTCTTACATTTGCACGCTTTTTAAATGGAAAGTGCCGAAACCCACACCAGCATAACGCGTGCAAGCCGAAAAAGTGTCCAGCGTGGATAGCGATTTGCTTCCTGTGGATCACTGGGCAGTGTAACTGCACGTGTTTACAGAAGAACAATTCATAGACAGACTTCTCGTCTTTAGGGAATGAACCCTCTGCAAGATGCTGAGGGTCCATGAGTGACTTCCGAGCGCTCCTTCTTTTCCGCGTGTTTGTTCTGTGTAACGTACGCTGTAGATTCGCAGCTTTACTCTAAGCAATGCTCAATAGGAAATGTTGAAAATTTTTGTCCACGGTGTACCCTCATACCCACTAAACCTGCTCTGATGTTTTAATTACGGACATCATAATATTAAAACTTTTGAAACTTGAGCACTACTGAATGGAGATCAATCATTAACTTATACAAGCCATTAATTTTATGCATATTTTTTATATATATGTGTACTACGTTATCGGCAACAAAGAAATAGTTTTTGTTAAAATTCCTTCCCGGGATGTTTGACCGTAGTCCAATGTTTTCTACAAAACCAGACGTTTCGGCAATGCCATCGACTTCCATCATCAGTGAAAATCGAGTGCGATAACGTGAGGTGGTATATGTTAGTGACCACAGTACTGTGGTTAAGGCTGAAGCAGTAAGTAGAAAGAAGTAGTTTCTATGGTAATATTTCATTTCGAAAATGATTAAAAATGTAAATCTTAGAACATGGAAGTCATGTATGGTTCTCCATACTGATATTTTTATATGCATTCTCTGAATTCAATGACAGTCTCAAAGAACCCTTTAACCCTGAGATTTAATATATTATTATAAATAATTTGTTTATTGAAAGTTGTTAGTGTAATAGTCGAATTGAGCAGTAGAGTCGACCCGGCCAATATTTTGTTTCGACACAAGTCGACTGTTCCTTTCTCTGAATAACTTAAATAAAAATAAATATTGTTATTTTGGATAAAAGGAGTTGTCATTATAGAAAATTAGAAAATTTACAGGACAATTACAGGCAATACTACAGGAGAGTGAGCAGCGAACGGACCAAAGTTTTAGAAACGAAGAACGGGGCGCTCGAGGACACAATTGATTGCGGTAACAGATCTGTTTTGACACAAGTGTAGTCAATTTACACTACTAAATCTCTTCACACAAAACAAAAAGTAAAACCACAATAACACTGTTAGATTACAACGTACATAAATATAAAATACAAATCAATAAAAACGCATCTCTGTTTGTAAAACACTAAACATTGGAAGTACTCAAAGAGGAGTTTTGTACACCATATATAACGACAATATCACAAAAAACTCCAATCAGTAAAAGTCAACAGCAGCAACCAACCAACACAGATACACTTATACTTCACCAGAATGAAACAAACATGGCTAAGGATGAGCATACTTAGTACTTGAAATTTGTTTTCTCTTTTCTACGAGGGTGGGGTGAAACGTTCCAGGCCTCACACAGAAATGGTGCCACTATGCTCATTATTTCAATCATGTTGTATGGTTGCATACCTCGTAGGCTGAACTTCGAATCTTCAAGTCAGTCAGCTGTTTAGTATTAGTTTTACAGTCCACCGAAGTAAGCGCCTCAAGCATTGTTTTAACAATGGACAAATTGGAAATTCGTGCCGTGATTAATTTTTTTTTTTTTTGAAAGGCTTAACTGCAACCGGTATAAAAAAAGGAGCTGGATTCAATGTTGGGGGACTCTTCTACATCGTTTACAGCGGTTAAGCACTGGATGTGCTGAATTTAAAGTGGGTCGGTCGAGCACAACTGACGAACCACGCAGAGGATGTCCCATTGAAGTGACTATGCCAGAAACAATAGAAAAAAATCAATAAATTCGTTTTGGCAGACCATAGAGTGAAAGTGAGTGAGATAGCAGAGGCTGTTGGCATATCAGCGGAACATGTGCATAATGTCTTACACGAACATTTAAGTATGACAAAGCTCTGCACTATATGGGTGCTGTGTTTGCTCACACCTGACCAAAAACAATGTCGAAAGGATGTTTCAACCGATTCTTTGGCACTCTATAAGCGCAGTCACACCAAATTTTTGCGTCGATTCATAACTGTTAATGAGACTTGGGTCCACCACAACACTCCTGACACCAAACAACAGTCAAAACAATGGACTGCTAAAGTTGAACCGACTCCAAAGAAGGCAAAGATAATTCCATCTGCTGGTAAGGTTATGGCGACTGTTTTTTGGGATGCGCATAAAATTCTCTTCATTAACTACCTTGAAAAGGGAAAAACAAATACTGGCGAGTATTATGCGAACTTACTACAGCATTTAAACAATGAAATCAAGAAAAACCAGTTACATTTAGTGAAAAAGAAAGTGCTAGTGTTTCACCAAGACAATGCACCAGCTCACACATCAATTGTTGCAATGGCTAAAATAAATGAATTAAAGTTCGAATTGCTTCCTCACCCACCATACTCACCACATTTAGCCCCGAGTGACTTTTATCTCTTTCCTAACCTCAAAAAATGGCTCTGAGGAAAAAGATTTGCAGACAACACTCAAGTCAGCGATGCTGTAAATGGCTATTTTGAGGATCTCGACAAATCAGCTTATCAGTCTGGCATAACTGCTCTAGAACATCGTAGGGAAAAGTGTATTGAGCTAAATGTAGATTATGTTGAGAAATAAAAGCAAATTAATAAAAAAATTGTTGTTTTCTTATTAATTTCACCCCACCCTCGTATTACTACATTTACACTTAATGCATATTTCACAGATTCAATCTGTATCTTCAGACTGATAAGAAAAATACACTTGCAGCAGTACTTTATTATTTAGTATTATATCATATATAAAATATAAGTACGTCAAGAAACAAAAAGAATTACTTACAGACAAAAGATGAATGTTATATCACTAGTTATAACTGTGTATGCTGGTGCGTGTGTTTGTATATACCTATTGCATCCAAGCAATTTTTCAGGTACATCCAAGAAACATTAGGACTACATCAGCTAGAGCCAGTTTATCGCCAATTTGCAAGAATTTTTGAAACTTTTCGTATATCAGAACCAGAGAAACCTCCAGATCTCAGCAAAGAGCTGGCTGCCGCTCAGGCACTGGGAGCTAAGTCTAACCCCCAATCATTAAGAAAAGTACCAAAATTAGCAGATGATTATGAAGATGATGAAGCTGAAGAAATAGAGGTATGCTGGAATTTTCAAAGTAAATAGTAATGCACGTATAATGTTACCAACACAATATTTTAATTAAACTATGATGGTTTAGAAGCAGTTCAAATTTTGTTTCTGTTTTGAAAAAAAAATGTTTTACTTTTTAAAGGAAGTTTGTCTAAGCAAATTTTGTGTAAACGTGTTGGTTTGTAAACAGTTTGGCAGTATAAGGTTAGATCTGATATGTTTCATCATTCTTCTTTTACCACTAATGTATTTGACAGTCTTCTTCTTCTTCTTCTTCTCCTCCTCCTCCTCCTCCACTCCTCCTCCTCCCCCCTCGTACCCTCCTCATATGCATTGTTATTCTGATAAATTCATTTATTGATATTACTTGAATTGATTTGTTGACCACCATTGGTATTTAATTGAGCTACACCCTATCTATAATTCCAATTTACTACCGATTATTAACAATCTGATTGTGTGTAGCCTATTATTACATATGAAACAATGTACTGTACCAGTTTCTTAAAGATTATTACATGAATGTATTTGAAAAAATTTTATTGCACTTTTTTAAAATTTATTACTAAGTGAACAATCAGTTCAAATCAGTACTTTATTTTTATTTACTCTCTCTCTCTCTCTCTCTCTCTCTCTCTCTCTCTCTCTCTCTCTCTCTCTCTCTCTCTCTCTCTCTCTCTCTCTCTCTCTCACCCCCATTTCTATGATCTCACTCTCTCACATACTCCTCTCTGACAATCCCGATTATCGTTTATTTCATATATTTTTTTCTGGAAAAATTTCCCCACTTCTGTTACTTATCTGTTCATTTACTGGTGTTGTATTGTCCAGCGATTCCTCTGACCTCTCGTGCACAACACATGGCCGGTATTTCGCACTTAACTCAATTACTGTGCACCTTGTGATATGTAACCTGTCTGAAAATTTGAGGTGTGTAATCTAATTAGATAAACAAAACTTTGTTTGTCGATCACTGCTGTTAATTTTGACTAATATGATAATGTAGGCGTACATGCCGCCAAATTTTTACCAAGGCTTGTCTTTGTGAGAGGGACATGGTCACTGGCGTCTGCTGTCTCTGATCTTCTAACTGTAACTTCCAATTTGCGACTGACGATAATGAAAAACTCTTCATTACATTCTCGCACTGGAAAGTACTAATATTATTCACCATTTTATATTTTTGCACAGAGTCTTAGCCTTTGTGAGAGAAACGTAGTTAGCTCTGACCGGTGTTCTAACTGCAACTGACTGCACGTGGCTTGGCGTCCTTACTCTGCTTCCACTCAAAACTGTTTGTTTCCAACTGTTCTGTGAGAAAAATACCAGGTGTGCAACATATTGTGGCTGATGCAATACTCCTTGAGCATGTGAAACTGACTTTTGAGCACATACACCTGACAAATTATTACACACTTTCCAGGCCAAAGTCACCTTCAAAAATTCCACGCTGTTCAATGTTGTTTCTCACCCACAAAAATCTGTCTTCACCAATAATACTCTCCATAAAATGTATCATTACAATTTTGGGTTACAAGCAAGTCATCAGCAGACAACAGCACATTTAAATATCTCTTTCATGATATCTTAATACCATGGTTCACTAGATGTTTCCATTTCCTTACTATATCGTTGATATGAATGTTAAAAGGCGTAGGTGATATACTGCACCCTTGTCTAACACCTTGATTTGTAGATATTTGTTGATATCCAACAATTAGTTTGAATAGCTATTCTTGTTCTGTTATATAACCTTGTATAATTCTTATAATTTATGGTATCCTTGTTCTTCTAATACTTGCCACTGAAAATTTCTATATACTCTATTAAAGGTCTTTTCAAAGTCAACAGTAGCTACATTCAAGTTTTTTAACTCATGATGCTGGTCAAAGAAAAAAAAAGCATCATGTAATGTGTAATACTAAACACATTGTCTGTATAAGATGTGTTCTTCCTGAAACCATTTTGTTCTTCCAAAATAAGATGCTCGGAAATAGTCTAAAGACAGTAGTTTATGATCGTTGCATATAGTGTATAGACAGTATCAACCAAACATATTCCCATATATCATAACATTAAAGAGACTCGAGATACTTCATCGAGAAGATCAGCAGTATCATCTTGGTCAGCTTTAATATGGTGTCGCTGTTCACGGTGGTGCCGGTATGAGAGACAATTCAGCATATATAGGAACTGTTTCCGGCTGATATAACAGCACTTTTATGAACTGATTGATGGAGTCCCTATGGGAAGCCTACTGAGTCCAGTAATTGCGGATTTCTGCTTGGAAAAATTTTAACAGACAGCACTTCTATCCCCTCCATGTCAGCCACGGTATTGGTTCCATTATGTCGACAACACCTTTGTGGTTTGGAGTTATGGGGAAGAAGAGCTTCTAAAATTTCTAGCATACCTGAATGTTATCCATCCCAGGATTCAGTTCACCATGGAGAGAGAAGGCAGATAACTACCCTTCCTGGATGTGCTGTTGATAAAGAGGAGAGATGGAGGGATGGGTCACAAGGTGTTTTGGAAACCGACTCACATAGACTGCTAATTTTACTAAAAATATTCCCTTATAAAGTTTGTTCACTCTTATAGTGGAGCCTGATGTAAACAAAATCATGTGCTTGTACTTGAACTGGATTGGTTAGATGAGTGGGCGCATCACTAAATCCACTGGCAGAAGTAAAGTAGTTCCCAATTGATTATAATTAATTGATTAAAAATATATCAACAAACTTTTTTTAAATACAATTGGGATTAGTACAACTAAAAATAAGGTAAATGATTTTATAATTCTTTGGATCTGTTAAGAAAGTTGTAACTTTGTACTGTACATAAATCTGTGTTGTATCGCTCCTCTGTGTTTACATCAGAATCCAGTCTAAGAGTGAACAAACTTTAGTTATTACAGTCATTCCAAATTGCTTTCTTAAAAATACACACAACTCGAGCAGTTACCAATCATGCGGGACCTGTTTCCTTTTACTTCCATGTTCCATAAGGAAATGGAAGTACGGTGATGGCAAAAAAAATCGTGGTCTAGAGTATTGCAGATTCTGATTGTACTACCATCAAAACATGAAAAAGTCATGTTTTGAAAAGTGTGTCTAAATTTTTTTTCTATGGCAAACGATAACAGCCGCAAATTCAAACAGAATCAAATAATTTTTTGCATACAGCCCTAAATTATAGAGTAAAGTACTTAATTTTGATAAATAAAGTATCCTGATAAGAAGATCTTAGTAATCCACTGTAGAAATGTAGATGAAATATCTATAAATGAAGAGGCTAGTTGAACGGGGTGGGGGTAATTTTCTATAAATGAAAATTATAGTTGAAGGGGGAGGGGATAATTTTTATGTGTACTACGTTATCGGCAACAAAGTAGTAGTTTGTTGTTAAAATTCCTTCCTGGCCTGTTTGGCCGTAGTCCAATGTTTTCTGCAAAACCAGACGTTTTGGCAGTGCCGTCGCCTGCCATCATCAGTAAAAATCGAGTGCGATAACGTGTGGTGGTATACGTTAGTGACCACAGTACTGTGGTTAAGGTTAAAGCAATAAGTGGAAAGAAGTAGTTTCTATGGAAACATTTCATTTCGTAAATGATTTTAAATATAAATCTTAGAACATGGAAGTCATGTATGGTTCTCCATACCAATATTTTAAGATATATTATAGAAGTGGCAAGATATCCCCATACTTAAACAATTCTGTGTTAAATTCATTCTGTCCTGTTGCTTTTACTTCCATGTTCCTTAAGGAAATGGAAGTATGGTGATGGCAAAAAAAATCGTGTTCGAGATTATTGCAGAATATGATTGTACTACACTCAAAACATGAAAAAAAGTTATTTTTCGAAAAGTGTCAGTGTGTGTGTGTAGATTTTTTTCTATGGCAAACGATAACAGCCGCAAATTCAAACAGAATCAAATAATTTTTTGCATACAGCCCTGATTTGTAGAGTACTCGCGACCTATTGTTTTTGGTGAAGATCGGTTGAGGGAAAGGGGTAGTTTACCTGCAACGGTTTTTTTTATCAAGGGTAATTTTGTTTGTTTGACAAACGATAACAGCCGCAAATTCAAACAGAATCAAATAATGTTTCGCATACAGCCCTGATTTCTTGAGTACTAAAGATCTATTGTTTTTGGTGAAGATCGGTTAAGGGAAAGGGGTAGTTTACCTGCAACGTTTTATGTTTTAAAAGGGTATTTTCTATGGCAAACGATAAGAGCCGCAAATTCAAACCGAATCAAATACGTTTTTGCATACACCCCTGTTTTGTTGAGTACTAAAGACCTATTGTTTTTGGTGAAGACTGGTGAAGGGAAAGGGGTAGTTTACCAGACACGTTTTTTGTTTTATCAAGGATATTTTATATGGCAAACGATAACAGCCGCAAATTAAAACAGAATCATATAATATTTTGCATACAGCCCTGAAATGTAGAGTTCTCAAGACCTGTTGGTTTTCGTGAAGATCGGTTAAGGGAATAGGGTTGTTTACCAGCAACATTTTATGTTTTATCAAGGGTAATTTTTTTTTTGACGAGCGATAACTGCCGTACATTAAAACAGAATCAACTACTCTTCTGCATACCTTTTTGAATTATACAGAACTCAAGGTCTGTTAATTTTGTTGAAGATCAGTTAAGGGAAAGGGGTAGTTTACCTGCAACGTTGTATGTTTTAACAAGGGTGTTTTTTCTATGACGAACGATAACTGCCGTACATTAAAACAGAATATGCTAATGTTTTGCATACAGCCCTGAATTGTAGAGTTCTCAAGACCTATTGTTTTTGGTGAAGATCGGTTAATAGAATAGGGTAGTTTACCAGCAACGTTTTATGTTTTATCAAGGGTGTTTTCTATGGCAAACGATAACAGCCGCAAATTCAAACAGAATCAAATAATTGTTTGCATACAGGCCTGAATTGTAGCGTACCCAAGACCTGTCGTTTTTGGTGAAGATCGGTTAAGGGAAAGGGGTAGTTTACCTGCAACGGTTTTTTATCAAGGGTAATTTTTTTCTATAGTAAACGATAACAGCCGCAAATTCAAACAGAATCAAATGATGTTTTGAATACAGCCCTGTATTGTAGAGTTCTCAATACCTATTGGTGTTGGTGAAGATCGGTTAATAGAAAGGGGTAGTTTACCAGCAACATTTTATGTTTTAACAAGGGTAATTTTTTATATGACGAACGATAACTGCCGTAAATTCAAACAGAATCAACTAGGTTTTTGCATACCTTTTTGAACTGAAGAGAACTGAAGGTCTGTTGATTTTGTTGAAGATCGGTTAAGGGAAGGGGTAGTTTATCAGCAACGTTTTATGTTTTAAAAAGGGTAATTTTTTTTATGACGATCGATAACTGCCGAAAATTCAATGAGAATCAAATAATTTTTTGCACCCTTTCCTGAGTTGCAGAGAGCTCAAGGTCTATTGATTTTTGTGAAGATCGGTAAAGGGAAAGGGGTAGTTTACCTGCAACATTTTATGTTGTAACAAGAGAAATGTTTCCATGACGAACGATAACTGCCGCACATTCAAACAGAATCAAATATTTTTTTTGCATGCTTCCCTGAATTGTAGAGGACGGAAGGTCTGTTGATTTTGGAGAAGATCGGTTAAGAGAAAGGGGTAGTTTACCTGAAACATTTTATGATTTAACAAGAGTAAAGTACTTAATTTGTATAAATAAAGTATCCTGATAAGAAGCTCATAGTAATCCATTGTAGAAACGTAGATGAAATATCTATATATGAAGAAGTTAGGTGAACGGGGTGGGGGTAATTTTCTATTATTAAAAATTATAGTTGAAGGTGGAGGGGAGAATTTTTTGTATGTGTACTACGTTATCGGCAACAAAGAAGTAGTTTTTTGTTAAAATTGCTTCCCGGGCTCTTTAGCCGTAGTCCAATGTTTTCTGCAAAACCAGACTTTTCGTCAGTGCCATCGACTGCCATCATCGGTAAAAATCGAGTGCGAAAACGTGAGGTGGTATACGTTAGTAGCCACAGTACTGTGGTTAATGCTGAAGCAATAAGTAGAAAGACGTAGTTTCTATGGAAATATTTCATTTCGAATATGATTTTAAATATAAATCTTAGAACATGGAAGTCACGTATGGTTCTCCATACCGATATTTTGATTTTTAGTTCTTTCTTGGGATCTTCAAGCTTGTCAATTGTTATTAAGTCTCACTTGTAGGTAACAAAATTGTTAGTTTCTATATTACTATGGTCTCTTTTCACATCATTATACCAGAGGGCTTTATAATGAACTCTCAATTTATGTTCAGAAATGATGTTTAAATTTGCTGAATCATTTTCATTTTTATTCATGTCTTTTAGCACTTTGTAGCCTACAAGTTGTCTTGTGTGTATTAGCGACTTTAAATAGTCAAAATACAAGAGCTATTCAAAAATTTATATCTGACTGGTTGACAAAGGAAAACGGAAAGAGAGGAAAGGCTATATTATATACAAGAGTTACCTACATAGAGGTATTTAGTATATCATTGCATCAGCTTTTGCAGTCCCTCCTTAACAAGTGCTGCCACCAAGATATTCAGCTAAGAGCTGACGCCATTTATGTGATTGTCTCGAATTGCTATTTACCCAGCAAGACCTTACATTGTGGCAGCCTTGCCTGAATTTGGTCTGGTAATGTACTGATCTCAAATCAGTTACCAACAGGGCTCATGCACAATTTCCGAGTAGTTCCTGTTGCGGTTTTTCATGAGTATACAGACTGTGCCCTACATGCCACATAGAGCAGCTCCTCAAAGAACGTGGATCACATTGCGTGTTGTACTATCTTTGATATGACGGTGGTGGGTTGGGATACTGAGGTTGTGACCAATTGGGTTGATGGTTCCATACATGGGCCTCCTTTTCATTAACTGAGAGCTATGTCATTCGACATTGTCCAGAAGTTTGGAGCATAGTCGTGAACATATCCAACGGCCATTGGGGCTGCCAGAAGTGTTCTGTTGGTCACCACGTGAACTTAAATAAATAAAATGGGTGGCAGCTTTGTGTTTGACAAGGCAAAAGGATACTATTGCTACTGTGTATCACACAGTTGGAAGTTAATTTTTGCATGGGCTTCATATTATGAAGACTTGTCTTCATAATGCTTTGCAATTTTAGTGTGTTTATTTTTAGCATGTTAATTATATGCTGTCTCCATCTGTTAAAAAAGATTAATTTTTACATGTCTAAAGCGTACAAACTAACTTTGTGCTGAAATTATTTATACTTCATAATATATGCTACCTTAAGATAGTTTCATTTTGCTTCTGCTACACATTGAGTTTTACAGTATTCTCATTGCCATTTATAAAATGCTTTGAACTTTGAATTATAATTCACCTTTGCTTAATATTCTCAGTATGTTTATAAGAAAAAGTGAGATTTTTTTGTAACATAATATTTAGATAGACAATTTATGACTAATATTTTCATTATTGTTTTTATTTGTAAGGGCAAAGGCGAAGAAAAAAAGACAAAACTATCAAAAAGAAAGATGAAGAAGTTAACTCGACTGAGTGTTGCTGAATTAAAGCAATTAGTGAGCAGGCCTGATGTTGTAGAAATGCATGATGTAACTGCCAGAGATCCAAAATTACTCGTACAACTAAAAGCACACAGAAACACTGTCCCAGTTCCGAGACATTGGTGTTTCAAAAGAAAGGTAAGAGCACGATTATGATGGTGTTAACAAAGAAAGCAATATTGGAATATCTCAAAATTCTGTGTGCATGACATTGTTACGCCATCACAGAACAATCTACGTGTTTGTCGAATGTGCCAGAAGAATCTCGATATAATGCGTGTGGCGTACGTGCTTGTCGACGCATTTTCGAGAGGTTTCTCGAAGGTGCCAGCCACGCTGACTGTATCAAGGGCAGTTAATTACGTAGTTCACACGACCGCTAAGACGCAATTAGGAACATTCTGGTCTGTGAGCGCAGGTATAAATTTACCTGGCAGGTATGGCAGCAGCGGCCTTAAGCTTCAGTATAGTGTTGATATATTTACAGAGCGGTTCGAGTTATAGTCGCGATATATTACTGTGTGCGTTAGTGAAGTGTTGTGTTTTATAATCAGGCGGTATAATTGTAATACATTTGTGTTTAATATTAGTGACATTTTATTGCGTGTGATCAATTTTTATTTGATTTGTTTAAGAGACTGTGTTGTTAATTACGAACTGTTAACTGTGAAAATTAAAGCTGGTGATTAGCAGTGGGGAAGCTAATGTGTAAGTACTGAGTAGGCTGATAAAATATAAATATGCTTCCTTACCTTATATTTTTTTATACAATAGGTCCACATGTCGATTCTTCTTTGTTGCGAAAATATCAATTACACGTTCCTTGAAACTCTGACCCATAGAAAGTTCTTTAACTAAAGTTTTTTCAATGGCGATTGTACTGAGAGAACTTAATCGTTCATTTGTCATTGAATTTCACAGGCAATTTTTTATCCTTTTTAATCTGCTCATACTTCTTTCAGAGGAAGCTGTAGTAACAGGAAATGTCAAGACCAACTTGATAAGTCGTGTCACTTCTTTATAGATGGTTTGAAGACCATTGCTAGTTATGAATTTCAGAAGGTCTACAGGGGGTAAATGTTTTTCTTCATCTACGTAAATATTCTTTAATTTATTTTCCAATCGTTCTTTGTTGAAAAATGGATACGTGGACAGAAGGTTGTTTAATTTAATAGCAGAAATATCTAGTTTATATCCCCCAAGGCTATTTTGATCCAGCAATTCAACAAATCTGATCTTTTCAATATCTCCAAAACGTGTTTCCATTTGTACAGTGTGTCCAAAATTTTGTAGGTTAAAAGTTTGAAGGACCCGCATCCTTGTTCACTTATACTTAAATCGTTGCAAATCTTTTTAGACTCATGATTTTCAACACATGATTTCCCAGTATTTTCTGATCTCATATTCTTTATTACTCCGATGGTCTTCTGGACTTCAGTATTACACATATTTATGTCTGATGTTACTTTGTTTTGAAGGCGTGCAAAAAGGTGGTCTATATATACAAAAATTTGTTTGTAAAGGCAAAGCAGGTAAGTGAATTGTGTTTTGTTCAAGATATTAAGCAGGCCAGAAGCACAGTTGAATGACTCTGCATCCCATTCTTCAATGTTATCTGTAATTGTGTGGAAAACATCTTTCATCTTATTGTATTTTGCATAAATTCTATGCACTGCTCGGGAATTGAAATTCCAGTGGGTGGTACATGTTTGTGGTAATATAAATCCTTTATTTTCTAACAGCTGTGTTCTTTTCGAGGATTTACTGAAAAATGTATGGAAAGCTGCAAGATTATAAATGAAAAGTCTAACTTGTTTGATTGATTTTGAACGATATAGTAACACAAGATTCATTTATGAGCGTAACAATGTAAAAATGTAGCTCGTGGACAGACCTGTTTCACAAACTGTTGGATGCCTCCTCGATCTCCTGCCATTACAGAGGCCCCATCATAGGTTTGACTAACTATTTTGTCAGTAATTTCCTGAGCATTAAGTTCATGGATAATAACTTCTGATAACCCTACAGCTGTTTTGTCTTTTGAAACATCATAGAAACCAATAAACCTTTCTTTAGGCCCATCTTGCGTACAGAATCTAAGAATGATGGTCATTTGAGTTTTACAAGAAACGTCAAGGGTTTCGTCTGCTTGCACACTAACAAACTCGCAGGAATGTAATTCTTCTTTAACGCGTTCATTAATTACGTCAGTTACTGATTCAATCAGCTCATTTTGAATTGTACTTGATGTACCTTTAAAACTGGAAGTGCACTGCAAATGATCACGTAAAAACTGTTCTTGTCTGGAGAGAAGTTCTAATAATTCAAGATAATTACCTTTGGTGTCGGAACTTTCATGTTCAAAATGCCCTCTAAAAGCAAGCTCTTGTTTACCTAAGAAGCACACAACATCGATAAGTCTCTCAATTACAAATCTATTTTGCTTCACAATTTCATTGTTTCATGGCTTGAAGCTTAGCGCCTTCGGAAATGGAATGTTCAATTCTTCCATGACCTAACAATAAAAATGTCTCTTCATTCTGAAGATGCCTTCTTGAACATGGATGTTTTCGGCCTTTCTGTCAAAATTTTTTGTTTCACAGACACCATAAGAAGCTGATGACCATTCTTTTTCGCCCCCACTCAGAATACAGGTATAACAGTATAATTTATTTTTCTCAGAGCACCCTGTTAGCCAAGTATATTTCTTGTACCAAGACATAGAAAATTTCTATTTTGTCTGCTATCCGCTATTTTAATATCTAAATGTGGTGTCAATCTCCTATCTTCGTAGGCACACTTTGTTTCATAACTCCAACTTGAAAACGGTTTCACGTTTACTTCACTAAATAATGACGTTAATCCCTCAGTATCGCCCATTGTACACAAAAATATCTAACACTAACACACAAGTAAAAACATAAAACAAACACTAACCAACGTAAATTAATTAAATTAACCGTAAATGAATTGCTGGTAGAGTGAATAATTAATTGCACTAAGTACGGAAGATATACCCGTTTACGCTCACTGCCCGAGACGGAGACTACTGGCCCGCAACGCAACAGCTGTCTCCCCCTCCCGCACGCACACACACATAACACACGTCGCACGTCATAAATGGTGGTGGGAGAGAGGCTTTGCCAGAAAGCCTCACATAGCCTGGCAGCAGTTCCATTCATACCGCGCTCTTGGAGTGCGTTTTGTAAACCAATTGTTATGAACTTATAAAATACTATAATCCTGAAATGTTAACTTTTCATGTATTCATTTTTTCGTTTATTTTTTGAGTAAGCTAAGCCTCAGTAGCTTCACCACTGGTGATTAGTGACTTAATTGGTGTCTTCTACTTATTTTATTTCCACTGTACCTACGACGGTCTACTTGCTCGTCGTTGGTACAGTGGGAACAAAATTACAAGACACCAATTAAGTCACTAATCACCAGTTTTAATTTTTACAGTGAAACAGTTCGTAGTTAACAACACAGTCTCTACAACAAATCAAATAAAAATTGTTCACATGCAAATAAAATGTCACTAATATTAAACACAATGGTATTACAATATACCGTCAGATTATAAAACGAAACACTTCACTAATAACTACTTGAACGTACACAGTAATAACTCGAACCGCTCTGTAAATATATCGCACTAATACTGACTCTAAGGCCACAGCCACCATGTATTTATACCCACGCTCACAGACGAGAACCTTCCTAATTGCATCTTAGTGCTCATGTGAACTATATAATTAACTGCGGCCTTGACACAGTCCGACCGGCTGACGCCTTCAAGAAACCTCTCGAAAATGCGTCGACAAGCACGTACGCCACACGTGTTATATCGAGATTCTTCTGGCACATTCGACAAACACGTAGATTGTTCTGTGATGTCATAACACTGCCCCCTCCTTAAGCCTGTTCGTCCCGAACTGGCAAACTGTCTCTGAAGTAATACTTGACCAGGCGATCTATGTGGACGTCCTTGCGAAAGATAATTCTCCCGTTCTTCGAATTCAGTCTTGTATGATCCGAACATCACATTCCTAGGAATGCGAGTCTTCTGCTCAACCACTAGTTTCGCTGGAATCACTCACGTTGCCTCATGTACTGATGACCTAAACACCACTGGCTGATCCAAGTTTGTTTGGTTCTTGTCAACAACCTCTTGCGTAACCTCATCTTCAGCCACTTTGCCCTCAGGCGCTTCTATCAGCTCAGGAACAAGCAAGAGTTTTGTCTCGACACCCATAGTTGGCTTTCCAATCACTTCTTTTGCTGTTACACTTATTTGTATTTCCTCTGCTAGTTCTTCCTCCATTTCCACTTGTAATAGAGAGGGTTCCTCTTGCCCAGACCTGTTGACTTTTTCTTCAACTAATGCCACACGCTTAATCGAATGGTTGGTAGACCCTGTCATTTTAGCCATGCAAAGCTTTATCTTCTCTTGGCCAACCTTCAGGACATTCTCTCTTAAGTCCACAACGAATCCGTAGGCGATAATGTCCGTACCAAGAATCACTTCATCAACAATGTCTGCAACGAGCATTTGGTGGCTAAACTTGAGAAGACCCAGGCGTACATGTACATCTACCTTTCCTAGCACCTTGACGGGGCTTCCAGTCACAGTGTGTATTGTACAAGAGCTAATTAGAGGCTGGCGGTTGCTGACTAAGTCAGGGCGCACAGTGGACACTGTTGCGCCCGTGTCAACTGTAAATGATGTTGGTTTACCTTCCGCAAATCCATTAATGATCAAGTTTCCACTGGTCTTATGTAGCGTGGAAACTGTGTGCTGTTCTGGGGCTTTACTTCTCCAATTGGTGCGATCGCTCTCTTCTCTCGGTATCTTCTTCTCCCAACAGTCTACCTGTAGATGACCACGTTTTCCACAGTTGTAACATTTCGGTCTTCTGTCTTTTACAAATCATTGCGACTCTCTTGAACTTTTGAATTGTTTGTCCGACAACATTGTTTTTCTGCACCCATCGTAACGGCAATGTGATGCAGGGATCTTCTGACTGCAACGTGATGGCACAAACCCATTAATGTAGCGGGACGCTGACTTGGCAGCTTCAAACTCTAGGGTGTGAACAAGAGCTTCTGAGCTATTTCGGTGTCTTGTCATTCATAACACTTGCTGAAGTTCACAATCTCCGATGCCATCAATAAATGTCTGCACCGCAAACCTTATTCGGAAGTCTTCTGGTGCTTCAGGATAGGCCAATCTAATCAATCTGTGGATACTTGCTTCAAACTCTTGAAGACTCTCTCCGGAACGTTGTCATCTTGTTCTCAACTGAGCATAGTACACCTCTCACAAATATTTATCACCGTAGCGTAATTCTAGAGCTTTTATCAACTTGGCATAGATGTTCTGGCTGTCAGGTGGCACTTTCTGTAGTAGTTCTACCGCGGGTCCTTTTAATGCGAGAACGAGTGAGACTGCCTTGTCTTTCTCTGTCCAATTATTTGCGCATGCAGCAGCTTCAAATTGGCAGAGGTACGTTGCCCAGTGACTGCTTCCGTCAAAGGTTGGAGCTTTGACATGAACTGTCCCTACTGCAGGCAAAGTTACTTTCTCTGTTGACTTATTTTCTGTGTCTTTTTCTGTCTTTATCATTGGTACAGTCTGTTCAGAAAATTGTTTTGGTTGCATCTTCAGGCACTGCTCGACTTCACTTTTAATTTGTTGTCTTATGTTTGCCATTGAGTTTTCTACTGCAGATATTTTATTTGACACAGATTCTTCTATAACAGATATTTTTGTAGACATCGATTCTTCAACAATAGAGACAGATTTTTCTACTTTAGCTATTTTTAACGTCATTGATTCTTGTACCTCCAATATTTTAGTAACTTGTTTATTAAGCTCACCTCGTAGGATACCCAATTCTGCGGTACTGTGTTCGTGCAACTGTTTCTGCATAGCTTCAAAGAGAGCTTCCATTTTATCTGCTTCTTGCTTACGTTTTTCATCCTGTCGTTTTTCTGCTTCTTTTCTTCCTTGTCTTCGTTCTTCTTTTTGTCATCTTTCTGCTTCTTCCGCCTTCTGCCTGCGTTTCTCATCCTGTCATTTCTCCATCTGTAACAGCAGCGCCTGTAAATTTTCCATCATCTGACTGGCATCCATTGTTTACCGATTAATTACGAATTACACTCATCTTGTATAAAGTGTCCACTGTTTCCACTGTTAACTGTCTATCCCAGTTCTGACAACACTGTTACGACAGTCTACTTGCTCGTCGTAGGTACAGTGGAAACAAAATTACAAGACACCAATTAAGTCACTAATCACCAGCTTTAATTTTTACAGTGAAACAGTTCATAGTTAACAACACAGTCTCTACAACAAATCAAATAAAAATTGTTCACACACAAATAAAATGTCACTAATGTTAAACACAATGGTATTACAATATACCGTCCAATTATAAAACGCAACACTTCACAAATAACTATTGGAACGTACACTGTAATAACTCTAACCACTCTGTAAATATATCGCACTAATACTGACTCTAAGGCCACTGCCGCCATGTATTTATACCCACGCTCACAGACGAGAACCTTCCTAATTGCGTCTTAGCGCTCGTGTGAACTACGTAATTAACTGCTGCCTTAACACAGTCCGGGCGGCTGGTGCCTTCGAGAAACATCTCGAAAATGCGTAGACAAGCACGTACGGCACACGCGTTACATCGAGATTTTTTTGGCACATTCGACAAACACGTAGATTGTTCTGTGATGTCGTAACAATATATTAAAGCAACATCTAATATATGAGATATCAAATTTCCAATTTTAAGGGACTGGTATCCAATAAAATGAAATTGGCATTAGTAATGTGAGAGCTAATTCATAGGTTTATAAGTCTGCCTTATGTAAAACAAATATTTGTGTACAATTCTTCCTGTCTTAGTTCATTACTAATGTAAACAAACACATGATACACAGCTAAACTGTTACTTGGTGCTTAAATAAGAGGAATATCACATTGATAGGAACTATATAGAGTATTTATGTAATTAATACTGTATAAACACAAAAGAAAATTGTAAAAACGTTATGTTACTGCACAAAGTATATTGTCTGTGACAGTGGCAGCAGAACATCAACAAATTATTTCCTGTTTATAACACCGTTTAATTTTTTTTTCATCTTGTAACATGTTGTCATCTGATTAGACATCATGTTCAGTGAGACTGAAGTGCGCGCGTGTGTGTGTGACAATCTGTTTTATCAAAATTACTTGCCTACTATGGTGTAATACCAGGGGCTGAGCGATCCGATATGAATTGCTTTTTGAATTGAATCATGGAGAAATGTTAATAGATGACAGAGATTTGAATGGATAAATAATTCAAATGAACTTCAATCAAAGTTAAATATTTATTAATTTGGAAAAGGTGTACCAGCAAGAAAATTTAAGGTTAGAAATGGTTAGTATTACACTTCCATCTTTTTCATGTTAATTATGTCAGACTTTTGTCTATTTATTTGTCTTAGTTACATCCAAAATAGAGGTTTTAGATATGTTGAACATATATTTAAAGGTAATTAGATTATAATTAAACAGAATTACACAAATGTAACAACATGATTTATTTTAGTTTGAGTGAACCATAAGCCAATATATGTGCTTAGTGTGCCTAATGGGCCTGGGGGATTTCATATTAACCAAAATTAAAGATTAAATAGTGGGGAGAGTGATCGATCAGTTACTCCATACCAACTGTCAGATGCAGTTGCAGGGTTACCACTCACTGAGTTTTTCAGCATTTTAAACACCAGCTTACTTTTTTCTCAAAATGTTCTTGTTTCCCATTTTTAAATTAAGTTAGGAATGAATAAAAAAAATTTAGCCAAATTAAAATTCTTTGTAATGTCAATATTTTATTCAATTATTGTATTAACCTATCTATGAGAGGTCAATGTAAGCACAGAGTAACGTTGCATTTTTACTACATTATGAAGAGTTAATCTTTGAAAATTTGCACTGGCATTTATGTATTTGAAAAACGGAGGGCAGAGTCAGTATTAGTAAGATTGTATGTTATGATTTTAGCTTGTAAACACAAATAGTTTTTTTGTTCTGAAGTGCAATTTTTTACTTTAAAGGTAACCAAACCTATGATTAATGTAATATTTAAAGACATATATACTAATTAAATATATTATTTTATCAATTAATTATAAAGTACACTTAACAGAATATTAAAAGAGGTAGTAATAAAATTATACTTTGTTTTAATGAATTTTACAAATTTTTAGTTAACCATTACAACAAAGGCTATCACAAGATCTGTTACTACAATACAAAGTTAGTGAAACTGAAGCCTTTCTTGAAATTGATAAATTTTTATTAATAATTTAAAGTACCTGCCATCTTACTGAATTCTCAGGTGGTACTGTTATAACAGGCAAGTAGCCTACCATTTTTTTGTGATTTGTTGATGTTAGTATTCGCCTATATTTTGATTCAGCTAACACTGTAAACTAAGCTGTGAAAAAGAAAGATCTACAAAATGTGCAGTGCCTAAGCCCACCAATATAATCTTCAGTTGCAATGAAGATCAGTCATTATTTGTCTAAAGTAATCCTTATTTTTAGATTTCAAAAAAAAAAGAAAATATGTAATTCGTATTCTTAGAATTCCATTTGTTTTGTTGTTTCCTGTTACGATAGCTTCAGTACTTGCATTTACTGATCATAATTAAATGTAACTAATTGTATTGGTTTCTGGAACTGATAATATTGGTAATTAAAAAATAATTAATTTTTAACATGTGACTTTTGAAGGCGTTTAACATTAACAAATTTAATCTTTTTTTCCATTGCTACTAAATGTTAAAAATTTGTTTGAATTTAAACAGTCGTAACATTTGTGGTAATCTTCTGCACAGAAAAAATAAATTCTTTTAAAATAGAATACTAACAGCATTTGATTTCATAAAATACTTGTGAGAAAGCCCTTCAATCAATGGCTGGTAAGTTATCGGTTATATTTTTCTTTGATAATTTTTTTGTTTAATATTGTTGCATGACAGATAAGCCCATAAAAATGAATGGTAAAATGATCATAGAAATAAAATAATGACATAATTAAATCCGAGAAAGCAAATTAAAATAAAGAATTAATTAAGAACCACCGTGGAATACAATCATTGATTAAAATAAAAGTTCATGTAAAATAAATGTTACAAGGAGTGATGAATCATCAAAACCAAGTTAAAAACTAAATATGAGAAAACAGGTAATACCCAGGTAGGATAGGAGTAGGTAAGGAAGAAACCCAGAAAATGACTAAACCCACAACAAGAAGAGTAAATATGTTGTAAGAAACAAGAAGAGTAGGTGAGGAAGAAACACAAAACCTGATGACATCCACAAGAAGATGAAGAAAATAATTTTATAAGAAACCAGAAGAAGAGGAGGAATCAATGAAGAAACAAGAGCAAGACAGCATCCACAAGAAGAAGGAGTGCTCTTATAAAAAAAAAACCTAAACCCGAAAATAAATGTAATAATAATAAATCAAAGTATAACAAAATATCAAAGGTAAAAACCACATGTACAATAGATGTAAGCCAAAAAGTGTATAGAGTAAGAATTGAAAGTGAACCAATGTGAGATAATAACACCAAAAACAAATCTTCATTATAATCTATAAATAGATTTCTTGATTCTAGTAAAACTATATAACTATTTAGAATCAAAATCAAGGAATAAATAGAGAATCAGTGCAAGTGTTAGTGTTATAGAAAATAAACCTTATATTTCAATATTGATGTTCACAAACTGAGTAGATGATGAAATACTACAACTTTAAAGTGATTTAATTTGTGTTCATGAATAATGTAAATAGAGTATTATCATGACCTATAATACATGTGTTTTTTAGTAAATAACTGCCACTCTTTTAAAATAACATTCATTAGAATGAATAAAATAAAACAACAGAGCAGGCCATAATAAAAGTGAAGTGACAAGGTACCATTACCCCAAAAAACAAAAAACAGATAAAAACTGATATTCAAACCTAGTTTAAGAAAAATAGGATAAGATTATAATAATTATATTTGTTTGTATAGAATAAGGTGTTAGCAATAGTTAAGTTTAAATGTCAGAATCTAACATGCCTTATTTATAATATTTCTTGTGTATTTTATCAACCAATAAGTATACAATGTCAGAGTTGAAAAGACAAATATTAATTTGATTTATATGTTATGTATTAATGGTATGAACCATATACTAATTGTTATTTTTGTTTACAATAAGAAAATATTAATTTGAGTTATATGTTATTTGTTAATAGTATGAACCATATACTAATTGTTAACTTGTTAAAATAAGAAAATGTCAATCTATGTCACAATAGCAATGAAAGTCAGAGAGGGTATAAATCAATATGTATTAATTTCAAAAACTTTGTATGAAAAAACTATTAGAAATATAGGCCAAATGTAAAAAACTAAAAACAGCATCAAATTTGATTAAATAAGTATAGAAATACATTTAAACTGAAGGAATTTATATAAAGTAAATCAGTAATAAAGTCATGTAATTAGAAATATAAGTAATGAAGATTTTGTAAAATTATATCCAGAATTATTGTTAAAAATGGAAATGTAAGAACTCAAAATTTAGAGAGGGGAGTCATATATTACTGAATAGTATTTTAAAACATAACCGATTAATCTAATTGCAAGAAATTAAGGGAAGATAAACCTTTTATTACAATCTGAAATTTAATATAATCAATAGTATAACTTATAATATGGCTTCATTTGAAAGACAAGGACAGGAAGTTGGATTTTAAAAATTACATTACAAAATGAACAAAAATACCATTTTTGATTAAAAACTTAATAAAACTACATTATTTGGTATCAAATTACGCAGAATGAACTGAAGAAGAAGATTAAGTAGTTGCTAGCTAATAAATTTGAAGAATAACAAAAATATAATCAGTTATATAATGTAAATTATCACATCCACAGGATGCAATAGAAATTTCGAACAATGCATTGAATAATATTGTCTTGGCTAAGACTTTGGCCAAGGAAGGAGGAAGTAAATTAGTTGATTATTGAACGTTGAATGATACACTTGATACGTGTGCTTAAAAACTTTAACTTAGTTACTACTACCGTAATGGCGAACGTTTTCGAAGTCTAAAAGTGACGAACGGGAGTTTCAACAAAAAACATATTTTAAACGGAGACCGAGTGAAATAAACACCTACAGACATTCAACTAACACTATACATAAAAGTGCAAACATACGCCTAACCGACAAAAGTGAACTTGACTTAATACTACACTATTTTTCTGAGTACAACACCAAAACTGAACCAGAGACACTCCACCAACACAAGAAGGAAAAATTGCAGCCACCAGGACGTAAATTCAGAGGAAAAGCATCTTTATTTAAACTTTGAATCAGCGAGGTGAGACTGGCTTCCAACTATAGACGAGAGGCAGCCATCATTGATTACCCACAATACAACTCACCACAGCCTTCACTACGGATTGGTCTGAAAACTGCTTACTTACCATTTTATATATTCAATATTATATCTGTATTTTTAATCTTTAAGGTGATATATTTGTACTGTTATACTTGATAAACTTAACCCTTATTTCTCTGACTTACCATAAAGTAACTGCTAAAAGAATCCTGATATAAATAATTGTACGATAAAACAACACCCTGAGAATCGATTGACAAATCGATAAAGAGTCAAAAGATATTGAATTGTTAATAAAATTTCTTATTTATTTCATACTTGCACAGTTTTTCATTCCTAGAATATAAATAATATAATAATTAAAGTTAATAGAAGTAACCACCAGGATCTCACCACGAAGAAGGAAGATAACCTCCAAAATAAGAAAAATAAACAAATCGATTGTTCTTGGAGACGAATCTATCAAGTGGCGAGAGAATTTAAAAATACCGAAAAGTCAATAAAACAATTAAAACAATAAATAAACTATTCAGAACGTAATTAATTAATTGTTTTTAATTAATTATGTATATAATAAAAAAAAATTTATAAACAAATTTTTTTTAACACAACCATAAATTTTTAAATATAAACGAAAATTTTTATATTTGTAACACAATAAAAGTTTCGTTACAATATTATGACTTTGATTTTTTAAATACTGTAGATATTGATATGCCCTGTGGTATTTTTGTACCCTGTTACAGTGTGAGTTCTGAGCTGTTCCATATTATGCACTTTTCACCTATTTTTCTCATTTTTATTAACTTTTTAATAAAATTACTCATTTTTCTCACCCTTTTCTAACTTTAAAATGAGTGACAACCCTGCAGTTAGCGACTCTGGGAATTTGTTTTTGTGCTTTTTTTGTGGGGGCGGGATTGTACAATAAAGTATAGGGCCTTTTAACTGTTACATAATATAAATAAAACGATAAAGAACATGGGGATGTGTTGATTAAAATTGTACTTGGTAATTTAGAAATATACAATATAAACTTGTGAAATAAACATACACAAATTAACCTCAATCCATCAAAAATCTATGTAGAAAATTAATCTCTCCCCCTCAAAAAAAACTGTTGTTTGTGTTACTAGCATTTATATGTGCTGCTCCTGCCTTGTTTTCTTTCTATATCAGTATTCATTGGCTCATCATAATTGTTGTTGTCATTATCTTTCTTGTAAAGTTTCCATTAAATGCAATCAGCAATCTTCAGTATGGCTGTGGCTTCAATTTATAAAATTGATATTTTATATCAATATAATAATCAAATAATGCCCAATATTCCCACTTGCACCACTCCTTGTCATAAATAGGAGTATCACATCATCTACATAGTTATAGGGGCTTCGCTATCCCATATCAAGCTTGTGAACGGTGAATTGTGATACTCTTGTGACGTGAAGCTGCAATGTAATGCTTTGTGTATTAGGAGAGAACATAGTGTTGCAAATTTACACAAAGTGGTATCTTTATGTAAATTTATCATTAAATAATTTTATGTGTATGTTGTACATGGTGTAGACAGGAATCAGTTGTAAGATTTTAAAGAAAGAAAATATACATATGATAGATCTACAGTATTACTTTTGCATAATTACAGTAGCTACAAAATTATAGAAGATCATAAATCTTGCCTCCAAAATTTGAATCTTCATTAATCTTTCTTTCCATTGTCTACAAAGTAGACAGCATAATTTGCCTTACTGTAATAATGTAACTTGGAATAGCATGTCATTCCTATATGGTCATAGTTCATTTGTGTAGTTTGCATTAAAAAATTCCCCAAGGTCATATTCCTCAGGTATGATGCTCTGGAGGATATGTCATGCATCTGTCCAGAAACACAAGGACCTTCAGACTTTTTGCACCCATTTTTGCATCAGCATCTCAGTGTCAATATTTGAACACTTTCATAATGATTCACAACATGTTGTCAATGTACTTTGTAAAGATTGTTGTAACTTTTCTGAAACACTGTGGCTTTATAAATCCTACAGTTATAGGAGGCAGTTTTTCACCTCTGTGACTTTTTGTGCACAACAGCTTGGTAATGTGTTATCTATTTCATTTCCTACAATGGCAATTATTCGCTTTGAACATTCACACATTAAAGAAAAGCCCTATTTCATTGGCATTAAAATATGTTTGTGGGAGCTTACTGAAATGTTAATCCCTCTCCTTGGAATGTTTTTTTTTTCAATTCGTGCATATTATTAAAGTTTTATATTCTTACTTTCACCGCATATGCTCTTGCTGCTGGTGACCTAACATTAATTTTATGTAGCCAAATGTGGAATTAATGTCTTCATTAATCTTATTATTTTAATTAGCAGTCTCTGTAACTCCAACTTTGTCATGCTTATTTGCTAAACTGCTAAATGTCCAGAACATGACATTTAGCAGTTTAGGAAATAAGCACGACGAAGTTGGAGTGAATGTCTTCAATACAAAGCCAATTCACAAGCATTTTTGCACAGCACTAGTTCACTGCCGGCAAAGCCTTCTACTCTGTGTTGCTGTAAGCTCTGTTGTTCTTCCAGTATTCATAATTTCTTCATTGAATATGCTTTGAGACTCCAAATCTACAAGCACTTCTGTAATTTCAATTGCTTTATACACAGTTGAATTCAATGTGGATTTGTTTCTTTTTATGCTTCTCTTCACTACTTTCAAAATGTTTAACTTTTCAGCAATTGCAACTCACTTCCTCTTTCTTCCACTTATGTTCACAGCTCGTAATTTTAATTCTAGTAGAAACACTTATGTACTGAGCTTATGTCACTTAGTGAGCAGTGAACAAACACTGTACACTTTGTGAACTCTTGAGTTAACTTACAGGTCACTGCTAGTGGAGGTGACTGACACTAAGTGATTCTTTCCTGGAGAAGTATAGTGTTTGGCAATGTTTTCATAATAATTATAAACATATAACTACTGACTTGGATCACTAATTTTATTGGTAATATGTTAAACTTTTACCTTATAGCCTGAACTAGTTTTCGCTTATTACAAGCTTCATCATCTGGATTCCCAACAAAATCTAGGAGTTTTCAAAATATTCATATTTTCAATGTGTGCAGTGTAAATTAGCATTAATATGAATTTAAAGAGTATAAATGATGTTTGTTTTGATTTTATACTTTACATTTATAGTTAACTTTCATGCTTGTGATCGCTTAAGTATACAAAAATTTAATAAATAAACAAAAAGTGAATATAAAAAAAAAACAGTATGGAAAGTACAGAAATTTAATCAGAACTTCAGGGAAAACAGGTAAGGGTAAAAAACATGTAATATGTAAAGGTTTTACTGTAAATTAACAAATTTTAGTTGTACAGCATAGCACAATTTTTTCACTTTCTTTTGAAACAATAACTTGTAACATCATACAAAAAAAAAAAAAAAATACTGTATTTACATACCGTGAGAAGTGGCAAAAACTGTCTTAAGTTATTAAAAATCTCTTGTTTTTATGCTGGTCATGAAGGAGTAATATTGTTATAATGCCTTATAACATATATAATGTCTTAGGACTGGATTCTATGTATTCAAGAACAGTGCATTTTAAAAATATGTTTATATAAATATAAAAATTAATTGTATAATTGAGTTAGTGACTGTGACAAAACCCATAACTATAAACTTTTGAAATGCACAGTAATGTGAATGAGACCATAGAATAGTTCTCATGAGAGATTCACAGCTGCTGTGCCAATGTGATGTGTTGGGTATTTTTTTTTTTTTATGAAATTATTTTGTTCAAATTGAATCATTATCTGAAATAATTAAATTTTTAAGACATAGAGTAAGAAATTACTGTAAATTACTTTGTAAGCAAGTAAGTAAAAGAAAGAGTTTTAAATTACTTTCTAAAATTGGCTTATGATTTGTCTCCATAAAGTTATGGATTAATAGTTAATTGCAAAAGTATAGCTATAGTGTTGATTTAATATTCGCTTAAATAGTATGATATGAAAATAGTTTTGTTTTCCTTTAGTACTTACAAGGTAAGCGAGGAATAGAGAAACCACCTTTTGATCTCCCAGAGTTTATAAAGAAGACAGGTATTATGGAGATGCGAGCATCTCTTCAAGAAAAGGAAGATCAGAGAACGTTGAAAGCAAAAATGAGAGAACGTACGCGGCCTAAACTAGGAAAAATTGACATTGATTATCAGAAACTTCATGATGCATTTTTCAAGTTAGTGGACTAGTTATTTTGTGACATTACTACTATTATTTTGTATGCGTGTTGTGAATTATGAGGAGTGGGGTCCCCCCTCATAATTTATATATAGTTATGATTTATAGTTCTGATTTATCTTCATTTCGTTTAAATTTTTATTCCCACTCTTAGTATAAGTTACAACACATTAGATTTTTGTTGAAAAATTATAAATTATACTTACAACATGGTAACTTCACCTTCATGGTTTGACAGTTCGGTTTGGTTATTAGAAGGTGCAGTGTAATCTAAGTAAATTATAACGTTAATTAGTATATTATAAATAATTAGTGTTATAAATCATTTAAATTATACATGTGTTTAACGTGTTACAGTTCACATTTGTAATCATAGTTATGTGCAATCATAGTTTGTGTTATGACTTTATACTGTTGTATTAACAGTGCCTCATAAAAATTCCAAGTTACCCCTAAAACAGATTCACTCTGTAATATATCAAGTATCGTGATGTAATTTACTATTTGGTGACTTGAAAAGTTCAAGGTGGGTTTCCGATATATATATATTTTTTTTAATTCTGCCAGTATTGCATCTGTTAATAATGTTCTTATGACCACCAGAATTACATAATAATTTTCGGTATGTAAAACTCACTTCAAAACATGAAAATAAGAAAAAATTTAAATTTCAGTTGTAGTTAAAGAATAACAACAAAAAGAATAGTATTGTTACGACGGTCTACTCGATCATCGTAGGTACAGTGGAAACAAAATAAGTACAAGACACCAATTAAGTCACTAATCACACCTTTAATTTTTACAGTTAACAGTTCGTAATTAACAACACAGTCTCTACAACAAATCAAATGAAACTTGTTCACACGCAATAAAATGTCCTCTAAAATTAAACACAATTGTATTACAATTATACCGTCTGATTATAAAACACCACTCTTAACTAATAACCACTTGAACGCGCACAGTAATATCGCTACTATAACTCTCGAACCGCACTGTCAATATGTTGCACTAATACTGTGCGTGTTCAAGTGGTTATTAGTTAAGAGTGGTGTTTTATAATCGGATAGTATAATTCTAATACAATGGATACCAGTCAGATGATATAATCATTCCAAGCCATGGTACTGCAAATTGAGGAACGGCGCCAACAAGAGGCGGCAGAAAAGGAAAAAATGACTGGATGAGAAACTCAGACAAGAAAGAGAAGCAGCAGAGGAACGACAAAAAGCACTAATGGAAGAACGACTAAAAAAAATGTAAGCGTTAAAAAAGAATTTAGTCGTCAAGCAGACGACGTTAAGGTGTTCGTACAAGGTGATAATACTGCAAAATTCATCCTTTCACGAGGTGAGCGAAACAAACAAGTTGACAGAATATCTGAAATAGAAAAATCTGTGTCAACTATAAAAACAAGTGTCAAGTTTAGAAGATTCTATTACAAATTCAATAAAACAAATTAAAAAGGAAGTTGAACATTTAGTCAAAGAAATAATTGATAAAGAAAAACCATCAGTAAATGCTGATGAAGATTCAAAATATCAAAGAAATCAAACTGTAGTAGGGCCAGTGTTCGCAAAGGCCCCAACGTTTGTTGGAAGCACTCATTGGACAACTTATATTCACCAATTTGAAGCTGCCGCTCGCTTAAATTAATGGACGGAAGAAGAGAAAGGACTTTCACTAATTCTTGCTTTAAAAGGACCTGCCGCACAACTAATACAGAAAGTGCCACCTGAAAATCAGAACGTCTATGCCGAATTAACTAAAGCTCTGGAATTATGGTATGGCGACCAGCATTTGTGCGAAGTGTACCGTGAAGAACTTGAAGCGAGGCGACAGCGTTCAGGGGAGAGCCTTCAAGAGTTTGAAGCGAATATCGACCGACTGACGAGATTGGCTTATCCCGAAGAATCGGAGGACTTCCGGAAGTGGATTTCTCTCATTATGTTCATTGACGGTATCAGAGATAGTCAATTACAACAAGTGTTAAGAATGGCATGGTACGATAATAAATCAGACGCTCTTGTTCATGCTCTCCGTTTTGAAGCTGCCAAGTCGGCGACCTACATTAATCAAAGTATCCCATCACGTTGTAGCCAAACGGATCCAATACCACAGTATCGTCATGGCAGACGGTATAAAGAGACGATTCAAAAACAACAGTTTAAGAAGTCAGCAGCACCACAACAATCTTTCGAACCAAAGGATAAAGATAGAAGACCGAAGTGTTACAACTGTGGGAAACGTGGTCATCTACAGGTAGACTGTTGGGAGAAGACAATACCGAGATAAGGGAGTGATCGCACCAATTGGAGAAGTAATGCCTCAGAACAGCACATAGTTTCCACGCTACATAAGACTAGTGGAAACCTGATGTTAATGGACTTGCGGAAGGTAAACGAACATCATTTACAGTTGGCACGGGTGCTACAGTGTCTATTGTATGCCCTGACTTAATCAGCAACCGACGGCCTCAAATTAGCTCTTGTACAATACAGACTGTGACTGGAAGCCCCGTCAATGTGTTAGGAAAGATAGACGTACATGTATGTCTGGGTCTTCTCAAGTTTAACCACCAAATGCTCATTGCAGACATTGTCGATGAAGTGATTCTTGGCACACACATTATGAATGCCTATGGTTTCGTTGTGGACTTGAGAGAGAATGTCCTGAAGGTTGGCTAAGAGACGGTAAAGCTTTGCGTGACTAAAATGACAGGGTCTGCCAACCATTCAATCAAGCAAGTGGCATTGGCCGAAGAAGAAATCAACCTATAGAAGGTCAAGAGGAACCTTTCCTATTCCAGGCGGAAATGGAAGAAGAACTAGCAGAGGAAGGACACATACGTGAAACAGCAAAAGAAGTGACTGGAAAGCCAACTATGGGTGTCAAAGAAAACCCCTTGTTTGTTCCTGAGTTAATAGAAGTGCCCAGGGGAAAAGTTGCTGAATATGAAGTTACACAAGAGGTTGTTGATGAGATCCAATCAGACTTGGATCAGCCAGTGGTGTTTAGGTCATCAGTACATGACACAACGAGAGTGATTCCAGCAAAACTAGCAGTTGAACGGAAGACTCGTATTCCTGGGAACTTGATGTTCGGATCACACGAGACCGAATTCGAAGGACGGGACAGTATCTTTCACAAGGACGTCCACCTAGATCGCCTGTCCAAGTATTACTTCAGAGACGGTTTGCCAGTTCGGGACGAACAGGCTTAAGGAGGATGCAGTGTTGCGAGAAGTGTACCGAACAATCCAGAACTTTCTCCCCCCCCCCCCCGTCCAGTGTGGCAGGTGTGCGTCATTCAAGTAGGTGTGATTCTGGTGAGTTCCAGGAACTACGCATTAAGCAGCTAGCGTGCAGTTAAGAAGGGAAACCTGTACTCGGCCTCAGCACAGCGTATATAAAGACATGGCTGCCGGGTTGTCAGTGAGTTACTTGAGCCACTTCCGCTAGTGTGGATTGAGTGCTTGTCAAAGTGAAGAATTATTTTGTTATGTGTTTTATAATTGTGCAAGACTCTATTAATAGACATTGTTATAGCGTGTGGACAAATCTGACTGGAAATATTGTTCGAGTTAATTATAAACTGTTTAATTGTAACAAAAATAAAGCTGGTGTTTAGTGACTTAATTGGTGTCTTGTATTTTGTTTCCACTGTACCTACGATGATCAAGTAGACCGTCGTAACAGTATAAAAAAATTACAGCTAACCAAAATATAAAAGGAACCAACAATTACAGATATAAAACAGAATGTCTTAAAATGCTCTACAAAATATCTATAGATAACACTTTTGACAACAGTATTATATATGTATAATAACACACATTTTCATAAGATGATATAAATGTTGGTTCAAGAAATAATCAAATCGTTATGACAACTGACATTGACATACATGTGTAGCAATAACAAGCAGGCACTGGTTCCTAAACTGCTACTGTGCATAAGAGCAGAAACTAAATGGCTATGAAATACCATTTAAAAATGAACATTATGTAACAATAAGATGTAATTTAAGTAGAAACTGTGTATGCATGTGGCAGAATGCAAAATTATATACTGTTCCCACAGAACATTATTATACTGCTACAATGGTCAACTAATCGTCATATGGTACAGTGGAAAACAAAATACAAGACACCAATTACATCACTCCAGCTTCAATTATCACAATTAAACAGTTTGTAATTAACAAGACAGTCTCTTACAACAAATCATATTAAAACTTGTTCACACACAATAAAAATATTAACTAATACAAAACACAATTGTATTCCAATAGTCTCACACAATTATAAAACACGTAATACTTCAAACCGCACTGTGTATATCGCCACTTAAACGAACAGTATAATCGCCCGACAATCGCTGACTGAGCGTCCCCAAGTACTTGTATTTATACCCCGCTGCGGTTCCAGAATATTCGCTACTGCACGTCAAAAATGCTACTAGATAACACCAGAACATAATTGATTGCGCCTTACACACAGCAGGTGCGGACTGGTGAGTCTGGAACAATCTTGCAACGCATGTCGAGAATCACGTATGCCACAACATTATAGCTGGATTCCACTGAATCGTTCGAGAAACGCGTAGATTGTTCTGTGATGTCGTAACACAGCCCCCTCCTTAAGCCAGTTCGCCCCAAACTGGCAAAGCAAACCATCTCTGAAGTAATACTTAGCCAGACGATCAAGGTGGATGACCTTGAACTTTAGCTGTCCTTCATGTTGAATCTGATAAACAACATCGTTGATTCTTTTTTTCACAGTGTAGGGTCCTTCCCAGTTAGTCTAAAGCTTAGGTGAGCGACCACAATGGCGTTTTGGGTTGAACAACCCGACCTGAACTCCTTCTTGGAAACCCACACTATTGCTGCGAATGTCATACCGAGTTTTCATTTTATCACTGGCAATCTTCAGCCATCCTCTTATCATGTGATTCATTTCTCGCAGTTGGTTTTCTAATTGCAAGGAATAGTTCTGTGGCTCTTGGGACTGAGTCTCAGGTGATGCGAACATCAAGTCTCCAGGAAGACGAATCTCCCGCCCAAACACTAATTTTGCTGGAGTCATGCCAGTAGTGTCATGTGCTGATGACCTATACGCCATGAGGAATAGTGGTATACGTTGGTCCCAGTCTATTTGGGTTTCGTCAACAACCTTCGAAAGATGCTGCTGAAGTGTCCTATTGAATCTCAACCATCCCGTCTGACTGAGCATGGAGAGGCGTTGTCCTGGTCTTTTCGAATTCCGAGTAGCCGGCATAATTCTTTGAACACTCCTGATTCGAAATTTCTCCCTTGATCCATAAGGATTTCCATAACGGCAACAGAAGTTGTGAACTAACTCCTTTGCCACAGTGATAACCTCCTGATTTGGAATTGGATAGGCTTCTACCCACTTAGTAAAGTAGTCACCTACAACCATGATGTACCGTAAAACTTTACGAGCTTTAATAAATTATTGAAACTGAATTTTGTCACTTACCTTTAATGAATAAATGTAATTATTTACCAGGGTGTCGTCTGATGTACTTAGGCAGAGAAAAACGACTGGCAGTGTAATGACAAACACCTATTTTGCAAGCACAAATAAATGTTACTTTATTTTTTGTAGCATGACAATTTTCTGTTCACCTTTCGGTTTAAATTTACTGAAATAACATTCCGAACAATAATTGATTCCTAACCCTACTAGTTTTACTAATTTGAATACATATATATATATACTTACGACTACTTATAGTATAACGAAAACCAGCGCTTTTACACACACACACACACACACACACATATCCAATCCCAGATTTTAAGAGCTCAATTTAAAAATGCCAGTATTTTAAATAATTTTGAAATGGTATTTATTGCTGAAATGTCTACTTCCCTGCATAGAATTTCACCACATGGCGTGCGTTGTTTACACTGTTTGCTGTTGTACTTTTCTGTTGCACTTTCGCATTTTATGGCCGAACGGTCAATTTACTGCAATTATGGATGAATATTTAGTCAAGAACTGTTTGTATTTTAAAAGATACACATTTTTGTTGTATGCGGGCGCGACGAAAACTATGCCGAGCCGGCGGACGCGCAGACAGATTGCGTCCATATTTATTGGATGTTCATAGCCGACTGACTTTGTTCTCTGTGTGTCACAAAGCTGCGGGCGTTGCTGCACCCACATTCTTCGTTATGTAACGCGCTGACGTAATGTGGTATGAAGATTCGTTACATAACTTGTTGACTGGCTTTTGTGTGCCATTAGGTGACCTTGGCATAATTCCAGCTTGTTAATTCTGTCTGTTGCTGTTCTCGCTTGAGAAATTTACATACAATATTTGCAATCAGTCGTACCACCGTCGCTATAACTGAATTTTACCTTTTGTTTATAAGTTTTGTCCCAATTGTTGAAAAAATATTATTTGCTTCATTAAACATTACCAATTTCTTTATATTGCCTCAGGTAGGCCAAAATGCCACGTTACAATACCCCCCTCAATGAGATATTTTATGCCGAAGCATAAAAAATCTCATTGACACATTCATACTTGCTAAAGGGATCAGCCAGGATATGTCGCCACAACCCCCTGTATTGTTTACAAAAAATATAATCAACTCACCCTTGGTCTGGTGACTGTGACCGCACCTGAATGACAATACTGGACTTCTCTATCGAGATCCCAACACCGTAGAGTCAGACAGATACGTAACGCCCCTGCTCTGACGCTCTGGCCAGCTCAGGTCCGCCGCCACAGCATCACCAAACACTGAAACAACAAATCAAATATCAAATAGTGGCCTTATACAACACCATATCCCCAACTGATCTGTTTCCCCCTAGCGGTGCTGGTTTGCGCTAAGAAGCACTGGTTTTTTTTTTTTTTACTTACTTCTAACATATTTAAAATTCCTAACAACACAACATGATACCCATTTTATAAAATTCCATAATCTCATGCTATCTACTTTCTCTTATTAACTTTAAAATCCCAAAATTCAAAATTATTGCCCTGATTCCCATCAGAATTTAAATAAACATCTCCTATTACCATATTATACATCTCTGTTATCCCCAATTTGCATTTAAAATATTTAAATTCATAAAATTGTCTTACACTAACAAACACAATATAACATAAGAACACATAGTACATTCATAATTCACATTGTTATTATTATCTTAAAATAAACAATTCGTATTTAAAATGTTACACACTTTACATCATTAAATTTGTATATAAAATCATAAATTACCTTTTAAACTCACTTTACTTTTATTAATTCGTTTCTCAAATTTTTTTTTTTTTTTTTTTTTTTTTTTTAATAACTCATTGAAAATTTTAACTATCATAAATTTATTTCATTTTTAGTAAAAATCTTTAAACACAGAAAACTTGTTATTATATTTTTATAATCCTTATTCCTAACATACTACATGCAATCAACACAATAAGACATAATAAACACAATATACAAAATATCTAGTGCATCTATTTTTTCAAATTTTAACAGAATTAATTAATAGCGAGTCATCATTACTAAAATGCAACAAAAATTTTTTTAATTCGTTACCCCCCTTGGGTAACCTCCCTGCCACACACACTATGACCCCCCCTGGACTGTGGCGTCCAGTTGCGTCCACAAGGACTGAAATTTTGGAGGAATTTGACATCTCTGTGTCCTTGCTTCTGCGTTACATTTTAACATTTGAATATCAATATATTCTTGTTTATATTTATGCGCCCTTAAACGGGTCTACCACTTGGCTTTGCTACCCCCATGCGGGCAGAGTGGTAGCCGCTGTTCCCTAGTTTGGTGATTCCCCTAAATTACCCCCCTGTCAATTTCAAAATTCACCTTTACAACGATAACAGCTATGGCCAGTATGGTCAGCGCGTAATCGTAATGTGCCCCAACCATAGCTGTTAAAGCTAAACCAATTCCACGGTCAGGGTTCGGTGAGGCCGTGACCGCCCGAAAAGTTGGGGAATCACAAGTATAATATATATATATATATATATATATTTTTTTTTTTTTTAAATTAAAATTAAAATTTATATTACATGACAATTCTAGTCTTGGTGGTGTTTTAACCTAATACATTTCTTTATTAACTTTCCCTACCTTGATCTTCATTTACATAATGTGTGTATAAACAATAATAATATATAATAATAGAATATAAAAATGTCTGTTTATGTATGAAAATTTTAATATCTACAAATACATCCATCATCACTCAGCTAGATAATACTTTTTTAATTGGGTTACATTATAAGTTCCTTTTATTTCTCGAGTTTGCAAATCTACTAAAACATAAGCATTCTCCATTTTCACTTGGCTAACCTCATATGGACCGTCATACAATAGGAAGAATTTCTTAAAATTTCAAAATTATTATTAACATTTATTTTTAACCTTTATGTTATTCCACAAACTAAACCATTTAATTTAAGATTTATTTATTCATTAATTGTCGTTAAATTGAAATCTCATTAAACAATTCAAACTCATTACAAAAATTCAAACATATAACATTCAATCACAATATTGAAACATCTCAAATTATTTACTTCAATTTAGTATTAAGACACAACATATTTCTATTATTATCAAAATTTACAAAGCATTAATTATTGTCTTCATCATTATTTTTATTATTTACTTAAACTGCAAAATATTAATAATATATACACAAATGAATCCACTACCTTATTTACAAATTATTCGTCAATAACTGTTCAATTGTTTCACACTTCATATGTCCAAGTCTGCAATGTCGTTACCATAAATTACAATATGTAACAATGTCCATTCACAATGATTTTTTAGTTCAGCCTCCATCATCGTATAGATATCTAATATATTTGTAACATGCATCATTGTTATTCACATACAATTTATTATTATTATTATTATTATTATTATTATTATTATAATCCAGTAACTTTATTCCATTCATTATGCCATTATAATTTATAGGGTTATTCCCTATTAATATTTCATACAACTTGTCAACATAAGGTATTATTGTCCCGTCTCCATCAGTATTATTGGTCAACGTTAGGTAAGTTGTTTTATTATTTTTATATTCCTCTACTATTATGTCAGGTAAGTCATTATTGTTTATAAAAATATTATCAAAATAATTCTCTATCTCTCTTTCTACAGGTAAGTATTTTATATGGTTCATCTTCACCACTTCTAATATTTTTCTCAATTCATCATAATTTCTTTTTAACTTATACAATTATATTTCTCTATCTGCACACCACTCTCTATATAAATCTCTCTCACTCACATTAGTTAATATCTGATTAATGGTTACATTTAAGTCTTCTCTGACTTTAACTATTTCACGCTCATGTTCTGCTTGTTTATTTTTTTAAACTAGTTACATTGATTATAATTGCATCAACTTGTTCAAAGTTACTTCTGAATTCATCATTTATATTTTCTTGTATTTCACTTGCTCGTTTGATTTGCTCACACTCATTAATTATACATTGAACATTACAGTCCATTTTGTCATTTGGCTTTTTAATGTTATCATTAAATTTACTTGTCAATGTGTCAACTTTTTGATCTGTCTCTAGCAGTTTCTCTTTTTGTTTTTCGTTAATTATTTTTCTATCGTTTCTCATTTCGTCTTGTACCTTATTTATAACACTAGTCAGTTCATCTCTCATTCCAACAATAGTCTCATTCATACTTTCCAAACGGCTGTTCATATTTATTTCACTCGCTCTCAATTCGCTCCTCACATTCATGAACGCGTTATTTAAATCAGTAAGTTTAACATTTATAGTATTTACTTCTGATTTGATCTCAGTTTTCAAATTATTATTTTCTGATTTGATTTCAGCTTTCATTCCTGACATCATCTCCATTATTAACGCTAAACTGATTAAATATATTTACATTATCGCTTATTTTTGCGTCTACTGTCTCAATCGTTAATTCATGTATTGTATTGTCTACACTCTCGTTAATATTTGTCGATATTAAATTGTCTTGCGTAACATTGAAAATTGACCCCTCCACAACATCTTCACATAAATTTACACTCTCGCTTTTCTCTGCCATTTTCGATCAGTTTGAAAATTTTTGTTAACTTAATTTACAAAGTCCCTGTTCGGGCGCCATTAAAACTTTACGAGCTTTAATAAATTATTGAAACTGAATTTTGTCACTTACCTTTAATGAATAAATGTAATTATTTACCAGGGTGTCGTCTGATGCACTTAGGCAGAGAAAAACGACTGGCAGTGTAATGACAAACACCTATTTTGCAAGCACAAATAAATGTTACTTTATTTTTTGTAGCATGACAATTTTCTGTTCACCTTTCGGTTTAAATTTACTGAAATAACATTCCGAACAATAATTGATTCCTAACCCTACTAGTTTTACTAATTTGAATACATATATATATATATATATATATATATATATATATATACTTACGACTACTTATAGTATAACGAAAACCAGCGCTTTTACACACACACACACATATCCAATCCCAGATTTTAAGAGCTCAATTTAAAAATGCCAGTATTTTAAATAATTTTGAAATGGTATTTATTGCTGAAATGTCTACTTCCCTGCATAGAATTTCACCACATGGCGTGCGTTGTTTACACTGTTTGCTGTTGTACTTTTCTGTTGCACTTTCGCATTTTATGGCCGAACGGTCAATTTACTGCAATTATGGATGAATATTTAGTCAAGAACTGTTTGTATTTTAAAATAGATACACATTTTTGTTGTATGCGGGCGCGACGAAAACTACGCCGAGCCGGCGGACGCGCAGACAGATTGCGTCCGTATTTATTGGATGTTCATAGCCGACTGACTTTGTTCTCTGTGTCACAAAGCTGCGGGCGTTGCTGCACCCACATTCTTCGTTATGTAACGCGCTGACGTAATGTGGTATGAAGATTCGTTACATAACTTGTTGACTGGCTTTTGTGTGCCATTAGGTGACCTTGGCACAATTCCAGCTTGTTAATTCTGTCTGTTGCTGTTCTCGCTTGAGAAATTTACATACAATATTTGCAATCAGTCGTACCACCGTCGCTATAACTGAATTTTACCTTTTGTTTATAAGTTTTGTCCCAATTGTTGAAAAAATATTATTTGCTTCATTAAACATTACCAATTTCTTTATATTGCCTCAGGTAGGCCAAAATGCCACGTTACAACCGGTTTCCATCGTCAGTAACTGGTAAATGTCATGTCCAGCAATGTCTATGGCAATTCTCTCGAAAGGGAGTTCAACATTATACTGTCTCATTTTTTCCCTGTTTCTGGTTTATGGGCCCTTGCTTGCAGCACATATTTCACATGTCTGAACCTATTCCTCTACATTGTGGCGAAGATGAAGCCAATAGAATCGCTTCTGTATTTTGTTAAGGGATTTGTTAATGCCAAGATGGCCTCCAGACGTTCCATCATGCATCACTCTCACGACAGATTGCACTTTGCTTCGAGGAACTATCAACTGCATCACCATGTATCATCCATCTGCACTTTCCCAAGCCCTTTTCAGCAATCCGTTTTCTAAGGTAAGAGATTCCCATTGTGCCCAGTAGCCCTTCGGAACCATGGCAGATATCTTGCCAATCCGGGCGACAACCTTCCTCTTTTGGTATCAAGATCGGTCCAATGTCTTCATCAGTCATCTGTTCTTGTCGACAATCTTGTGTCATCCAGCCTTCTGCCAGAAAATCTACAGTGATGGCTTGAACATGTTCGCTTGCGTTTTGTTCTTCCTGTCTGTGGCAATGCAGGCACCCCCGCCGATGTTGTATCTTGAAGTTGTACTCTTGCAGATGTTCGAGCCACCTTGCCAACTACCCTTCCGGATTTTTAAATCTCAAGAGCCACGCAAGCGCGCCATGGTCGGTGCGTAGTGAAAACTCCCTTCCATACAGGTACTTATGGAAGTGCTCCAAAGCTCAGACGATTGCCAGCAACTCTCTCCTGGTAACGCAATAATTTCTCTCCGGTTTAGAAAGCGTCTTGCTGGAATACGCTATTACTCGTCCTTCACCATTTTGCACTTGAGACAAAACTGCTCCTAGACCAGTATTGCTTGCGTCTGTGTCTATGATGTACTTCTCTTCTTAAGCTGGGAAAGCGAGAATTGGCTGTGAACATAATGCAATTTTCAAAGTCCTAAATGCTTGGTCACACTCTCTCGACTACTCGAAGTTTCATTTATTTTCCGTTAGCTCATGTAGTGGTTTAGCAATAGTAGCGAAGCCATCACAAAACGTCTAATATTAGCACCACCCCAGGAAACTGATCTTCGTGTTTACTCTTTGGAACTGGCCAGTCTCTTATGGTGTCTACTTTATTAGGATCCATGGTAACACCCGCTGCCGAAACCAGATGGCCAAGATACTGTACTTTCTTCTGGAATAGAGAACACTTTTTCGGGCTCAGCTTCAGTTGGGCACCTCCTTACTAGTTAGAACCTCCTTAAGGTTTTCCAAATGGTCTTTGAAAGTCTTCCCGATCACTATGACTTCGTCCAAGTAAACAAGGCAAGTTTTCCATGTCAGGCCTTGGAGTACCAGATGCATCAATCTTTTTAATGTTGCCAGTGTATTACAGAGTCCAAATGGCATGACGTAAAATTGGAATAAGCCACTTTGGGTCGGAAAGCGGTCTTTCCCTTGTCTTCTTGATGAAGACCCACTTGCCAATATCCACTCTTCAGGTCAAGTGTGGAAAACCACTGTGCTCCGGACAACATGTCGAGTGTAACGTAAACGCGAAGTAACGGATAGCAATCTTTCTTTGTCACGTCATTTAGCCGATAGCATACGCAAAAACGTAATCCACCATCCATCTTCGCTACCAGCACTACCGGGGAAGACCAAGCACTTGACGAAGACTCGATTATTCTCTCTGTCAACATGTCGTGTACTAACTGAGACATTTCCTCTTGCTTAGCTAATGGAGGTCTTCGAAGAGGTTGGCGTATCGGTGTTGTGTCCCCGGTATTGATCCGATGTTGTACAAGAGAGGTTCTTCCCAGTGACTGTCCCCGAACTGCAAAACAATCTTTGAATTCATGTAAAAACTGTTGGAGTTCTTTTACCTCACCACTTGTGCATTCATAACGTCCACACCAAGAATTGCTTCATCCACATTGTCTGCAACAAGTACTTGATGACCAATCTCAAGTTGACCGAGGCGTAGGCGTATCTCCACTTTTCCAAACACTTTTACATGCCGTCCAGTAGCTGTTCACAAGCTGCAAGAGCACCAGATTGGCTTGAGATTTTTAACCACATCGGTTTCGCACAATAGAAATTGTTGCGCCTGTGCCAACTGTAATCGAGGTTGGCCTTTCTTGAATGAATCCGGTAACCATCAAGCTTCCGCTATTTTTATAAAGTGTAGAAATTTTATATTGTCTTGGGGCTTCGTTCCTCCAGTTGGTCAGCACACGCCCCATTGTACCGACTACTGCTCGTTTCCCTGCCGCTAAACTCTAACCCGACAATCTCGTTGAAGATGTCCAGGTTCCCCACATCGATAACACTTCGGTCTTTCATCCTTTCTTGCTTTATTCTGTGGCACCACTCGTTGAGTCTCTGTTCTCCTTGTTCTTCTTCCTCATCGTCTGTGGCACCGCGATCTTTTAGCGCGCAGACTTTATGACTTATCCAACCAGATGCTGACTTGGCGGCCTCAAATTGCAAAGCATGTACCAGGGCATCCGCAATATTCTGGTGTCTTGCTATTCGTAACACTTGCTGTAGTTCATTATCTCGGACACCATCAGTAAATGTCTGCATCGCAAACCTCTTTCGAAAATCTTTTGGCACTTCAGGGTAGGCCAGTCTAATTAATAGTATACTTGCTTCAAACTCTTGAAGACTCTCCCCGGAATGCTGTCGCCTTGCTCTCAACTGAGTGTAGTACACATCTCGCAAATGTTTATCACCATAACGTAATTCTAGAGGTTTTATCAATTCTGCAGGTGTTCTGGCTGTCAGGTGGCACTTTCTGTAGTAATTCTGCCGCATGTCCTTTTAATTCGAGAACGAGTGAAACTGCCTTGTCTTTCTCTGTCCAATTATTTGTGCATGCAGCAGCTTCAAATTGGTGGAGGTACATTGCCCAGTGACTGCTTCCGTCAAAGGTTCGAGCTTTGACATGGAACTGTCCCTACTGGAGACAAAGTGATTTTCTCTACTGACTTATCTCTGTGTCTTTTTCTGTCTTTATCGTTGGTACAGTCTGTTCAGAAATTTGGTTTGGTTGTATCTTCATAAACTGCTCAACTTCAATTTTAATTTGTTCTCTTATGTTGCCATTGAGTCTTCTACTGCATACATTTTTGTTGACATGGATTCTTCTATGACAGGTATTTTTGTAGACATCGATTCTTCTATGACAGATATTTTTGTAGACATCGATTCTTCAACAATCGAGACAGGTTTTTGTACTTCAGCTATTTTTAATGTCATTGATTCTTGTACCTCCGATATTTTAGTAACTTGCTTATTAAGCTCACCTCGTAGGATACCCAATTCTGCAGTACTATGTTCTTGCAACTGTTTTTGCATAGCACAAAAAGAGCTTCCGTTTTATCTGCTTCTTGCTTACATTTTTCATCCTGTCGTTTTTCTGCTTCTTCGCCTCGTGTCTGCATTTCTCATCGTGTCGTCTTTCTGCTTCTTCCGCCTCTGTCGTCGTCGTTCCTCTGTCTGCAACAGCAGCACCTGGATATTTTCCATCATCTGACAGGCATCCATTGTTTTCCGATTAATTACAAATTACACTCATCTTGTACAAAATGTCTACTGTTTCCACTGTTAACGGTTCTATCCAACTTTTGACATCACTGCAACGACGGTCTACTGATCATCGTATGGTACAGTGGAAAACAAAATACAAAACACCAATTACGTCACTGTTCACCAGCTTTGATTATCACAATTAAACAGTTTGTAATTAACAAGATAGTCTCTTACAACAAATCAAATTAAAAATTGTTCACACACAATAAAAATGTTAACTGATACAAAACAGTTGTATTATAATAGTCTCACACAATTATAAAACATGTAATACTTCGCCACAATACTTCAAACCGCACTGTGTATATCGCCACTTAAACGCACGGTGTAATCGCCCGACAATCACTGACTGAATGTCCGTACTTGTATTTATACCCCACTGAGGTTCCAGAATATTCGCTACTGCACGTCAAGAATGCTACTAGAAAACACCAGAACATAATTGCTTGCGGCCTTACAACAGCAGTCGCGGACCGGTGAGTCCGGAACAATCTCACAATGCATGTCAAGAATCACATACGCCACAACATTGTAGCCGGATTCCACTGGATCATTCGAGAAACATGTAGATTTTTCTGTGATGTAACAATACATTTACATTCGTATAATATGTATTTGTATATTTGCAGTTTAAATGTATATTTCTGTTACCAATCTGTTACAAATAATGTACTTGCCTGTTACGAATCATGATTAACCCTTTAGGGACCGGCATTATTTACATTAGTATTACACTAGTACATGTAAAAAGACCCAAGCTGTTTTTGCCATTTTTATATTGCTAGTTCTTCACCCTTGTTCACATACAATTAATATTTGTTTTTTCTTCTTTAAGTACAGGTTGTTATTATAGAATATAGTACAATTTAGTAAATTAATTACTTTCTGTCTAAAAATATTAATAAATTATTAAAATTATGCTGTGGTTTTTGGGCAATCAAAAATTGTATTTAACTTATTATTCCTCTGTAACATTCAAAAGTTACAGATACCCCTTATATTATTCAAAAGTTAACATTCTGTAACTGAAGAAGAGGTAATAACATTATACGTGGCAAAAAATGTGTTAATTTTTTATGTTTTTTAGATGTATGTACATACACTTGATTAAAAGCTTTTAAAATGTCTTTTCACTATTGTCAGTGGACTCATTTCAAGTCTGTTTTTTCATCATGTCATGTAGAATGCCATCATATCATATTATAATTTTTATTATAGAAAAATATCAATAATTGTTTAATCTCAATGAACACCTTGTGACGGCAGCGAGGCAAACATCTGCTCTCGGTACCAGCCGAGGTGTGACACATGACGAGTACGCAGCGAGCCAATCAAGGATCAGCAGCCGAGACATGACACCTGACTAGTACACGGCGAGCCAATCAGGGATCAGCAGCACTCTGATATGTTCATGGCACACAACCTGTCAGGGCATAAAAAAAGTGCCGCTAGAATTTGTTGGGCATTCCATCGGACATCACGACGCCAGCCGGAAGAAGACAAGAATGGATGGAGAACAAAGAAAACCAGTGATGGACTTCAATTGGGATGGCAGCAGGCTCTACATACCGCTGCCGAAAGAAGAAGACTGTAGTACGCCACGAACAGCGGACGCAGCCACCGAACATCACAGTGCGGCTCGGGCGGCATATACAACTGAGTTAGCCTTCTCACCAGATGGCCGTTTTAAGGGCTTCAAAAATGATGAGGTGGCTGCCTATCGATTTCCAGATTACTAAAAACATCACTCATGTTTCACTGACATCTAAGCATTACATCGCAATGCTTGGAACTGTTTCTGTTTGCTCCACAGCGAATAGGATATTACATGTGCTAATCAGAGAAAACTTTGTGGATAATATGTGATTGCTAGTATGTCACTCCCTGGAAACAATATTCAGTACATTGACTTCCAGTGCTTTCCAAAAAATTTTGTTTTAACTACAATGCTACAGACATGTATATAGTGTCGTTTTCATAAAAACTTTGGCAAAAGGTGAGCTTCATTGAGATTTAACAATTACTGTTGCAGCATTCTCACTCATTGCACAGAGAGATACTATTTACTAAAACCACTTCTGTACACTAAAACATCGCTGCTACCGATACTACCAGACAAAAGTGTTGACACTGCTAATAGACAAAGCTGTATTAGTGGTACTAAAATGACCAGTGTTAACACTAATAAACGGGGAATTTGAAGTAAACTTGGAACAGTGGGACATTTTGTTAAAAATTGGGACTCTCCTGCTAAAAGCAGGACGAATGGGAACCTTAGTCTAATGTCATTATTTTGTATGCATGATCAAACAATTATAAGATCCTCTACAGTCTTATATGTAATGTCAAATTGCAGGTGGCAAACAAAACCTCGACTTACTATACATGGTGATCTGTATTATGAAGGTAAAGAATTTGAAACTAGGTTAAAAGAGAAAAAGCCTGGAGATTTGTCAACTGAATTACGCACAGCTCTTGGTATGCCAATAGGACCAAATGCCCATAAGGTAAATGTCTTAAGTAAAGACTATACAGACTATATTCACATAAAAATTGCTGTGTATTGATAAGGTTTGTTTGTTAGGTACCTCCTCCATGGTTAATAGCAATGCAGCGGTATGGCCCACCACCTTCTTACCCAAATCTAAAAATTCCTGGCCTGAATGCACCAATACCAGAAGGCTGTTCCTTTGGATATCATGCAGGTGGATGGGGTAAACCTCCAGTAGACGAATCTGGAAAACCATTGTATGGCGATGTGTTTGGTATTCAAGCTCCAATTTCTGAGGTAAATTTCATCATTGCAGATAAAATTACAGCATGTAAGTCTTCCTCATAATTTTAATATTCTTGACTGTAGTTTAATGGAGTTATGTTTTTGTCTAATTAGGTCATATGGGCAAATTGTCTATTATATCATTTGTAGAATTTCTAATTTGTGAATTGTTGTACATATGTAAGGCTAGTGAAGTAGATGAAGATATCGATAAATCAGCATGGGGTGAGCTGGAGTCAGAAAGTGAAGAAGAAAGTGAAGAGGAAGAGGAAGGTGAGGAAGGAGATGAAGGTGAAGATGCAGATCAGACTGGTCTTATTACTCCTGCTGAAGGCCTAGTAACACCTTCTGGCATTACGTCTATACCAGCTGGTCTTGAGACACCAGAAATAATTGAACTTCGGAAGAAGAAAATTGAAAGTGAAATGGAGGGGTAAGGATTTTGTAATTATTATAACATGATAATTGTGGTTAAACATGATTCATGGAGTTAGTCAGTCACAGTAACAATAAGAACTAATAGACTGTACATATAAGTTGTTTCATTTCAATTTTGGTCTGTCTTTATTCTATATGGGCGACCAGTCTAATGTGTTGATTTAAATTGTGATTGAATGTCGGTTATTTAATTTTAAAAGCATGTAGTGTTTTGATTAAATTTTCAAGTTACAACAAATTAGGTTTTTATAAATACAGTGGAACCTTGATTGTACGCTCCTTTGATATAACGTGGCCCTTAATGTAATGCTTATTTTTCATGGCCTAACTAATTTCCTCTATAAACAAGGTAAAGTAAACCCTGATTTTGCTGGCTGATGGAAAGAAATTTTCCAAGATACCCTTAATACATCCTTAATAGAATAATTGTACAAAACACTTTCAAATTTCAAGTATACATACAGTGGCCTCTCTCTTAGCCAACGATCTCTTAACAGGTCATTCCATTAACCGACTGTTTCACTAGAGAAGGTGCAAAAATTGACTATACATACGTACACTAGTAATACTTTATTAATCCTAAGTAATGAGGATCATGAAAGTGAGAATGAATCCGACGAGGATCAAGAAAGAAAAATTTCTCATGCGGCTAGGAAAGACGTTCTAGAAATAGCCCTTCGATATGTTGAACTTTAATGCCAGTCAGTGTACTGAATCTGAAAAAGTGGAAAGATTATGCAGCTGATAGACGTCAGAGTAACATAAAAGAAAATGACCGACTTTTTCTTATAAATCCGAGAATTTTAAACTTTTTAAGTGTACAGTGTGCATTAAACTGCTTGTTTTTACGTAGGTTAATTGTACAGTAAAATATATGTAACACGTTTTCGTGTTACAACTTTAATTTTCTACCTACATAGTTTACTTAACACCCAAAATCTTCGTTTCTTTATTAATTAGAACCTACATGAGCCAAAAGAAAGTAGTCCGTAATTTCTTTCTTGTTTTCATAATTAAGGTATGTCATTCATGTATACTACCATATATATTTTATTTACTGTTCTATTTACTGTACTCGCAGATAATTAAAGCAACTATAATTTAACCATTTATTCAATTTTATCGTACGCACTTCATGTATAGATACAGTACAAAGTGGGTTGTATGTACATGTACTTCGAATATAGGCTATTCAATTCTTTGTTCTCGACGGTCGTAAATGAGCTACCGTTCTGTTAATCGACTTCTATTATCCGACCATTACCCGGTCCCATCCAAGTCGGATAAAAGAGAGGCCACTGTATTTGGAACTGGATGCTACCATTACAAGGGGTAACTGTAGGCGTAGCGTACTTTGATGGTGGAACTGTGTATATTTGATTTGTTAGGCAGGGTCTACATAATGTATGGGTTCTTCCAGATTGACATCAAAGTTCGTGCTAACAAAATCTTGAAATTTTTGATATCTTGTTTTTTCTATAACTTCACTGTAAGAAATAAGTCATTATTACCAGTACTGTGTTATTTTTATTTTTAAATATAGCGTACTTTAATTACTTTTTAAATTTCATTTTATAATTTTTTTTAATACACCAGAATTAATCACAGCAAAACTTTTAGTCACTTGGCCTAAAGGGACTGGCGTAGAAACAGCAAACAATTTATGGCTTCGTTTTTTTTTATCATGAATTAATTGCCTTATTCATTGCATAATTTTTGCACATATGTCTTGTGTTTTTTATTCTACTCTAATTTTCTTTGTAGTTTCAAATACCTTAACAGTAGAAAACAGGAATTCCAAGAAAATGGTCAGTTATCATATAATGGAAGGTGGCCATACAGCAGCATGCTCTCACTTACTGTTGCTCCCCGACCTTGAACAGCTGTCATAAACAAATTGGATTTCATGAAGGTCAGCAGGTGCCGAATTGTCTATAATCGTAATTCAGCCTATTTGCGTTTACTGTATAAGTAATTTTCAAGTCAGAGTCAGAGTTTATCTATTTCAAATACATGAAATAGAGCTTCAATTTCCAAGTTCATATCTGCTTAGTGAATTTTTTAGTACAATGAAAATATCAAAAGTTAAATAGAAGAATTGCATATTTTTGACAGTTTGACTCTCCAACAGTTACATGGCACTGCAGGTTAAAACGTTCATGCAATTTAATATGTGAAAAAACAGGAACCAACCTATTGAGAAGAAAATTTGGTTTTCATAAGGACATGTGTGTTCTAGAAAAACAAAAGGAGTCCTTAACAGACACATAATGATGTGTGCTGTAATACTGTATTTTATTTACATGCTTTCCTTCATAATTTATGTACACCTATTTATTTGAATTTTTCCCTAAAACAAGTATGAAAAGTATGCAAGCAAGTACGGTAATTTTAAACCACGACTCATACTAAGCTATTTTTCAATTTCTTGTTACAGCACAAAATAATTAAAAAAAATTGAAAATTTGCTGAGTTCTTGAAAGTTCAGTTTTTATTATGAAAAAGGTGCAGAATTTCTTGATTATTACAGGACTGTCTTGAACACAGTGAACTAAAACCTATAGCACTGTAATTCATGTTGGCGTAATCTAAAAAGTGTAGTTAATTAGCATAAATTACTTGTATTAAAACACGGTAACCAAGTCATTATCCAATAATCATAAACAGTTCTAGCTGTTGTTTCCAACCATCCACTAGATGCTTGGAACCTTGAATCTTCATAGTTTCACCACTCGGGCTATCTTGTTCTTGTATACTACCCCACTGATCAAGATGTTGGAAGCTCAAGCTTCAGTGAAAGACCATTTGGGAAAGCCATTTCTAAATCATAAGGTGTGCTTTTTTTAAAATGTTGTTCTAGCTTCGTGTTATAATTTAACTTGTCCCTTCTTCAATGGATGATGTTGAAATTTTGTTTATTTTACAAAATTCTATTTGGCTTTCTCACAATTTTTCGTTCTTGTTTAAATAATTTTATTTGTTCTTAATCACTTGTACACTTTCAGTATATGTGTAATGGTAATTACTAATTATAGTATAGTTTCTTATTGCAGTATATAGATATGTGGTGTTAAAGGAAATATTATTCACTTATGAAATTATTTTATTGTTTCTATATAGTTCTTATGCTAGTGCATTGAAAACTTCTGTGATGGCTGCAATATCTTCATAATTTTTTAAAGTACAATACTTAACTCGTAGTTGATTGGACCATTAATATTTTCCTCTTTTATACAATTAAGAAGTTTGTAACATTAATTTGTAGAGTTTTAGTGCATTTTTGTTAAACCTGTTCTTTTTATTAATTTTTGATGCAAGATTTTTTGTTTTAATTTCTATATTTAAGAAACTGCTACAAGCTCTGTGTACATTAAACACTATTTTTAATATAAATCTGTGTTTGGAATAAACCTCAAGGCACATTTCTTATATATCTACTGCAATTAAAAAATGCTTGATGTCATAATTTTTAATTCGCTAAATTTAGTTATGAAACTTTTAACACACATCTACTGTACATAATTTGCAATATATAACATTACTTTTTTAACAGAACATGCAGTAATTGCATGATTTCCTGTTATTGTTGAACACAGTACTTGTAAGACAAAAATAAATTTGTTCTAAAAACTCAACTGTAAGAATTCTTAAAAGAAGTCTTCACAGACTAATTCCAAATAATAATATGAAGTTTTAGGTTGACAGGTGTCACCAAAAGAATAAATGTGAGGTAAACAAAGCTTGGAAGGAGGATGATAAAAATATCTTATCACTCCTGTTTTTATCCTTCACTCTTATTACGTTAAATTTGAAACCTTAATTTAAAACCCTTGTTATAAAGCTCTTTTTGCTCGGTCCACTGAAGAGCGTTATATCAAGGTTTCACAGAAAGTACCTATGCATTTCTGAACCCTTCTAGGACCAGCATGAAATATACCTTAATGTGCTAAAAACCCCAGGCAGCTTTTACCATTTTTTTTATAATATTAAAATTTTCTCTTGCTTCCACACAAGATAAATGATTGTGTGTCATTTATGTATTTATTTTAAGTTACAACTTATTGTTTCAAAAGTCAGTAAAAACGTCTGTATAAGGTATACTTAAATTTCGTTATCTGATCATATTACGTTTTGTAACAAAACTTGTATTTTATACAATACATTTGCTTGTAAAATTACAAAAAAATTCCATTTTAAAACTCTCCAGTTAATATTTTTCTGATTACAGAAAAATCCTTAATAAAATCCTGTTATCACAATGAAAGACTGTAAACAAGCTATTTTTGAGTCACTGATTAGCAGAAAACTCAAGACTGAGATGGAAACTCTTTTACTTCCTAAATTATAATTAGTAATATAAAACCATCATATCACCCAGGCAGCACTATAAAATAAAATTATATATTGAAATGTGACCATCTTCAGTAAAAATTTTTGAAGATAATAGGTTCAGTTTTTGAAACAAATAATAAAGAAAATACAAATTCAGTAAAAGTATGTTAATTTGATACTCTTGGTTACTGAAGTATATTTGTGTGGGAAGTGATCCTAAACTGAAGTTAAGATACTGAAGTTTAAGAAATATAACATACTGAAATAATCTATTTTCCTCTGATAATAGTGGAAATTGTTTTACTATGTTTACAAATATCTCAAAAAATATTCTTCTTTAGGTTAATCAGCACAAAATCAACAAACTAACATGAATACAAACAAACAAAGGTACTATTTGAACAAATAGTACAGTGTTTGCCCTTACATAAGTAGTCATAACTATTCAGTTTTTATATGACTCTTCATCCACACTAGAAGATGCCAAACAAAAAAGCCGTAATTTTTGTGCCCATGCCAGCTAATAGAACCTACAAATGAGAGTTTAAAATGTGTAGTTAACCATATGGAGTATTCTGGTACTGAAAAACTCTGTGGATGTGGTGAATGGCCAGCTATCAGGTGTGTTTACAGGATTCTGTAGATAAGTAGGAAACAACGTTTTTTTGAGTGCGAAAATAGGATAGCACCAGATTGTAGGGTGGCTGAAATAGGAAAATGTAGATTGAGAAAGTGAGGAGCTTTAATACTTAGCGACAGTGATAAATAAACTGATAGAAAATTAGAATCATACAAAGGATTCACGTAGAGTGTGGTGTGTATTTTAGAAGTAAGGGTGTTATGAGAAGTAAGAGATTTAGCAGGGCTAGTAAAATGAGGATGCACAGAACTGTGGTTATTATGACTGGTGGTAATATACACAATGGAGACAATGTGTCTCACCAAAGAAGAAACGGAAAACTTGAGAATATTTGGGAGAGGAGTGATAAGAAGAACATGCAAACTGTAAAGACAGAGTATGTAAAAGATTATGAAATAACGAAGTTGAGGTGTAATTAGTTGGAGAGGATATTGTGAGGATAATAATTGAAGCACACCAAATGAGGTGGTATGAATGTGTATGGACAAGAAGACCAGATAGCTGTAAAAATATTCAAAATACATACCACAGTGAAAGAGATATAGAGGAAGGCCAAGATGAGGTGGGTGGATCAGATGATAGATGGAATGATTAGATAAGGCTACTGGAAGAGGCCAAGAGAATTGTAAAACCGTGATGAATGTGAGTATGAATTGAAATGACTCATCGCTACCACTGAGGTTGAATCAGTCAAGAAAATAAATACAGTAAACCCTCGATTTAACGGACTAATTGGGGCTGATGGTGTCCATAAAATCGAAAGTCTGTTAAATCGCGAATTTTGTTTTTGAGGATATATTTAAATCAAAATAGGCCTATAACACTTGAAATTTTAATACAATTAATATCATGCAAATATTTTATGTACATACCTTTGTTTATTTATGCTGGATAAAAGCATAGGAGTCAGTTGTTTTCCACCAGAATGTTGCTTCGTTATTATTAAATATATAAACTGTCTAAAATGATCATAGTAAGCACACACTTCCGGATCTGAAGACTCCCCTATGTACGCAATAATTTCGTCCATGCTGTTTCTTATCGCTGATAATTTAAGACCTCCTGTAACAGATGTTTCTTCATCGCCGTCATCATCTCCATCTTCTTGATCATCGTGTAGAACAGATTCCGCGATCTCTTCCTGACTCAGGATTTGATAGCCTGGATCACCCTCGTCCAAGTTTAGCCACTCTTCTATGTCATTCTCGTTTACTTCTTCACCAGCCTTCTTTACGGTTTCGCAGAAATCGGATGTTTCAAATCCTCTGAAATCGTACTCTGGTTCAGTCCATTCAGTAACTATGTCCACCCATTAGCCAATGTTGTTTCCTTCATCTCCTTCCATGCGGCAGCAAAATTAAAGATGGCGGACTTGATGTTGTATGCACGCAGATTTTGCAGCGTTCTAGCTCCTCTCGTGTTGTTTTCACGGTCTTGTTCGTCCTCCAAGACAACCATCACCTCTTCAAGAAACTTCTTCTTGTACAGCCTTTTGCAGGCAACAATGACTCCTTGGTCCATTGGCTGTAAAATTGAAGTGGTGTTGGGAGGGAGGAAGACGCATTTTATTTTTCCGTCGTTGCTAACTAACTTCTCGGAGTTGCGATGGGCCAGTGCATTGTCCAGTAGTAAGACAGCTTTCACTGCAGGCGATGGAATTTTCATAGTCTCTTCTTGAAAACGTTGCACTTCTGGCACAAAATGATTAAAAAACCAGTCTGAAAAAATACTGGAGGTAAACCAAGCATTTTTTGAACTTTCATAAATGACTGGCAACTGGTTCATTATGTTCTTTATCGCACGAGGTTTCTTTGCGTTTCCGAGTATGACTGGAGTAAGTCGATGCAGACATCAGCATTCGCACACAGTAGGGCAGAAATCCGCTCCTTGTTGAGTTTACGGCCTGGTGTGCTAGTTTCATGTTTGTGTGCCAGAGTATTTTCAGGCACAGCACGAAAGTAGAGACCAGTCTCATCAGCATTGTAGACCTGAGACAAAGTGAGACCCTCAGATTCGATCGTTTCCTTTATATGTTGACGAAAAGGCTTCACCACATGTTGACCTATTTGTGATGCCATGCCGTTTACGAAAACGCCAAAGCCACCCATCACTCGCCTGAAACTGAATGCCCATATGTTTCGCCAGTTTATCAGCAGCAGCCCACAACTCCACACTACGAACAACGACGCCACTAGAACGTTGTTGAATAAACCATTTGTACACAGCATCCTCTAATTGTTTGTGTTTGGCTAATTTAATGTGTTTTCTTTCTCCCCCATTCTTCGAACTATCAACACTGTACTTTAGCGAAAACTGAATAAGTTTATCTTTATTCTTTCGAATGTCTGAAACGGTTTGTTTCTTTACGCTATACAGTTCACAAACATGTGCAACAGACGCGCCACCTTCAAGTTTACTTATTAGTTCAAGCTTTTGCTTTATACTCAAGTTCACACGTTTTGTCTTAACGCCAGCCATACTTGTGCTGTAATTCACTAATAAAGTAATGGACCTTGCTGTAACAATGCAAGTGTAAACTCGTTAACACTCTCTATTTAACACGTGCAAGGTTCGTACTATAGGAACACCTGTAGTGTACACGCTGCAATCTCTGAATAAACTGATGCGATGCTGTACGAACGTGAACCGTGCGTTCATAAGAATTATCACGAAGATAGCCGAATATTCAAGAGTGAAAATGCGTTGCTGTGGTTATGAACTACCGCCAAATTTAAATCACAAACATGGACTTCAAAAACTTAATCGTGATTTTTTCGTCTCAAACCTTTTTTTTTCTGTCAAATTCTGTCCGTTAAACCGGGGTCTGTTAAATTGAGGGTTTACTGTACTTTGAAATAAAGAAAGTAGAATCTGAGTATTACAAGGCAACATATCAGAACTTACTGTATTACTGTGCAATTTCCACATTTTGAAAATGTAACGATTGACAGAGGTGAAGATGATACAGCAAGTAACAGTAGCAGAGAGTACAAAAATTCTACAAAAGACAAGTGATTGTGTTGTTAACTGGACCAAAATTTGAATTTAAAGTTATGTATTATCCATAACACTGTTACCATTCAATGCATACCGTGTATGCTACATTACATTGCATTATCTACAACCAGTACATATAATAATATCATATGGAGTAACTGGTGTTAGTTGCACTGTGGCAGAATATACTAATATATATCTTTACATTTTTTTGATTGGTTTCAAATCATTGATCGTTCAGTAATTCACCCAGAAATTATTCATATCATCATCATCATCATCATCACTATCACCATGATAATGATGAATAATAGATATTGGTTTGGAAATGGTGATAGATAGAGAAACTGTTATTGAAAGATAATAATTTGTTTTCAAGTCTTCAAGCACATCATAGAAAAAGATACCATAGTATGAAGACACAAGATTTTGTAGCTATTCTCTGTTACTTATGTACCACATACATAAAAAATTAAAACAGTATTTATTAATAATAATAATATGATTATTTATTTATAATAATATTGTGTAGTTATTAATAATAACTATTCATATATATATATGTATATTGTAACGCAACAGAAATGCGGTCCCCGACGTTACATAAAGAAAACTATTAAAAATAGAATAGGGAAGTAAATATTTATATCCCACACTAATAAAAGGGTCAGATAAATAAATTTATCATTGTATAAAAATAATAAGAATGCAAGGTAGTAGTAGTAATAAAAAATAAGAATGTAATAAAGATAATAGTGATAAGTCTCAATGTTCAGTGAGAGGTAAATAAATAAAAAACATTGATAAAAGTTGTAAGAAAGAAAACTAACATTGACTATTTTAAAGTGATTGATGATATGAAAATAGATAAGAATGAATCAATAAGGTACGTTATAAGTTAATCTAAAGTACTTATTATGAATTGTATAATGTTATGTTGTTATAATTTGTGTTATCATATGAAAGCTTACTTGTTGATAGAATGTCAAATAATGAAGTAATATGTATTATTCGTTTACTGTTGTAGAACTGTGATTGAACTCAGTTATTGAGTATTAATTAATTTCATTTTTCTTATGTGTGATCTATAGGTCAAGATAAAGTTATTGTTAGATATCATAAAGATAATTATTTGTGTACATGTACGTAGACAGTGTTAACTTGTTAACAAGTTAAATTCAAAAGTAGATCAAGGTATTATAAAAAGCCTAACAGCCAATAACACTATATCATAAATCAGATCAGAAAGGTTAGGTAAAGAATTTAATAACAAATACTAAATATAATTCAATAAGTTAGTAGAAACAATTAATAATAAATAATAAACAAACTCAAACTAAACAAATTATGATAATGCCATGGTGCAATGATATCGATAGATAATGTTTGATATCGGAAAAATAATATATTACAAGAAACAGGCTAAGAGAGAAAAACCAGCAGAAAATATAGAAATTAGTAAACAAGCAATAAATAAAATTGTATTTTGATATAATGGAAGTTTAGTAAGGAATTATTTTGATGATTGGAAGAATATTATATGAAAATATTACTATATAACAAAATATTGAATAAGAATAAAAAAAGTTGTTGCTAGGGACGACAAAATGAATATAATTTGTTGATTTTGATTATTGTAATTTATGACATGAACGAGAAGAGATTAACAACGAGATATGGTCTATTAAATACTAAATTAATATAAATTATAAAATACGTCAACATTCACAATAAATGAAGGACTAATTACCATAATTTGGGCCAAATAAACATTAACCAAATTGTATAATACAAAACGATAATAAGTAATTGAATTCAAAGGAATGACTTGGATTGCCCAATATCAGATCATGAAACGAATGTTAATTAAATGAAGTAATAAAACCAGATAAAGAACTACCTGAGTAAGGATTTAATCCTATAAACCAAACGAAATTAGAATAACCATCAAATCACATTGGACATCGCAGTTTACACCATACAATAGAAAAACGTATTTGGATCCAGAGTTTGTCGAAGCACGTAATCACAATTTTGGCCGTTGGTGAACAAAAGGAGCGGTATTTCTGCATCAACCCAGGACCAAGGATTCCACTTTTATTACAACTTTGAAGACAAGACTGCAGAGAATCATCTCATCTGCGTTTGATACTGAACGACAACTAACCAGGTTAGAAGCGAACAGCCTTCCCGAGTCGCATGGCCCAGCGAACGGTAAAAACTTCAATTAGATAAATAATATTAAATAAAATAACACTTTAATCTTGTAATATCTTGCATTCCTATTTATGTATTTTTAATCTTCCCTGCAGTTGAAAGAACCTTCACGCCCTGTATCTAAATAAAATATAAAATCTATCATAACTGAATTTAATATAACCATTGTACCGATCGATAATCGATTAACTCAAACTTATAGCTTTTTCGTATCTCAAGTAAGAACAATCTTATTGGATGTTAAATATTTGAATTAATAAAGAATCATTGTATAATTTCAAGATCTTATCCTTTATGTATTATTTAATGAAGTGTGAATAAGAAATAAACAGATAGAGAGTATAACAACTAATCACCGTACGTGGTGGGTTAACCTCTAAATTTCATTTGTCTTGGAACTGCAGCGCTTGTTGCGGACTTCTCAGATACCAAAGAGAGGAGAATTACATACGAAATTTCTCTAATTCTCTGCAAGGCAGAATAGGCTTGAGCGGAATTTTTGAATAACACCCTACATACATAAGTTTCATTCACACCAACACTTTTAGATTAAATAGAGAGATAAGGTAGTCATAATTATCTATATTACTATATCTAATAAACCAAGATATATAAGAAATTGGCATATTAAATAATCAAAGAGAGAAATAACAGAGAGGTTGTAACTTCTCAATTACTACAAATATATTTTACTCAAGGTCCCTAGTTCGGGGCCAATGAAACTACTCACTTTTTGCACATTAATAATTAATTCTTACCTTTAAGTTCGGGTCCAGAGTCGTACAGACGAAAACAGCTGCAGAAGGGATTATTTGGGATGAACGGTATTCATATACATACACAATTTATGTTAAAACAAATACTTCTAGTTTATAAAACAAGTTAATTGTTTAGTTTTGGTTTACTTTGATGAAAATTCAAAAATACATGGAATCAATAACAAATAATATAGTATTATAAAATCACACTGATTAACTGGAATACCTCTTAATTCTAACCTCTTACGCCATATGAACCAATACGTTTTCTTTATTAGAACTCATTAAATTATTAGTAGATAGTATTTGAATATTTTATTTGAAATCTCTAATTAAGGGTTTATTTGTACTTAACCAAATCCTGAGTTCTAGTTGTTTACGCCATTGCGCGTGGAAACTAAAGTTTACTCAATCACTTCACACTTCACATTTATACCGTTATTGTACAGGATAGACCGATACTGTTTTCTTTTGTTTTAATTAAAGTTAATTTAAGTGGTTCGCTGGTTCCACATTATGAATATGAAAAAGTCGGCCAACGTAGCTTTACTTGCCCTTATATGTTGTTGTGGGCTGGCCGCGCGTTACACTGTTTATACTGTTTTATACACGTTTTGTTTCTGTAATACTCTTTAGTATATTAATATTTGAATGGATAGGCCGCCTAATAATTACGGCCTATCCTACACCCGAGGCCACCGTTTTATTTTAATAAACTGCACTGTATGCTGCTGCTGGCTGTCTACTGTACCCTTTCTGATGACAAACTGCATACTGTGATTCACAAAAAGCCTGCTGCTGGGGCAGTTACGCAATGCGTCTAGACTGTTGTTTAGACTAACAGTGTATGTTGTACTGGGGCTCCTCACAGGTGAAGTCTGACAATTTGAAAATTCTGAATCGATATAAAATAAAATTAAAACTATGGGATCACACAATTCTGTCCCGTTACAATACCCCCCCCCCCCCAATAAGAGGTTGAAGGCCGAAGCGTTCAAACTCTTATTGCCTAAAAACCCAAGAAGATCAGCGAGGATATGGCGCCGCAACCCCCCCTGAACTTTCTATTAAAAGCATGGGTACTTAACCCCCCTAGTCCGGTGACTGCGGCAGCACCCATCCAACCTTACTGGACTTCTCTGTTCGAGATCCCAACACCATAAACTCGGACAGATACCCGCCACAGTATCGCCTGACTCTGGAACATTCAATTAAAAAATCAACAAATGGCCTTCCATCACTCCATATCCCACAACTGATTTGTCTCCTCTTAGCCGTACTGGTTCATTGACAACGTACTGGCTCATTTTATATTATAAAATATCTCTTAACCCTAGAAAATAGTGTTAATAAAACAGTATAGGTTTACAGTAGTACATATAAGTTCCAGTCAAATTGAATAATATTCCCCGTACAATATTGCCCAGCCAAAATGACACATTAATTATACAGGATTGCATTAACTCCTCATTATATAAACAATTATATGTACATCTTTTCCTTTAGTTTTCATTTTTAAAATGAATATTTTAATCATTGTTTACATCAATTAGCATTCGATTTATAATTTGTTTGAATTCAAATTGGAATAAAGTTAAATTCATTATTAAAAATCATCTTTTCAATTAATTTAATTACCAAATTAATTTAATTTAATTTCTCAAACTCTAAGTTATGGTAATTACCTCATTATTTCAATCTTATTTGTTCAAAACAACTTTATTTATTTAAATAACATTTTACAAAGGGGTAAAAAATATTATCTCCATTCCATCACATCAGATGTTTCTTTTGTTTCATAATAGGATTTACTCATGGCCATGATTCAGCAGACTACAGCGTTTTTGTTGTTGTCACCAAGCAGGACTGTAGACATTAGTCACAACAGACCACCTACCTGTTTACATAAACAGTTGTATGCCAGACTTGTTTTCATAAACACTCCGTCAGTCTAAACATTCTGCTTACCACATACTGACACATATACTTCCTACAAATTTTTTGTTTCTCTGAGTCTTGTAGTTAACATATTTATCTCTTATTTGTTACAATTCAAAGCAGAGTTAATTTTGCTTCATTAATAAAATTAACCTTTTTAAATTACTTTAATAATTTCTACTAAAACAATTTGGCTTTAGTTACTCATGGTTTTAGTTAGCATAGTTAAAACACTTAATACAAACACAATTCAAAATGTAATTCATTAATACCTCCTGTTAATTATTTTAGTGGAATAAAATATTATTATTTATTATTATACCTTTCCCTCTCATTACAAACATATGTTACACATAAGCTATAATCTACATTACAACAGAATACTATTAACACAATACATTTGACATTAACACATTTATTTATTTACAAATTTTCGCCATATCCAATTATTATTTGCCATACTTCAATATCGAGATCAGCCAGGTCATTACCATAAACGAGAATATTTAGAATGTCCTTCCTTGTTTATATTCAACCCCCATCGTCAAAGATTAGTCTGGTCTTTATATAACACTTTTCAATTTTATTGATACCCCACATATGGTTATTTTTTGTTTTATAACCACAAGAACTTATTTTTTCCATTGTACCAAAATAATAATCTTTAGGGTTTCCCCCCCAAAATTATCTTATCATAAATCAAGTCGACATTAGTATTATTCATAAAGTCTCCGTCAGTGTATTTATTCAACATCAAGTAATTTATTTTCTCATCATATTCATCAAAATAATTATCAAACTGTATTTTATAAGGTAAATCAATTTGCTCCTCTCTCTCCATACATAAATTCTGTACTAGTATTTCATAATCTCTATTCAACTTAAATATTTCGGTTTCTCTCTCTTTAATTCTCTCATCACAATATTTCTCCCAACATTTCACATTCTCATTCCATACAGAGGGCAACACAACATTATTACAACATCTGGCTTTTCCAGATACACATATATAATTTCTTTGGTATTTTAAAGACCTTTTGTCTTTTACAAAAAGTAAAGAGGAACCTTTGTCCTCCAACAATACTGGTGAAGCATTTTCTTCACCCACAACCACATCACGGGAAAATTCTACCCTCTGTACACTCTCTTCATTTAAACTACCTCTATACTCCCTTTCATTATGATCACTAAATACTCTCACCTCAACTACATTTCTATTCTCAATGTCACTACTACTATCTCCTGTATCACTTTTTGATACCACATTTGATTCACATTTATTGTCTGCTTTATTGTCTATCATACACACACTCTCTCTTAACTCATCTGTTTCTCTTTTTATTTCTCTACATATTTCATTAATTCGCTCATCAATACTACACAATGAATTATTTAATTCGTCAAACTTAGCATCATTAGTGTCAAAACGTTTACTTAATTCACCGAATTTAATCTCATTAGTGTCAAAACGTTTGTTTATATCGATACTCATTACATCGAATTTAGTCTCAAATTTTTTCTCATTATTGTCTAAGCGATTATTTAAGCCATTTAATTTACTGTTAATTTCGCCCTTAAATTCATTAAAATTATTGCTTAACATCATACTTTGTTTTTCTAGCATTACTTGTATCATATTCACTATATCGTTGTCATTTTGCTTATTTTGGATAGGCGTTGAATGAATTTTAGCGCCTTCCATTGTCACTGATTCTGTTAGGCTTATTTCTTTTATTACCGTTTCGGTTATTATTGTATTTACTTGATTGTCTGTACTTGTACTAGTCAAGTCAACGTTGTTGACTTTATCACTGTTACTCTCCATTTTTTAATAAATATATACTTGTAAATGTATACTTCGTAAACTACACACTCGCCCTCACTCCCAAACAACCCGTTCTGCAGCTTAATTAGGTCTGGCGAATGTAAGATGTAACTTACTCTCGCGTCACTGTTACGGGGGCCATTTGTAACTTCTCAATTACTACAAATATATTTTACTCGGGTCCAGAGTCGTACAGACGAAAACAGCTGCAGAAGGGATTATTTGGGATGAACGGTATTCATATACATACACAATTTATGTTAAAACAAATACTTCTAGTGTATTAAACAAGTTAATTGTTTAGTTTTGGTTTACTTTGATGAAAATTCAAAAATACATGGAATCAATAACAAATAATATAGTATTATAAAATCACACTGATTAACTGGAATACCTCTTAATTCTAACCTCTTACGCCATATGAACCAATACGTTTTCGTTATTAGAGCTCATTAAATTATTAGTAGATAGTATTTGAATATTTTATTTGAAATCTTTAATTAAGGGTTTATTTGTACCTAACCAAATCCTGAGTTCTAGTTGTTTACGCCATTGCGCGTGGAAACTAAAGTTTACTCAATCACTTCGCACTTCACATTTATACCGTTATTGTACAGGATAGACCGATACTGTTTTCTTTTGTTTTAATTAAAGTTAATTTAAGTGGTTCACTGGTTCCACATTATGAATATGAAAAAGTCGGCCAACGTAGCTTTACTTGCCCTTATATGTTGTTGTGGGCTGGCCGCGCGTTACACTGTTTATACTGTTTTATACACGTTTTGTTTCTATAATACTCTTTAGTATATTAATATTTGAATGGATAGGCCGCCTAATAATTACGGCCTATCCTACACCCGAGGCCACCGTTTTATTTTAATAAACTGCACTGTATGCTGCTGCTGGCTGTCTACTGTACCCTTTCTGATGACAAACTGCATACTGTGATTCACAAAAAGCCTGCTGCCGGGGCAGTTACGCAATTCGTCTAGACTGTTGTTTAGACTAACAGTGTATGTTGTACTGGGGCTCCTCACAGGTGAAGTCTGACAATTTGAAAATTCTGAATCAATATAAAATAAAATTTAAACTATGGGATCACACAATTCTGTCCCGTTACAAGGTACGTACTCGGTAGATAACAGTATATATATTTATAACTTATATTCTTATATAACTATACGTATATATTATAACTAAATGAATTATATTCTTTTAGAGGTGTGGAGTTGACTTGTAAAGTCTCACATTGCAGGCGTCAATTTATAATTAAACGAGTTGTACTGATGGTTTCAATTGGTTATAAGCCACACGTTGGTGTGCCAATTTGTTAGTAAACCGTACCGTTTGTATTTGTGTACCGTTAATTATTGTTTTTGAGTTATACTGTTTTATTACTATGTTCGATCATTGTTATTTATCACTGAATAAAATTGTACTCACCACAAATCTTGACTACGCTGCTTCACTATCCCTGAAATTATATTCAACAAATTTATTAAGTATCTAGGTTGTTTTACTTATTTGGGTTGTGGAGGAACTATGGTCAATCAATCTGGTAGTTTGTCGTAAATACTTCTATAAAATTATTATAGCTCGATTCGCTTCACTCTAGTTGTCAGAGTGGTTAACAACAAATTCCTAAAGTAAACCTCACCAGTCTTTTGGTTCTTAATAATTTACTAATAAAAGAAATAAGCGTATCAAACCAGTAATGCTGTACAAATGGCGATTTATTTATAACTGGTATTCAGTGTTAAAATTGATTTTATACATTGTAATTCATTTATAAATTGTCATACATTCGTGTACGTTTGACTCTTGCATCTCAGGGTTCATTAAATATGTTAGTTTTAAAAGCTTTTTACATTTAAAGTGAGTTCTTGGAACTGCAACATACGAATTCTGAAATGTCTGTGTTCTCATTAAACTTGGTCTTAATAATAGTAATAATAGAAGAGCGATTACATTAAAATTAATAACTTAAAATGTTAACACAAGTAAATTCATTTGGGCTAAATATTGACATGACCTTTGGTTGTTATTTGTTTACAAAATGAATAGGTAAGATTAACCTCAATTATCATTAACTCATATTTAATAAACAAGTATGTTAATTAATCAAATTATTATATTATTTGAATTATCTTTTATACAAATAATTAATTAGTTTATTATTTACTGAAACAAAATAATAATATTAGAATTGATTTCATCAGTCATAGTTGGTCACTATGTGCCTTAAAGACGTTTGTTTATATACTAACTTGCATTAATCATTCTCTAGGTTCTTTGAACTATAACATTGTAATTAAGCATGCTGATAATTGTTCGTTAATTATTAAAAAAGGATATTGATTATTATATAAAGGTACGGTAACTCTTAAACTATTACCCTAAAGTTTGTTTATACATGGCTGACACCATTGCAGGTTATCTTTTAACCCAAAAAAATTTAAACAGTTTTACTATTAATGATAAGAAAATAATTGTCCACAAGTGGCATTTGTTAATTAATAATGTTTTGTTTGTTAGTGTATCATTATCAAAATGTTTACACTTGACTTATAATGTTCACTGGTCTTGACCTATATATATCAACAATTTTCTTTCTCAAGTATCAATTATTTTTTATTAATTGCACTATACTTCCCTTTAATTCGTATGGCATTTTATTTCACCACACTTCTGGTGTTTTATTTAGCATTCAGTGCTATTAATTATTATTACTACACTACACTGTTATTTAAATACACTTCACTTCGCGTTGACTAGGTTATCTGTATATCAACAGATGTCGCCGCACAGAACTATGGGTATAAAGATGGCGGATTTCTTGGCGCGGAGCGATAAACTTCTCTCGTCGATTACTCTGGACAAACTGTGTCACATTTCGTGTCTTCTTCACCGTTCCCAGTGGCATCCGCCATGTGAATCTCGATTTTAATCGCTCTGATTGGTTAACAATTGATGACATTACATTGTTTGAACACACTCCCTCGTCTACATAATTAATTATTTTGCTAAAAGCATGCGTTTTTGGGTTTGAGAGTTCAAAAGTGACGCTCACCCTTTTTTCCAAATTTTATGAAATATTTTAAAACAGATATAAATTCCTTATAACACCTGGGATCTTTAATCCAGCTTTATAATCATTTGTAAAATGTCTTGCTGATTATTTCGATATCCCACATGCTATAATTCTGTCTGATTAACAAAGATTATTTTTAGAACTTGTGTCTACTACAATGTTTCTTTATTAAATCTAATTTATAATCTTTTAACTAACACTTTGTAAGTATTAATACATAGTAGCACTAATATACAGTCCCTTTCTATAGTTTAGTTACTAAATATGTACTGATTTGAAAATTAAACCTTAGTTTTAGGCCTAATCTTCACTATGCTTGAGGCATCATGCATTGCATTTACTTATTTTGATTTAAATGTTGCATCTTATTAGTGTGTATTAAGTCACACTTAAACTTAAACAATCATAGCAACTTTTGGTTAACTTTGTTTGGATTCATTGATGCCATTTCTAATGTATTTTGTTATTAATAAACCTATGACTTGTTACACAAGCCTGCATCCTGTTATTTATTCTTATATCTATATAAATATATTTTTATTCAGTTAATATTTTGTTCATAATTATTGTTATTGTCTATTAGTAAGTATTACAACAGGTGGTTTTACCTTTACATACTTTCTTGCCTCAATTATATGAATTGTGTACAAGGCTCCTGTAGGCCTATGATCCTATCAGTTAGTTTTACTTGTGGTAATACAATTATTCATTCTCACTAATTGTTACTGTCTTATACTTATGGTTAATTACATGGTTCAACTTCTGGTGAAGTTAATTTTGTCCAAGAGAGGCCTTTTTTCTTACATTTTATCATGAAATTCACCTAATTTTGGTGTGCAGTTAGGCATCATGGTAATTACTGTTAATACTCAGTAATACATGGTTTAGTATGTTATTACCTTATTCTAAATTGAACATCTTATTTACTAACAAGTTTTACAATACATTTTCCTTGCTTGACATTCTATATTGTTTGTTATGATTAGTGAACTTGCATTTTGACTGCCATTGGTCATGTTCATTTAAGATTTTATTAATAATTGATTGATCAGTATAAATATTATTTGGTTTCTTCACCAATAGTTAGTCGTTTATATACTGATCATTTAAGGACTATTTACCGATAGTTAAACTTTGTACATTTGTTGTTATTAACCATACACAATGTGTACTTTTACAATTTGTCATATGCTTGATGTTGTTTTACATTATTTTCATTAATTATGATATCTAATTGATTTAATTTCTGCATAAGAATTGTCTTTAGCTATTTTAGGTTCACATGAGTATTACATCCATTGGCTTTACATGATTTTTAATCTTTATTTTATTACTTGTTAGTGTAAATTCTTTACTGGCTAGGTTAGGTTGACCATTGTTGACACCTTCTGATACTAGCGTCTACGTGTGCATTTCCATATGTGATGGGACACGGCACAATGGTGGGGGGGAGACAACACTGTCACTGTTTCTGCTGACACTAGCGCCTTGATGTCAGTTTGGTTTAGCTATACACTATTGTTGTAAGCGCACTGTGCTGTCAAGTTCAAATAGATTATATATTAATGTAATTCAATTGCCTACAACGCAAAGCATTACATTTCGGACTCGTTGGTGGCCGGCTTATCAGTTTCCTATAGTATCCACTGCTGAGAGTGATTTTGGGTAGCCGGCTCACTGCACATGCTTTAGTCTCCGGCGCCTTCGGCGCCTCCGAGGTTACTAATAATAAACTCGCGGTGGGCTCAACGCAAAGCTTTAAACCGCCGTTTGGGCTCAACGCAATTTTGAACATGTAAGAATCATGTAAATTTTGTTTTGAAAAAGCGTCACGCGTCAACAACAGCTGGACCTATGTCATTTCTCACCGTCTCGTTGATAGAGCGGCAGTGTTGACTCCCCCCACCATTGTTTTCGTGTCCCATCACATTATAGAAACGCACACATAGACGCTAGTACCTTCTGATTACAATCAGTTTACATGTTTGCATTTCACTATTTATTTTATACATTTTAGATTATTCATAAATAATATCATTTATTATTCATTATTCTGAATGTCATTGTTCATTAATTCTTATAATTTAAATACATTTATCAATTATTCAGTTGTCTTTTCATTGTCATAGGGTAACATAAAATGATTTTTTTGTTGTACCTCCCATATAATCTTTTGTTGTTATTTTTAACACTAGTGTATTATTTACAATCATTTGGTCATTATTTCACTCTCCTACCTTTTGTTATACATCTTTTATTTAAATTAAGTTTCATTTAATGTCATGGTTAAGTCATTGAATAGGGTTTGTATGTTGTTTTTATTTTTTATTAATTATTTTTCTCAATCAAAAACAGTATTTCTACTCTCTTCAGTTGTTATATTCTCTTCACTATTTATTTATTCTCTTGGTTGGGTTAAGTCAATTCTTCCCTATTTCAAACTTATTTGTTTAACATCATTCCCTTAATTTTTATTTTATGTATGTTTCAGTTTTCTTCTCACTACCTGATCTATTGGGTATGTTGGGTCAATATTGGTCTAGTTTATTGTCAGTTGTCGTCATTTCTTTCATAGTCAATTATATTTATTAATGATGATTTCTTTACTCTTCTCAGTTAGTTCGTAATTTGGTCTGCTTCCTTCTTGAAAGTTTAAGATTGGTTGTTCTGGTAGCATTGGATTGATCAAGAATGTTGCTTGTTGATGTTTGTGTTATGTTGATGATATATACTGTTACAATATATATATATATATATATATATATATATATATATATATATTGTGATGTTTTCAATTTGTTTCTTCTGCAAGTAGATAATATTGAATATTCTTTTTAACACCTGACGCACGTTTCACTGAAAAATATCAGTATCAGGTGTTAAAAAGAATATTCAATATTATCTACTTGCAGAAGAAACAAATTGAAAACATCACAATTTATATAATTACTGCAAGAAACATCGAGTTACTTATACAGAAAATGATATATATATATATATATATATATATATATATATATATATATATGTTTCCTTGTTTTATAGGAATGAGACTCCGGCATTATTTCAAGTACTACAAGAGAAAAGAGTTGACAGAGCTGGTGCTGCTATGATGGCATCAACACATATCTATGATATGACAAATGTTTCGGGGACTGGTGGTAAACGGGCTCAGGATACTGTTGAATTAGCTCTGGATCCCTCAGAATTAGATCTAGTTGACACAGAAGCAATGGCTGCTAGGTATGAACAGCAGATACGTGAACAACAGTCTCAGTTACAAAAAGAGGACTTATCTGATATGTTAGCAGAACATGTTGCAAGACAAAAGGTTTGTTTAAAAATTTTGTAGTGTTTTTATATAATTTTATTTTGCATATTTTTATTATAGTAACTGATCTGTCAATTTTTCTTTTCAGAATAAACGGAAACGTCAGCAGACACAAGAAAATAAACAGGCAAAGAAATACAAAGAATTTAAATTTTAGAATAAAATTATTCGGATGTGTGGAAATTGAAGCAGTTTGTTTGTGATGTCAATGTTGTTTTATGGAGTTAATAAATGTTTTGTATAAATAATGTGCAACTCACAATTTGAGTATAAACTTGTTTTTACAATTGACTATTTAATTAATTTAATATTTTTTGTTATTTTTACTTTGAGTTAGAACGCAAGTCAAATGTACAGCTGCCTGGAATGAAGTAGATCGAATCTCCATAGAGAGGACGGAAGACCAGTAAATTGTTTTAAAAGCCGGTGACCATATAGGTAAACATAGAAACATTTACACCATAATTTATGTTGTTGGGTCTGTCCTGCCCACAGTATTCATCCAAAATCTGGACAAGGGGTTCAGTTTACACCCATGTAGTGATGATGAGTATAGGAAACATGTATATCCATTTCAAACAAGTCCAACATAGAATGAAACATTAAACAGACTGTAAATTGAGCTGAGTCCATTTGGCCAGTTCTGTCACAACAGTCACCATTCCAGAATATTACTCAGCCCTTCTGCCATTTTCTTGGGTATTCACTGAAATTTGTAGTCTTTTTTAATAACAACTGTATCAGTTTTAGAATACAAAATATATTTACTTATAAGAATCAGCAGTATCCATTGTACACTGTCTTACAGATCATATTGATGGTAGACATAATATTGTGTCCTGAGTAGAAGATCGAGTTGTAGTGTTCTCCAATTCCAGCACATTTCATTTAGCCCAGTGAATTGTAGTACATGACCATTAAAATGCTAATGCTGATGATGATGCTGAGTTTGTTTTGGGAGCGACATAAAGGTGTAGCAAAAAGCAGGTGTTTTGAATACAACAAAACCAATACTTCTTTTAATTTTAAAACAATTATAAACACATGAACTGCATGCTTGTACATTGCTATTTATGAAATACGCAGTCACATTCATGTATTAAATATTATATCCTGCAGGTGACCACAGTTTTGACATTTACACTTTCACATTCTGGCAGGAAAGTTGTCTATAGTATGTTTCAACATCGTGATATACATATTTCTGATTGTTTTTGAGCTCAGCAATTCTGCTAGGATGCATTGCCTATACCTTATGTTTAAGGTGCCCCCACAGAAAAGAATTACAAATTGATAAGTCAGTTGACCTGAGGGATGACAAGATGTCACCGTTCCTGGAAGTGATGTGGTTTCTGAAAGTCTGCATGGTTTGAAATTATCGCACAGTAATGCATAGCCAGTCTTTCTGAAACCAAAATGGCTCATCTGAAGGGAAGCAAGTCCTTGCTTATCTTCGAAAATGTAAGTAGATTCTTTTGAGGGGGGGGGGGAATTAATTTATAAAAATGTAACACTTTGCAGTCTGGTATATGATTACACTAAAAACTCATTTATCCGAATTTGATGGGGCCATGCCCATTTCGGATAAACCGAAACTTCAATTTAAATAATAATAATAATCATATGGAAGTACAGTAACTTTATTTAATAATAATAATTTAAAAGTTAGTTACAGTGAATATGACACAATAAACTATAAAACGGCACCATACTGTAAATTATAGTTTCTACACTATTGGAACAGTCCTATTGCTTTTTCGTACTTACCTGCCTTTTTCATATTTTCGTGGCACTGTAATGTTTTGTTATTGTTCAATATTTGCACATATTACTTATGAAATAAAAATCTTTTTTAGTCAATTGTGTCACTAATATGTATATAAAATTATTGCATTTCTATAAAAAAGTTAGTTTTCAAAAATACAAAACAAATTGTACACAAAGTTTATCTGGAAACTCTGCAGTTTTTATCTAAAATCTTTCAATATATCATTCAATATGAAGGGAGTATTATTCTCATTCAGTATTTCACTCGTTATAAAAAAATGTATATTGTTACAACACAAATAAGCCACCCCAGTACCAGGGATAAAAAAGATAATTATAAATATAAAATAATACTTTATATTAAATAAAATGCTTAATATAAATAAAATATAAAGACAATGACTCGACAAACGACGACATGACCCAACCCAAGTGATTGACCCAACAAAAGGAAACAAAAGAAGAAGAGAACCACGAAAAACAAACAGGAATAAAACCAAAGAAGAGAAGAAAGTGACAAACCTAAACTAAACAAAAATGAAACAAATTCATGGAATTGAATGACTCAATGGAACATGTTAAAATGAACCCAAAGGAGAAGGTGGAAAAACAAAGTATTAATCAAATACAGTGAAAATGAAAAGAAGGGAAATGAATAAAAATGAAAACTAATGATGATACCAAAACAAGTAATAAAGAATATGAGCAAGAGAAATAATGCACTCAAATGTAATATTGGAAACTAGACCAATAATTAACCTATGAAAAAAAAAGTAAATGTTATTATCCGTTAATGGACAATACTAATGGAATTGAAAGAAACCCAATTAAACAATGTTAAAAATATAAATATAAAAAGCAAACTAACCACAATGTAGAATTAGATGTAATGATAGAGACATAAAGAAATATAATTGTGAATATTATTAATGAGATATTGTAATGAAAGAGATAGTACGGTAGTGAGATAATAATTAGAGGGATTACCCATTCAGAAACACTTAAAAAACAAAAACATTTGTGAAGTGCAAAGTGAAAGTGTAAAAACCCCAAAGTGTAATGATAAAGAAAGTACACTAATAAAATTATAATAAACTATAAATAATTTAATAGTGAAGGTGATGATTGAATGAAAATAGTGTAAAATAAAGAATGGTAATATAATGAAAAATAGTGAATGAGAAAATCATTTAACAATTAATAAATCCAAAGGAAACACTAAATGATAAAAAGTGAAGTATATTAGTAATTAAGAATAGCAGTAAGTATAAACTGATAAGACAGTATTTAATTAAGAAAGAATGTTATTATTAAATTTAAGTAAATACAATTATGATTAAAAGGGAGAATGCCCTGAAGGGAAAACCAGATAGTGTTAACATGGAGGGAAAGTAAAGATTGTTTAAAAATTAAGTAGGTAAAACAAATTCATAAACACCCATGTTATAAGGGATCGTTATAAATTCATAAAAGTGATGTTGTTTATCACACTAAAAAATAATATAAGATAAGATGAATTGTAAACAAAGATTAGCAAATAATAGTTAATAATTATTCAAGCAAGTTTATGAATTGGATATGGCTGGTAGAGTTATACAGACCATAGGCCTAAATATTATAAGTAATAAGATCAAAAAGTAGTAAATAATAGCCACAGTGTTATTATTGGCAAAGGAAATAAGTAAAAAAGTTAAGAAATATATGACTAGAAAACGAGGGAACCAAATAGTAAACCATTATGTACAAAATAATACTGGCATAATAATAACACATAAACAGACCCAAAACACAACAATAAATTATACAACCAATTATAATAACAAAATAAAACCCATTAGGCTAAAAGGAAGTGTAATTTATATGAAATAAGTCAAATACCATAATGGCTACTTAGGTCTATGAAAATGCCTAACTGTCAAAAACAAACAACTACAAATTGTAATGAGTTAACTAAGAAATTAGCAAATCCGAGGCGAATGAATCACCAAGGATAAATTGTAAATCATTTTTAAAACAAAATATGATAATAAGCATTTAAATACGAAAATAAATGTAATTAACAAGTATTAACATAGTTGTAAAAACATAAAACCTAAATTAACCCAAACTTGTGGGGTATCAAAATAGTCTATGAAAGGAAATACATACTGTAGTGACAATATTTAATAATCAGGAAGGAAGATAGAGGAATAACCACAGTCAGAATATATACGAGGATTTTGAAAAGAATTCAAATTTTGATAACAATGGATTTATATCAATCTCAACCAATCAGAATTCTTTGGTTACCATAGAAACCACCGTTGAAGACGAAATTACCGTTGAATACCGTTACTCGTAAAGCGTCAGTCTAACAGGACAGAAGCCAAAGTTTGGAAGACCAATTTTTTTAATAAAATAATGTAAAACAGTAAACGAAGTTCATAACCATGACTGTATAAGAAGTTGACGAACCATTAGAGCAGTCCATTCAAGATCCAGGACCATAAAACTGAGAATTAACAGAAAATTATGACCACACATTATACGAAAAGGACGCCAGACCTACTTAAGTCCAAAAATCAATGAAAATAGAACTTATTGCAGCCTAATCCTCTTCCGATCCAATGAATGAAAACACCAAGTCATGCTGATGTGTTAAGTACCATTGAAGTACCTTATTTCAAAAAACCTAATCACTCTAAATTTTACTAAAGGTAAATTAATCTCACTATAAACCGAATATTTCTCTTTCAACGATTATTTAAGAAAAATAAACACACTGAAAATTTGTTAACATAAAATCTAACCTCTTGTTGAAATACGAACTTTTGAACCACATTTAACGACACTACAGAACAGATTGTAAACACACACCTTATTATTTATGTACACTTAGAGTAAGGTAAAATATTTTTATTGTAATCATAGGAATTCTTTGCTTTATAATCAAAAGAAACCACCGATTTTGTTAACGGAATTAATTGTAATATCTAAACGTTCAGCTGCCATGCTGAGGCGGATACTTCGTTACAGAATCGATTTCGTCAGCCTTGAGAGGAAGTGTTTCATGTAAAAAGTCGGTGCAAATTTTTTATAATCTAATTGTCAAATTGAACATTTTAAGTATCACCCATTAAAAATAACTATTACAGGGAGTAACCGTTGTTATTATTTCATAGGGAGTGCATTATATTACTTGTGTTTATTTACAAAAGCTAGGTTTGATGAGCAGCGCTCAAGTTGCCATTTGTACAGCTGTCTACACGATTCAGAAGGCGGCACGAGCGGGAATTATTTGAACGCCCGACTGTCGCAGCTGAAAACACTTTATTAAGTAATTTTAATTGTTTTAATAAACAATTTGGCGCCACCCAGGATTAACACACCCCTATATTTATAAACAGGTAAGGTTACTGCCGTGTTATACTGGTAATTACCGCAATGCTACGGACATCGTTAGCATAAAATTGATGTAATGACCCCAGTGCGAGACGAACGCACTAACACTTTATACACATATAAAACTGGTTCACATTTTACAGAGACTAACCAAACGTATAGTTACAATATAAACCCCTCCAAAAACACAAAAACTACTACTACAAAACATACTAGAATCATTTTGTGATCATGCTGCATCAGCTGTTTACAAATTGATTTTTTTTAATGAATCACATTATATGTATGAAAATTGTATGTAGTGAGTGCTGTACGTATGCCATCATATATTAATACTGAAATATTACATGTGGTGGGAACTAATGTGTACATATAATGTAATAGTAATGTGTAAAAAACTCATGGCCCGAGATATACTTGGGCTTAGAACAGAAGGTGGTAACTTGCTACCTTGCTGTATGTGTGATTCAAAAGTCATTGGTGTAGTGGAGCATTGTACTGAATGCCATTCGGTATATTGGTGTAGTGAAGTGTCAGCCCTTGGTAGATCATATTGATTGCATTTTATATGCAAAATATTTTGTATAATATTATTATTACAAATTGTACTTTATGCCTTAGACATATACCTACTATAAATGCAGAGATCCATTTTTCCAACATAAGAATAAATAGACACAAGTTGAAACACTACTAATTTACATGTGTAATGGAACAAACGTTTTGGTAGGGCTCACCATCACCCTTGACCTGACTGATATAGTGCAGTGTTAATATTCAAAACAGTTGGGCTGAGGATGTTGGAGAGTACTATCAAAATAATTGTTCTATTGTACAAACAAAATAGTGGTGTGACAGCTTGTGATTTTTATTTTATCTCCAGCATATGTTGTTACACGCCACTTAACTATATGAATTATAGTTTCTCAGAACTCTCATTGAGAAAGGACTGAGGATAGATGCTATAGAATTAGCAATCTAATTGTGATGTTCGATGTCAGACTAGCACAGAATAAGAAGAAACATGCAAAGAACAGCTGCAGCAACCAGTGTCACAACATATCTTTTAAGAGCGGTATACAGAACTGGATACATGAATTGGCCCCTTCTATGTTCCATTTGACAAAGATATTTTTCTATAGAATTTCATAATGAGTAGTACTATTGAAAGACAATGGCATGTAAACAAAAACCAGTTTTCACACGGACAAGTCCGCTTTGAAATTCTGAGTGGCAGGAGGGGTAGTAAAGAATCAGCTGTCATGCAAATGCTGTCAAATGAACGCGTTGCCAACATATGTGTTGTGTTAGTTTCTTTGTTATTTTGAGGTGCTATTGTTATTCCCGTCTTCATTTTGCTATTATTATTTCTATTTATTATTAATTATACTATTAGTTTAGAGTAATTTGTTATGATCATTATTTAATTTTGTAGTTAATTTACTTGTATCGTTACTTTAATTCTGTCAGTACTTATCTCCATAATTATTACATTAACATCCATTAACACATCTTTTGTTGTTAAAATGGATACACCTCCTGCTAGCTTGACAGTAATTTGTGAAAAATTACATACACATTATTCACAATTAAGAACAAGAAATAATTTTGAATCTTTTACAATGTATGAGAGAAGAATCAGTTGAAGGCATAAACATTCCAATTGTTTTCAAACATTACTACATGCATCTGAGTTATAAACTCGCAGGTTATCATCTGTCGCATAAGAGGGAGAAAAATTACAAATGTTTAAGAGCCAGAAAAAGACCTAATTCTACCTTAGTCCACAGACAAGTGCTGTCGATTTTGACATCCATGTTATTCTTCTGACTCTTAATCAATTTTACGTTACTCCAGTGCTATGCTCATTGCTACCCATAATTGAGAAAACAACATTTAACAGCCAAATTAGTTCCCATTGAATATTAGTTCTATTGTGATGTCAAAATATCAAATATTGCATGTTATAACTCGAGGTTTTTCACTTTAAAATGAAAGGAAATTTAGAGAGTGAAGTGGTCTAGTGTTAAACAGTTTCCATGAGTAAACAAATATGAACAATTGATTCCTAACAATGATTTTCGTGTAACAAAAAACGTGTGAATATGAAACACTCATTTGAAATTGTTATTCCTTTATGGTGAGATAAAAAATAAAATGTAGCCAGTCATTGAGGAACAGTGGAGTCTGCACATTGCATTGTGGTAAGTGCTGGAGTATGAAGGCTGTAGTTTTGACATCTCGGCACCAGACAGTGGAAAGAAAAAGAGAGAGAGAGAGAGAGAGACGTGTTTGTAAAACATTCTGATATGTAACATCAGCAAATTCGGACACATGTATTATTTTAGTTATATTTACTGATTTATTTATCTATTGCTTCTTCATAAACATAAACAAATGTGCTTATATTTATTTTGTTTAAATGTTATGTTTACAACTAAATATAACATAATATTATTTTCTTAGTTTTTCATGGTTTCAGAGGGTACTACTGTATGACACCACACTCATAATTTTATCTTGGGCTTTTAATTATGATTATTTTACTTATCAATCAATTTAATTATTATTTTAATTTTAATAATACTTATTATTTATTTTGTCTGAAATAATAAATTGTGACAGCAGCTAACTGTCCAAGTACGGGGGGGGGGGGGGGGCAGATTTTACAAAAAGACCTGAATAAATAATACAAAAGTTTTGTTTACTATTACATATCTTACTCATAGTTTGGCTGCACCGAACCTTTTGACAGGTTCCACATCAGTACTCCCCTCTGCGTGTACACACCTCGTACATACTGATGCTTTTAGCTTTCAATTTTATTATACATACAAGAACACCAGTGAGACTTCTGTGATCAGGAATATTTTGTATATGAATTAGTTAGCTCACTGATTAATTTTTAATTTCTTCAGAGTAATATACAAAGTACAGTAGAACTCCAGTTATCCGAATCGATATAAGGAAATTTCAAAAATGCAATTTCTAAAAAAAAAAGTTTATTCAAATTGCAGTTACCGTACTAGTAAAAAACATCGTAAGCATATGAAATACATACAAGACTGTGTTAGCTATCCATCATAGTTTACGTACTGTTCAGTACAATGTTTTCTCACCTACTGCTCGCATCCTTAAAATAGAATGTCAAGGACGCACCCATCCCCCGTCAGGTCACCCACCTCTCTCACATTTATAGTTGATCAGTGTCTTGCTGTCTATTGTGTGGTGTATGTCGTGCGTTCGGCTTATACAGCACAATATTTTGCCAAGTTGTTTTCACGTAGTGTATATATCAAATGTCTTCTAAAAGGAAACATGTCTTATTGTCGATGACAGACAAAGTGAAAATAATTGAACAGTTAAAAAAAGGAGTGTCTGGCAAACAGTTGGCCGAAACTTATAGTGTAGGTGCAGCCACTATTTCTGATATAAAAAGAAACAGTTCTTCGATTTTGAACTTTGTTTCTAATTTGGAAAGTGGAGATGGAATGTCATCCAGAAAAGTGATGAGAACGGCTGAAAATAAAAACCTAGAAGATGAAGTTTTTAAATGGTTTTTGCAGCAACAGTCACTTGGAAATCCTCTGTCCCTTTGTGAAAAGCAAAAATGTTTGCTGAAAAGATGGGTGATTTATCCGAATTTAAAGCGAGTAATCGTTGGCTATGTAATTTTAAGGCTAGACATGGTGGTATTCGGAAGTTAGATTTAAGTGGAGAAAAACTTTCTGCAGGTAACAATGCAGCTGATAAGTTCATTAGAGAATTTAAAACAACGAAAAACTATGATCCTGAATTCTGTACAATGCCGATGAAACAAAAATTGATTGAGAAGCATTGCCTCCTTATAAACTTTGGCCTCAAAGGAAGAAGCTAATGCTCCTGGTCACAAAATTAGTAAAGAACTTGTGACAGCCCTTACTTGTGCCAATTCAACAGGCAGTCATCGACTCCAGTTGCTTTTAATAAGAAAATCGAAAAATCATAGAGCTTTCAGAAGCGTTAAAAAGTTTCCGAACGTACACTAAAATCAACCAAAAGCGTGGATGACAACAGCGTTGTTTTCAGAATCGTTAGAGGAAACGTTTATTCCGGTGGGAAAAAAGGGAAACATCTTGCTTCTTATTGATAAGGCACCAATCCTTCAGTGGATCTGTTGGAAAGAAGAAGCGGACATTCCTGCCGGCAAATGTAACGAGTTTGTTGCAACCAATGGATCAAGGCTTAATAGAATGTATGCAATGCCATTACAGAATGCAACTTTTACATAACCTGCTGTTAGCAGATGAAGATGAAAAAGGTACAGTAGGATACCATAAGAAAATTGATTTAAAGGACTGTTGTTATAGCCGATTAGTGGAATTTGTTGAAAACCGTAACTTTAAAGAAAAAAGGGAATGAAATTTTGACAAAATAACAAATCCAGGAAGAAAAATAAGAGGCATTAAACAAGAAGGAAGAGCAAATAGAGCAAAAGAAAGTTCGAAGAAAATGAAGCTGTATCAACTGAAGACATCCAGAAAATCATTGAACAAATTCCTGGCTGTTCCAAGTGTAGCAAACAAGTTTCTACATCAAAACAATTGACTTTAACATGTTCAGCTGAAAAATTATAAATATGTGTATTATTCTTAATTTTGTTATAGTAAAAGTGAACATTTTGCAAAACACGTGTGACCTGGTTTTTATTAAGATATTGATTCATATAATAAAAATAAACAAAAGTGATTTTTGAGCAATTTTCATATTTTCTTTAACAACTAACTTTTTTCTTATGTTTGTTCCAATTATCCGAATTATGTCTGGGACTCATTAGTTCGGATAAATGGAGTTCTACTGTATTATACAATATTAAACAATAAAGTTAAAAAACTGTTCACATGTGTTTATCATGACAGCACTGTACGGTAATGCCATAGTTCTCTGACAGTTCATCATGTTGGTGTTTCACAGTTATGTTGTTGACCACTGCAATTCCTTTCAAAGTGGCATCTGCTGTTGTCCCTGTTTAAATTAAAGCAACTAACAAAAATTTGACAGGAATTCAAGATGATCATTAATGAGTAGAACTGATGAAAAGTTCACTGGAAATCATCAATGTAGTAGTGTAGCAGAGCAAATGAATGTCATAAAGAGATAGATGTGAAAATCTTAACATATATGATCTTGATGTGATGATGTATGCAAAAATGATGCCAAAAACAGCAAAACTAATTATTGAAACTGAAGTTGAAATTTGCTCACTTTTTGTGGAGTAGTAAGGTGATAATTTACAACAAAGGATAAAACATGAGTGTACCGCAAATGATACGAAAATTTTTGTCATCCAGCCTCAATTAGATAAATACTATATAACAAATAAGTTCGGCCTCTATTAGATTCATCACATCGTATATGAATACTCTGAATTATTGAAATTTGTCATAACAAGCCTAAGTTTTGAATGCCCTTTTAGAAATCAACTACTATATGCATGATTAGATATTTCACAGCTTTATAAGATGTAGAAAGAGGAGGAAATCACTCAGGACCAAGGTGTTGGAAGATATAATGGTGTTGAAACAGTTGGTAGATGTTTCCATCTAAACGATATTGCAGCTGTCTATTTCCATAGTGCAGCCAAGTATTACTGTGATGCAAAAGTCAACGCCCTGTGGTTTTCTCTTGAATGGGTCATCATGCTTTTTCCACTTTCACAATAAAGAGAAGAATTTATTGTTGAGCTCAGGGGCAACCATCCCCCCCCCAAATTCAGTTATCCCCTCAGGCCGCCTGAACGGCGCCCGGCAGTGCATGTGCTCACACATTTGATATTTAAATGGTGGTATAAAGGTAACCAAAAAAAAGTAGAAGAGTTTTGAGTTACAAGAAAAACTATATTTTTACAACTTATTCAGAAAGTGAAAATATAAATAAAAAGAATATTGCAATTTTACATGTCTGTAGAGATTTTTTCGTTGTTCTCACTATATGAATAATTAAAATAAGGAGGGTTATTACAAGTTTTTTTTTTCAAATAGTCTTTTATTTATTTACCCCCCCTTTATCATAAAAAATGCTGTAAAAACATGCCCCCCCCAATTTTGATGGCAAAACTTGTGCCATGCACCCCCCCCCCTTCTGGGCACCACTGGTTGAGCTGGACTATGAATGCTTCCAAAAGAACACTATGACTAAACCCCTAGTCCACAACCATCTTTCTAAAACTCATCTTAAGGGTCTGCATGCACACCGCCATATTGAATTTCAAAGTCCATAAGAACAATGCTTTATTCACAAGTACATTTCTCCCTTAATCGTAAACGGAAAATTACAAACTAGGTGTACTTTTAAAGAACTCAAAAATCTGGACTGGATCCGCTATAACAAGTTGTAAAATTATAGTGTAATTCTGAAGCAGCGGACTGGACTCGCTTCATAATTTCATTGCCTTCGGAAAGATATATAATACAATAACGTTTATGTCTCCGATGACAATATTATTTACTTTTAAATGAAACTGTGTTCACAATGGTCTGTCAAATTTTAACAAGTGATAACTCTACCGCCTGGCTGCCAAGAAAGCAACTTGTATGTGTCGGATGAATATAGGTGTAGTGTAACAGATCCCGTTGTTATTAACTGTGATGTGGACCAAAATATGACGGAATTTAACTTTCTTACTTCTTGGAGCGGACTTCCAGGGTCAAGTGACCCCGATGGTCCGATGTCCATGGTAACCACAGCAGCGAGTGCCCAAAAGCACTTGTTCCTGAGAATCTGGTCCAGGCCACCATTCTCTCCCATCACGGCTCTCAGGGTCTCTCTGGCTGGATTCTGTACGGAGCATCTGAGCAGAATGTGCTCAAGAGTTTCCTCCTCCGTCTGGCATCTCTCACAGGTTGGGGAATCTCAAGTTGAATCGGTGCAGGTAATGTCCGGTGACAATGTGGCCAATTCTGGCCCTTGCTGCAAAAGTAGCCGTGGCTCTTGCCACATCGCGGTAGTTCTTTCTGGAGTCGAAATAGTTGTCTCCCTGTCACTCCTGCGCACCAGCGCTTTCTCCATTCCTTTTTTATCCAAGCAGTCGCAGCTTTCTTGCATCTTGCCAGCGAGTATTGGGGGTGTTTGACTGGTCCCATGTTTGCAGCTTCTTTTGCTATCTGGTCCGCTTTTTCGTTTCCATCCACCCCACAATGGGCCGGTGTCCATTAGAATACAATGTGTTTTCCTTTGATCTTTAGAGACGATAGAAGCGCCCTCAATTCCTTGATGCGGAAGTAATAGTCACTTAGGCCTGTCTGTGCCAGAGCTTCCATGGCTAATTTTGAGTCTGTGAGAATACATATTTCTCTGTCTTCAATCTGTAGACAGCTCACCAAGGCCGCATCCAACGCCAGTAGCTCGGCATCCATACTTGATGCTGCATTTGCTGGGACATAGAAGCATTCGCCGGTCTTTTGGTTATAGTATCCTACTCCTGATTTGCTTTTGCCACTGTCCACGGATCCATCAGTGTATATTTTCACAAAGCTGTGATACTGGGTATTGAGCATTTCCAGTGTTTCCCTTCAGAGAGCTTCTGGGTGGTCAGCCTTGGTCATTTTAATTGGCAAGTCAAGTTTAACTTCCGCTTCTATCATCCCCCAAGGTGGTTCGTTGAAGTATGCAGCAATGGGCTCTGGGGTCTCGTGAAAGAAGATCCACTCTTCTCTCAAGAGAAGTGTGGATCATATTGTCGCTCATATGGGCAAAGAGAGAACAAAGTATAAAATCTGTACAGGAAAAATTTAAAAGTGACGGAATTTAATAATTTACAGAATTGTAATCAGCCCCTAGTGACAACTCCGACAGAAAATATTCCAACCATTTCTTGTTCAGAGATAATTTCGGGCCGCCGTATCATCGACATTGTGTATTTTATAAACAAAATAAAAAGAATGTACCGTATTTGATTGTTCCTTTAAAAATATGTCATTAAAATCAGAAATAAAAAAAGGACTTCGATCAGGTTTTGTCTCAAGTCGGTTGTAGCCTTGTCAGTCTCCGCTTTTTAGGTTTTGTTTTACTTTTTAAATGCACTTTTATTCCGTCTTCAGATTTGCGAACGAATTCCACCGATTAGTTATCTAGTCCCAATGTGTGTGTGTGGGGGGGGGATTTTCAAATTATTTATCGCAGATCGTAAAATCACTTTTTTGTGAAAGAGGAGGAGAATGTTTATTTTTTTTGTATCAAAATCCCTTCGAAATGGTCGAATGTCATGAAGCGTGATCCTTGAACGCTTGCAGCAGCTGAGGATGTTTCAATCACATATTTCGTGGGCCCTTCTACAAATTAGTTGACCGTTGGCTGACACCCACATGATTATACCTACTTTTTACCTGCGCAACTCGACACTACACTTTACAGTGTCTACTGATTACAACAATATTTTTCTTTTCCGAATATAGTAGGGTATTCAATTGGTAAAAATTATACAGTGAAAGTTGGTTAATTCAATGTTGCATAATTCAGATTTTTGAATAATTTGAACCTTTTTGGCTTCCTAGAATTGGAACCTTGTCTACTTGAGGAATTGGAACACGAACAGACGCGCCCACAGGAGCTGGAGGAAATTTTTTGTCAGAATCATATTTTATCCTCTTTGCCTGAAGTTCTAGAAATGATTTTGACGTTTTTCTTTCTTCAGTTGCATGTTTTGCTTTGAAGCAGAGAGTACACAGCTTCTTGCCATCGTCAAAAATGTTAAAATATTTTCATCAGAGTTGGAGTTTCTGAAATAACTCTTTTATACAGGGTCCGGCAGAGGAACCTGACGGTGTTCTAAGTGAAATTATGACCAGAATAAATAGTTTATAAACAAAATTTTATTTTAGAATTAAAGTACATCTCAAAGCATTTTACTTGCATTAATTACTTTTTGAAAATCACATTTTTTTTATGGTGTCCCTCATTTTCAACACATTCTTCGAGCCGTAACCGTAAACCGTGCATTACGCGCCCCAGAACTTCCGGAGAGATTGCCGCCACTTCTGTCCGAATATTCCGCTTCAAATCCACGATTGTCCTTGGTCGGTTCTGGTACACCCTATTCTTGAGATACCCCCACAGAAAGCAATCGCAAGCGTTGAGGTCGGGCGATCTTGGAGGCCACTGAACATCCCCTCGGTGTGAGATCACTCGGGCTCCAAACATCTCTCTCAATTTATTCAGGGAAGCCCTTGCAGTGTGAGCAGTTGCCCCATCCTGCTGGAACCATGTGGTTTCCAATGCAATACCATGTTGCCATGCGACATACAATAACTCAGGTGCGAGAAATGTTGTAAGCATGTGAACGTAACGTTGTGAATTTACAGTCGCTGCATTCCCCTCTTCGTCTTCAAAGAAGTAGGGGCCAGTTATCCCGGAAGACGTTAACCCACACCACACAACAACCTTTTCACTGTGTAACGGTCGTTCAAACAGTTCTTGAGGATTCTGCGATGCCCAGTACCGGCAGTTCTGCGTATTGACATAACCACACAGATGGAAATTGGCCTCATCGGTCATGAGCAGATTGTTTAACACTTGGTCATTCACAAGTCCATGGCAACAATGCATGCGAATTCTCTTATCCTGGGCACTCAGTGTTTGCACTACAACAAGTTTGTAGGGATAAAAGTCGAGTTCCAGATGCAAAATTCTGCGTACGGAGCGGTCAGAAATCTGTAGGGCGCTTGCGTGTTTTAATGCCGATCGCCGAGGACTCCTACGAATAGCATGACGCACGCGTTCAACATTCTCCGGGGTTCGAACAGTACGCTGTTTCCCTGGTGGTATGACCAACGCTCCATGGCGACTGAAATGCTTTGAGCTGTCGAACACATGAGCGCAAGCTCGATTGCAGCGCTCCATGCTACACTCCACAGAACTACTTCAAAAATCGTCAGGTTTCTCTGCCGGACCCTGTATAACATGTAATTACAACAATTTTGTTAATATGCTACGAATAATTTAACTGAAAATACTTGTCAAGTTTCTTACGAAACTGTTCAAAATAAATTTTAAAATGACTAACTGATTCAGAAAATGACTAGTTAGCGAAGTTTATTTTTTACGGATTTTAACATATGAAGGGCATTGGCAATAAAGGGACTAAGTCCATTTTTTAAACTATGAGTTTAGGTGACTATGTTGTAGATCTCTACAATGGTACGAACCCCTCTTTTGGGGAATAAACCAGCTATAAACCCTTTAAATTACCGTGATAAAATATTGTATACAGGGAATAAAGGTGTCCAGTCCACGGCTCCTGGGAATGAAGGAGCTATCTAGGTAACATTGTTTATTTTTACACATCAGCTGATTTCCTTTTGTAACAGGAAATTTACTTGTTCATGCGACCGGTTAACCAAAAGCTGAAAAGCTCGTTATGAAATACCTCAAAGCTGGAAATCTGTTTTTGAAAACAGATTTTATAATCCAATGTTATACTCTTTAATCAATAATACTTGCCTATTGCGGGTGACCTACATTTCATCCCTTATTTCAGATTTAATTCCAATAAAAGGTGCAAAGTATGCAGATCTGTGCTTGGCAAAATTCTGTGGAGAACATCCAAAAAATCTTTAAAGACCTACCACGTTAATAAAATGTCATTCAATTAACACTTTAATAACCATCTCTCCTGAGGGACCGCAACAGGTGTATACGATGTCTCAAATGTTGTACAGAAAAATTGTCTCTATAGCCCGGATGACCATTTGTCGGCCGATTTGTCTGTATGAAGCGACCACTGCAATCATTGGGAATACAAAAAAAACCTATATGGGCTCACATTTTCGATCTTTATAAAATTGTTATTCTAGATGTTTGTTGGTAAAAGGTTATTTTTCGATTCTGAATATTATTTTCTTTGTCTGTCATTATAAATGTATAATGGCCATGTCTTTATAGTAAGTTAAAAGCTTCGCTTGTAGTTGCGATTTCCTTTTCTGAAAGCCAGATATATCAGCCTTTGAGTACAAGAATACCTTTGAGAACAATGAACTATAATGAAGAAAAACCTTTGACAATTTTGAACTGTAGTTTAATAACTGCAGTGACACATATTCCACTACTAAAATGATTTTAGAAAATCAAATCCACTGTTAAAATGATTCATATAGAAAATAAATGTAAACATTTTTTTGCTAAAATACATTTTTTCTTTGTAATAAAAAAATGTTTTATTTTTCAACCCATGTGGAGGACGTGATGGCAGACCTACTCTGTTAATTTAAATTTGTTGTCACACTATGACATTATTTTCAAGTATAGAGTGGTTCAATATGTTTAGCATATAATAACAAATAAATTACAAAATTGTCATAAATCTATATGGAAAAGAGTAAAAATAATTTTAAAAGAGTTGTAAAATTAACGTTGCCCCTTTATTCCCTGTACCCTTCATATAAAACCTAAATCTCCTATGGTAGTGATAAAACGTTGATGATAAAAAATTATAAAATCAAACCCAAAACTAGAAATCAGTTAAAACCAATACACATATCGTTATAAACAGAACAGTAGACTATCACAATATAGGCCTATGATGGTTAACAAAATAACCTAACAAAAAGAGACAAACAATATTTACTTTTTTCACTGTATATTTGTCCATAGGCAGCCATTGTTGGTCATCATACTAAAAAAGTGCTGTTTATTGGTGTCAAGAATAAATACTGCGTTGTCTGAACCCAATTCCAAGCAAATGGCGAGCCACAAAAAGAGCACAAATGCTTCAAGAACTGGTCAGGGAGTTCTAGCAGTATGGAAGCTGCAACTATTGTCGAAGGGTTTCTCCTCAGTGAAGAAATGTATGGCGCTAAGTACAGAAAAATAATTGCTGATGGAGACAGTAGCGTTTACAAACGAATTTTGGAAGTAAACCCTTACGATGATGTTGCGGTAGAAAAGGTTGAATGCCGTAACCATTTATTACGGAACTATTGCAACAAACTAAAAGCAATAACTCTAACTAGAGTCAACCAGCCAAATGCAGACTTTGATCGAACTATGCACATTAAATTAAGAAAAGTCATTCGTTTGAATATCCTACCATGTAGGGCAGCAGTTACAAAAACTGTCAAATACAGAAAGGCAGAAGATGGATCATTACATTCAAAATGTATGAATTTAAGGGAGGATATTTTAAATGGTCCAAGTCATGTATTCGGAGAGCACAAACAGTGTATCAGGCAAAAATATTTCTGTAATGGAAGTAAAGAAGGAGAAATAAATTATGTCCTGGACTTGGTAAAATGTGGACTGTACAGTAAAATAATGGCAGGTGTTGGCGTGTTAGTGGATAACGTCAAGAGTTTACTTTAAGAAGTTGACAGTAACATTGCTGAATATTACAACTCTGTAGTAGCACGATTCATTGGAGGAAAGCGAGTAAATTATACTCTGAAAGGATCGTACCAAACAAGATGTGCAGCAGCTGTTGTGAGCCATAACACAGGTCAAGCATATTACAGGCTGCATAAAACAATTGCGAAGTCGAGTCCTAGTAAATATGCTAAATTGTTTGAACTTCGTGCAAAAAGAAAAATAGCAAAAGCTGCTGAGAAAAAGCGTTTGGATCCAAAAGCACGACGTTCATTGTTCCAAATGACTACAACTGGTAACAAAGACTATGGCCCACGAGCTGAAAAGCCCAACTTAGATCCCAAAACTTGCCTCTTAAAAAAAAGAAGTATTTTTAAAATCACTATCAAAAACGGCAGATGAAAGGAAAGCTCTTGAGAAAGCTACGAGATACCAGGGTGAAAGTCTGTTAATGAGGCTTACCTCATCTAATTTTGGTCTTACTTGTAACCGAAAACCATATTCTAGTTGTGCTCCAATAATAACTCACCTGCTGTATTCTTTAGTAAACAGCCCTGGTGTTAAGTACGGCATAGAAAACGAAAAAGCTGCTATAGAAAAGTTGGCAGAATCCTCCTCCTCCTATGGCGCCCAAGTCGGGCCCTGGCCTCCACCAATCTCCGCCTCCAATCCACTCTATCCACTGCAACCCTCCTCCAGTTTCTTATCCCCATGTCTCTCGCGTCCTCTGCAACGCCATCTTCCCACCTCTTCCTCGGTCTACCTCTAGGTCTCGTTCCCTCCCATGTACCCAGCAAAGCCCTCTTGGGGTTCCTGCCATCCTCCATTCTCATAACATGTCCGGCCCAACGCAATCTTTGTATTCTTATAAATTTTGAGACTGGTATCTCTTTATATATTGTAGCATGACAGATAATCCACAGTGTTCTGAATGAAAAAATGATCATAAATAAATTAAAAATAAAATAAAATCAAAGAAAACTACATTAAAAATTAATTAAGAACCACCGTAAAGTGCCAATCATAGTCTGAAGAAAGAATATCAATTAAAACCAACTATGCAATATATGATGAGTGATAAAAAATAATACAAAAAGCTAAGATAAAGTAAGGAAATACCCAGGTAGGATAGGAGTAAGTAAGGAATTAACCAGAACAAACCAACATCTACAATAAAAGGACTGCTTTTGGAAGAAACAAAGTAATAGGAGTGGAGTAAGTAATGAAATACCCAGAACAAACCGACATCCAAAATAAAGGGACTGCTATTGGAAGAACCCAAGAAATAAAAATATTAAAACCCCAAAAGAAATTAAAAGTCACTAAAAAAGTATAACACATAGAATAAATACAATATGTAAAGTACATATAATGAAAAGTGTCTAGAAGTATAATTAAGAGTGTAACAGTGAAAGTTATTTTTATAATGAGAGAAAAACAAATCTTAAATAATCCTTTGTAAATAAGATTCTTGATCCTATAAACTAGAAAACTGAATATTGATAAGATCCAAGAATAACTGTGGAACCGTGTAAGTTATTTTGTTATAAAAATAAACTAAAAATGTTTCTAAGTGAGTGCCACTCTTTATCTAACAACATTTATTAAAATGACTAAAGATAAACTAAGAGCAGGCAATAAATAAGTGAAGTGACCAAGGGTACATCCCCAAGATAAACAAATACAGCCAAGACTGCACAAAATTTAGTTTTAAGAAATAAATTATATAATGAAAGGACAGATGTGTTTTGTTTAAATAGTGAAGTGACCAAAAATACATCCATAAAATAAAACAAAAACAGCCAAGACTGTAATATTACAAGGAATTAAGGAAAAATAAACATTTTATTTCAATCGGGGATCTTATTCAATAATAATTATAAAATAGTAAAGATGGTAAACCATTTAATATGACAGGAAGTAAAATTTTAGGCCTACATGTAAAAATACTGTAAATAGAGCATTTTGAGATGGAAAACATTGTAAAAGTATCATATTTGGTATTAAATCACGTAGAATTAACTAAAGAAAGAGATTATGTATTAGGTATTTAATAAAATTAAATAATAGTAAAAATGTATTCAATCATATAATGTAAAAATCAATTTTGTAAGCGGAAATGCCAGATTTAAAACAATGTCATTTTAATATTAGTTTGGCCAGGACGTTTCGGATGAAGAAGAAAATAAGACAGTTGATTGTTATACGTTGAGTAGGAAACATCAGAGATAGCTCCCGTAATTAATTAACATATAACGAGAGCAGAAAAAGATGGTTGACAGAAACCAAACCTATAAAATTTTGAACCTCATGAATTTTGAAAAAACTTAAATAAACAATAAATTCAGTGAAACAAACCAGTTTAACTATTAACGAAAACCACTACTGAACAATAAAAAGTGAAATAACGATTTTAAAACATTAAAACTAAATCTGAGTTTATCGAGACGAAATTTGCCATTATCGACCTTATTGACTAAAGTGAAATAAGAACTTTATTCAACACTGATTATTGAAACGAATCACTGACCACTGATCCAGGACAACTACACTATCACCAGAGGAATTAATCACTACTGCTGGGACGAGGAAACCTTGAAAAGCAACATTTATTTGAAGAGATTTCCGTTGTGCCGGCGTGAGTCAACATATGCAGTACGAAGCGGCCATTGTGACTTCCCACAATTCTCTGCAAGCTTCGTCATCTGAACGAGATTGGGTTTGCAACAATTTATATTACTAACCATTATATATTAAATAACATCTGTATTTTTAGATCATTAAGCTTTTAATTTTAAGTGTTATAATTTCCAGACTTTGCCCTTTCTCTGACTATTCTAACATAACAGCTCAAAAAACCTGTGTCTTAATATTAATAATTTATATAGTTAGTTCACTCGCTTTGAGAGAGTCGATTAATCAATCGATTTAAAATCGATTATTTTATATTGTAAGAAGACGAGTTCCGTCTCTTAGTTTATAGTTTAATTGTGATTATTGAATAGTAGTCTCAGGGTTCTTTTACTGTTAATGGGTCTTGCTCTCGGCTAATCGTTATTGTTCAATATCAAATTTTATTATTATTTTACCATTTAGGGACTTATTCCCCTCAATTCAACCTATTGTTGAATCCAGGATTGAATAAGTCGGTACTTACTCTTTTTTTCGTCGGATTAGCTGTCTGTTTAAATAGTTTAATTTTATGTATTATATTCACTGTTATGATGTCCACTTGACGTTCCGTTGACACTTTGTTGATCAATGGTTGTGAGGAGATCAGTTGTTTCTTCCTATACACTAACATACACAAACATAGGCATGGTACACATAATAATTCATGTATAGTATTATTGTATAAGATTGTAAATATATTGATCTGAGCGGTTGTAAACAAAACAAGGAATCATTCAATTTGAATAATTCGCATTCTCAGCATGGTACCAACCGCCTCGTTTTTCTCCTCTAAGCTGTATTTTTACTGATACAATAAAAGTCAACTCTTTCACCGTTAAAAAATAATAATGGTAATTTATTCAAATAACACACAGTGAAATTCAATACAATAAGGCGTTTTGCTCTTCTTTTTGGTTAACAATTAATATTTTAAAAGTGAACATTGACTCTAAAACAAATGATGAGCTCGAGTTGGCATGACTGCCTCTGGTTAGTAATACAATGTGTTTTGACAAACATATAGGTTATGTCGGATGGTTCGACTTGAAAATTTAATAATGATTATACTAATAAAAGTAGTAGGTTCTTTTAGACTGCAAAATACACTTATTTGAAATAATAGCTACGGTTAGAACAAACATATAAAATAAAAATTCAATGATTATTAATGAAAAAAGATAAAATATGAACCACTGTTCATAGTTAGGCACATGCTTTATGTATGGTGTAGTGCAACCTTATTTGGTTAAAAGTAGTGAATTATTTATTATTAATTAATAGTAATTGTGATAACCCAGTATCAGGTACTACGATCATCTGTGAAATTGGATAGTCCTATTTCAGGTAATGGTAATTTATTTATTATAGTTATCGCACTCCGGCGAAAACTATTAATTGACTTTAGTAACAAAAATACTTCATACTCTCGTCTACTGATAGCATAAGAGCACATATACTCTTCATTGATGTTACAGTGTCTTTAATTATCCTAGGTATTTATTGTATACAAATAGTTAAAACTGTCATTACTCAGAACGTTCAATTTCAACATTGTTCATTTGTATTTTATCAGTTCCCTTCTGTTGAGGATAGGGAATTTAATTGTTTCTATATTTCAAGTTTTATCGCTTTTAGCGTTCAGTTATTATGCTTATAAACTAATCATATCATTATATTTGTGGTTATGAATACTTGCGTCTCTCGTCGTTCGAAAGGTTACACTTTCTTAATTATAAACACCTTTTTAATTAATTAAAATTTATTAATTAATTATTTAAACTTGATCACAACACTGCACACACTCCTATGCGCATAAACTCCGAATAGAGTACACTTGTAAATATACTGCACTGATTCTTCAATGTAGGTAATCTATGTCTCACTTTGAGGTTAATATGGTTGACGCTGTGTTGCAGTCAAACGCACGTTTTTCTGAGGCGTCGGCGAGCGTGCAGTCCGCTTCGCTCTTGTTGAAAGACTGTCTATGGTTCCTCGGTTGGAATGATGAATTTCGGATTTTTTATAGGCTCTGATTGGTCAGTTTTTTCCAATTCGTTTATTTACGGTAGACTTCGTCAAAATAGACGCTATCATAAGCGTCAGTCTTTGGGAACAAGATTAACAAATTCTGGTTCACACGCCCACGCGGAAGGGCTAAGCACAATACAATTATTTTTAAAAGTCTAATATCTTTCTTATAATTGTACTGAGGATGTTGTGCTTACTCTCATTGTTCGTGTTTTTGAAAGACGATTAATTTGAGTCCCCTTATCATATATTTCTGATTAGGGTTAGCTGACTTAGCACTTAGCATTTATGCTTATTGTCCATTAAACCATTAATTATTAATATTTCATGGTTTTTATTTTATTTTCTATTGTAATGTCTCATTCTTAAGCTACTGTACAATTTTCCCTTAAAACTATGTCCTAATATTAATACTATGTCCGTTTTCATAGATTCACACTTAAACTTATTGTCATACAGTTTTGTTTTGCTTATTACTCAGTAATAAGAGTATTTAATTAGCTTTTAACATGTTGTAATTAAATATTGATGGGTTAAGTCACTACTGACAGTGTTCTTTTTCCCTACATTATTTGTTTAATGCCTTAACTATCACTTATGAATCAGGCTTGTTATGCCTATATGGCGTTACTTGGTAGTATGCTTAATATCATAGACATTTTAGTTGTATTGTTTTCTAATTGATAACTGAAATAGTCACTAGGACCTTATCGTTATTGTGATGCAGTCCACTCTGCATTTGACCCTGTTATTAGCAAGGTTTGGTTGCTGTAAACTTTACTTGCAGCTACTTGTCATAATGGTTTAGTTATAATTACATTTATATAAACGATTTAAATGGTTATTTTGGTTGCAATTGCTCATATGAATAATATTCTGTCTGACATCAAATCATTAATTGGGTTACTTTCTTTGTACAATGTGTTTATTACATAATTTTGGTTGCATAGTGTCACTTTGCCATTACCAGCATTTGGTCATACTTGTATTACATAAATATAGCTTTTATATCCTGTTATACTATTAGCTATCGTGTACAAAACATTCCTTATATGCTCTATTTACTTCCTAGCTCATTACATTTTGGTCTAACATTGTTTTGATTCATTTTTTATCAAGTTTTATTGGAAACTGAATGCCCAGATTAGGTTATGTCATAGGTTCAGTAAACATTAGTGTGTTGTTTATGGCTGTGTATTTCTATCTTAGTCTATTCGACTGGTTTTCGTTTCATGTTTGTACATTGGTTATTGGTTATCAATAGTTCACATTTAGTTTACTCCTGTATTATCTTATTTGTTGTTAATTAGTGAGTTTGTATGTACATCATTCCCACTGTACAATTGGTCATTCACTATTTTGGTTGCATATTCCTCTGTCTATTCTATAACTACACATCATTTAGCTATCATAAACTCATCTTGTCCTCATTCAGGTTGCTTGTGACTCTTTATTTACAATATTTAATCCTTATTTACAATAATGTGTTTCACATAAACAATAAATGTGTTCATTAAATGAGTTGTTGTCAGTGTTGACTTTACTATACAGCTTAGGGATTTATATCACATAATTATTTAACACTTCTTCCTTCTTCTTAATACAATTATTTTTTCAGTGTTTATGTTAGTTTGTTATACTTCAATTTTCTTCCCTTATTCTTGTATTTGGTCTGGTTATCTTCCTTCTTCTTTCTTCACTGATCTCCTCCTCACTATTGTTTATTTTATACATGATGAGGTTTTCACTTGTCTTCTTCACACTGTTTCTTCCTTCTTCTTTCTTAAAGTTGTCCTTGTTGTATCCTTCTCCCTGACTCTTCTTTCTTCTTTTGTTGTCTTGTGTCCTTCTCACTGATTTTTTCTTTTGTTGTGTTGTGTCCTTCTTACTGATTTTTCTTTTTTCATTTGTTGTGTTGTGTCCTTCTTACTGATCTATTGGGTATAGTATGTCGGTCGTCTCGTCTTTATTCTTCTTTTTTGGTGCATTTACTAGTGAATTCCTTTCAATGATGCTTCACTTATTCAAACTTATTGTACTTTTCTTTAGTATACTTGGTGGTATTCTAGATCTTTTAATGTATTTTTTCTAGTGGTGGCCTTTAAATTAATTTTCAGTACTTAGGTGGGTGTGGTGACATATGTACTGTTACATATTGCCTCCTTATTAGAATTGATCATTTCTGATATCTTCGTTTTATGATTGAAGAAATTATCAATTTTTTATTTCACTCTTAAGTCACATATAATGTTTTCATATCTTGTATTTACTCTTACACTTGTCTTCAGTTCACTATATTCTCTACATCTCCTTCTTCTTCATACTCTTGGAATCTTGTTTAATTATATTCTTGGCTTGTCATGTTTTTTCCCTTAAATATTTAATTTCCCTAACATTTTTCCCTAACTTGGTAGCTGGAATCGATTCGGGTGGGCTCTATGGCTTACCTAACTCCGTCGTCCATAACTACATTCTTTCTGAGATCAGGAACTTAAATGTAATTAAACTTACATTCTTTCTGCCCAGTTAAATGATTGCTGGAACTTTTCTACAGTCAATTCATCAAATAATAATACTCATAAGCAGTCTCTTTCGACTAATAATAATAAACACTCTTGGAGTTATCCATTTTCTTGCCTTTTATATTTTATTATACACTCTCTTCTGGATTCCTTCTTCACTTCTGCAGATCTTCATTAGTTAATGTTGTTGACAAATAGCATGTGTAAATATTCTTCATTTTTTCTTCTCTCGTTATCGTGACAAAATTGTTCTTCACATTGATTGGTTCTTTCTTCTTTTTTCTTGGTCAATTATCCTTTTCACTATCTTTTCTACAAAATATTCTCATAAATGGTCTCCTTTTCTCCTCTAGCAAAAGTCATAATTTTTTAACATTTTATTTTGAATAGTACACAATTTTTCTCAAAGTGATAGTAAACATTGTTTAAAATATCTTAAGTGTGCTCACTAGTTGCTTGTTTTCGTTATGGTTTAGTCATCAGATACTAGTCTTCTTTTCTCGTATTACATATAACATTCATTTGACAAACATTTTTCGTTCAATATTTAATATAATATTTGATTAATAAAATTTCTTCTTTTATATACAATATTCACTTAATAAACATTTTTCTTTTTCTTCTTTCCATAAGAATAGCCTCTTCTTCTGTTGGTGAGTTATTGGGTATACAATATTTGATAATTATAATACAATGTGATAACATAATAACAACATATTAATATCTGATTTTATAGACATTCTTGGGGTTACATTATTCATTTAATAAACATTTTTCTTTTCCTCTTCTTCTGTTGGTGAGTTATTGGGTATATAATATTTGATAGTTATGATATAATGTGTTGACATAATAACAACATATTAATATTTGATTTTATAGACACTCTTGGGGTTACATTAATCATTTAATAAATATTTTCCTCTTTCTTCTTCTTTCCATAATAATATCCTTCTTTCTTTTTACACTCTTTGTTATTCTTCTTCTCTACTCCTTCAAGTGATGGTGGTTTTCACTTATTCTGGATGATTATATTTCTTTGTTTTTAGTGTATACAATATTTGTTAATTACAATATAATGTGATCATATAAAAACAACATATTGATATCCGATTTTATAGACATTCTCGGGGTTACATTATTCATTTAATAAACATTTTTCTTTTCCTCTTCTTCTGTTGGTGAGTTATTGGGTATATAATATTTGATAGTTATGATATAATGTGTTGACATAATAACAACATATTAATATTTGATTTTATAGACACTCTTGGGGTTACATTAATCATTTAATAAATATTTTCCTCTTTCTTCTTCTTTCCATAATAAGATCCTTCTTTCATGTTACACTCTTTGGTCTTCTGCCTCTCTACTCCTTCAAAGGTTAGTTGGGTGAACCTTTATTCTGGATGATTATATTTCTTCGTTTTTAGTGTATACAATATTTGTTAATTACAATATAATGTGATCATATAAAAATAACATATTGATATCCGATTTTATAGACATTCTCGGGGTTACATTATTCATTTAATAGACATTTTTCTTTTCCTCTTCTTCTGTTGGTGAGTTATTGGGTATATAATATTTGATAGTTATGATATAATGTGTTGACATAATAACAACATATTAATATTTGATTTTATAGACACTCTTGGGGTTACATTAATCATTTAATAAATATTTTCCTCTTTCTTCTTCTTTCCATAATAAGATCCTTCTTTCATGTTACACTCTTTGGTCTTCTGCCTCTCTACTCCTTCAAAGGTTAGTTGGGTGAACCTTTATTCTGGATGATTATATTTTTTCAGTGAAGCTTGATTATAGACTCCCTTGGTTCTATTGGTATTTGTGTCCATAATTTCGTATGTGTTGTTTTGATTATCCTTGACGATAGTGTAGGGTCCAGTGTATAGTAGTAGGAACTTCTTTGCAATTCCTTCAAGTGTACTGGGGAGCTCTCGATTTTTTAGCAATACTAGTTCTCCCATTTTGTACTGGATTATTTTGGGTTGTTGTTTCTTATATTGCTCTCGCATTTTCTCTGCTCGTTCGACGGTCTTGTTATAAAATTTTACTTGGTCAAAGGTGTAATCATCGCCTGGGGGAAATTCTATTAATTCTATAATTTCTCTAGGAGGTCTTCTCTCAAACATAGCTGTAAATGGGGTTGTATCTATTGCTTGATGGTACGCTAGGTTGATAAAATCCTCTGCAGCTGGTTAATACTCCTCCCACTTTCTTTGTTGTTGGTGACAGTATGTTCTCAGGATTCTTCCTACTTCTCGGAGAACTCGTTCGGCGGGGTTGCTGCTAGGGTGGTACACTGAGGTTTTGAAGGTTCTCACTCCCTTACTCAGCAGTGTTTCCCTCCATATTCTTCCCTTGAATTGGGTTCCATGGTCAGTGATTATCGACCCTGGCACTCCTACCTCTGTCATGTATTTACTCACAATTATACTCAACAGATTTTTTGTGGTGGCTCTGTTGATAGGATACAACTTTGTATATTTAGTGTAGTGGTCGAAGATAATGACGATGAATTTGTATTGTCGTCTTCCCCCACTTCTTGGTGATGGGCCGCAAATATCAACAAATACCTTTTCTAGCTTCTTGGATGAGGTGATTGGTATCATTAAACCCTCCTTCCTCTCGTTGTTACACGTTACCATCTGACATAGGTGGCAATTCCTAATGTAACGGCGTACTCTCCTGTTGATATCCTTGAAATATACATTCTCCTCTAATGCCTTTATGACTTTAATAGCTCCCATGTGACCATATCTAATGTGGTAATCCATGGTGATCTCCTTCTCCATAGTTTTGGGTATAAGTAATTTCCACTGGTTACTTTGGTTAGTGTTTTTTATAAATAGAACATCTTGGTATACACAATAGTATGGGGTAACTCTCTCGTCTTTATTTATTAATCTCTGGCGAATGTTGTTCAGTTTCTCCTCGCTTCTTTGTTGGAGTTTTATTTTATTTATTATCTCGGCTAGTTCTGTCCTGTCCTTTATAATGTGATATACTTTGGCTACCGTCTCCCTTTCTCCCTCGAAAGTTTGGTTTTGGATGTTGACTCTCGATAACACATCTGCTGCTACGTTGTATTTTCCAGGTACATACTCCCAGTTAATATTATATTCATGTAACGTTAATGTCCACCTGGTAAGTCTCCCGTGGCTCAATTTGCAATTTTTTAAAAAGGATATCGATTTGTGATCTGTCCTTACAGTTAAAGAGTAACCCAAAATGTAAGTTCGGAATTTGTTGCAGGCAAATACAATGCTGAGTATTTCTTTCTCGGTAGTATGGTAGTTACACTCACTCTTGTTCAGGACTCTGCTGGCGAAGCTAACCACAAGGTGATTTCCTTGGTCATCTTCTTGATATAGGACGGATCCTAGACTCACGTCGCTGGCGTCGCAATTCATATAAAACGCTCTTTTGAAGTCGGGGTGGCGTAACATTATTGATTCCAAGAATTTTTTCTTTATTAGTTTAAAAGTGGTATCCTGTTCTGCTCCCCACTTCCACTTGTCTCTAGAGGATAGTTGTTGTGAAAATTCGGCCGTTAATTTTGAGTAGTTGTTTTGGAACTTTCGGTAATAGTTGCAGATACCTAAAAATGATTGTAACTGCTTTTTGTTCTTGGGCGTTGGGAATGATTGTATTGCTTCGATTTTTTCCTGTGATGGTGTAATGCCGTTTTCGGATAGGTTAAATCCTAAGAATTGTACTTCATCAGCGATGAACTTTGACTTCTCTAGTTTAAGTGTTACATGATTTTCTGCCAGTTTTGATAACACCTCCTCAATACGGTCACAATGATCTTCCCAGTTATCAGACGTAATTAATAGATCGTCAACGTATACCGTAGTGAATTGTAGGGCCTCTTTACCTAGAACTTGGTCCATACACTTTACAAAAACGGCCACTGAATTTACTAAACCGAAGGGTAGCCTCTTAAATTGGTAGTTTCGCCCTTCGAATATGAATGCCATGTATTTTCGGCTATTGGGGTGCAACTCCACTTGCCAATACCCGCAGACGGTATCCCAAGTGCTAATAAAACGGGTACCGTGGAATTTCTTCAATAGCTCTTCGATCTCCCCTGGTGAAGTTCGGTCATTAATTATGATTTTATTGATTTCTGTGGCATCCAGACATATTCTTACTTGACCGTTTTTCTTCGGTACTGCCACTATAGGATTTGTATAAGGTGAACAACTATATTCAATAATGTCTTCATCGATGAGTCTATTTCCGCTCGGACCGCTTCCTTTTGCGAATAAGTAATGGGGTATGATTTCTTCTTAAAATCGGCTGCTTCCTTGAATTTAATCTCACATTGGAAATCCTTTACTTTTCCGGGAGCATTGGAAAATACGTGTCTATACTGCTCGTAAATTGCAATTAATCTTTCCACCTGGCTGTCGGTTATTCTTCTATCGCTTTTGGCTGTCTGGAACCTCCGGATTTCTTCTAACTTTTCCTCCCATAATTCGTCATTTTCATGGTCACAGTTTATTTCTTCTCTAGGTATTTCGTTCCTATAATTATTATCTTCGTTAATGTAACAAATGATCCGGTCGTGAGGGGCTTCTTCGCTTCCAATTAACTCCGCCGTCCATTGCACACAATTTGAGCTCAGAGATACCTTTGCTCTGCTCATATCTATTATAGCTGCGTACTTTCTTAATACGTCACAGCCTATCAACAAACTGAATGGTAACCCACTGGCTACTAAAAATATTATAGGAAGGGTATTCCCTTGACTGGTGACTTCTAGTTGGACTTGCTTTCTTATGGTCTTATTTTGTCGTCCGGTTGCTCCGATCAAAATAATATTATTTATCGGTAAGGTCGATATGGGCTCCTTACTCCTACTCTGTATTTTATTAAGTTCTAATTGATCGATGAGCGATACATTGGCTCCAGTATCTATCATGATTTTAGTAAACACGCCATTCACTTCGGCAGAAATATACGCGATTTCGCTGTTGTTATTGTTATTGTTTTCTGTGATTTCTTCTTCCATCAGATCTTTTCTGATGTCCTTCAGGTAGTGATTGCGTATGATAGTAAATGTCGCTTGATTGTTTGTCCGTCGTCGTAGTTCGTCGTACCCAATAGATCGGATCAGTGAGGGTTCGAAGTGAGTTTTCACTGCCGTTGTCCGTTTAAAGAGGTAGCGTTTTCTTCCCCGCTCCTGTCATTAGTGTTGGGGGTTCTATTCTCCCTTTCTTCTGGTCTAGTCGGATTGTTGTATTGACGTCCGCTATTATTATTTCTGTTTATATCTTCGCTACTGCGGCTCCTTCGTGTGTCGTACCCGGATTCGCTATTCCTTACGTCCTGACTATACAGGTTATTATCTTCATTGAAGCTTCGTCGTCCCTGATAGAAGCGTCTCCCTCCGTTTCTGTCGTCAGCACGAACGTAATTAGCTCTTCTGAAATTGCTCGGGTTGTGGTTATTCCCGTTGTTCGGTCGGTACTGGCGATTGTTATTATTTGGACGGTAGGGGTGGTTACCATTGTTTGGCCGATGTTGATTTCCACTATTATAATTAGGACGGTGGTTGTTATTAGGAGGATTCTGATTATAATTATTATTATAATTTGGCCTATAATTCGGGCTATTTCTATCTGGCGGATGATTATTCCCGTTACTATTTGGCCTCGGATTCTGGTCTGCATTATCTCGGTTTGAATTATTATAATTACCTCGATAATTATTTCGGTATCCGGCCTGACCGTTTCTATCAAAGTATGGGTCTGGTCCCTGCCGACTCCTCCGATAATACTTCTCCTGCTCATAATTTTCTAATAACGCGGACATAGTTTGGATTGTTCTTATTTGTCCGTTCAGTCTCGCTCTGGCCACGCCCTCTTCGAAGTGATATGGCAATTTAGTGACGAGGCATTCTTCAGGTATCTTTGGCTCAAGATTTCTGGCCATACACACCTTGCCTAAGAAGTATGCGGTGAGTGATGCCCCTTTGCTGCGATCAGACTTCCCGTTGCAGATGTCGTCCCGCACTATGTTCTGTGCCGATTCGGACCAGTATTTCGTTTTAAACAGTGCCTTGAACTCTGTATAATTCTGTATATCATGTCGGGTAGCCGTCCACCAATTATCGCGCACGTCCTTAAAGTACTCGTCTAACATGTTTCTGATAGTGGACCATCTAGTTTCGCGTGTACGGGCAATATTTTCTTCCACTCTTTCGATGAACTCCATTGGATTCCTTTTATAATGTTGGAAATTTATCAGTTCACGATTTTCTATGTTCGTTATTCCGGTCACTTGGATTGGTTGACTCCGGAATAAATTAATTTCTTCCCTAAAATTATTGAGTTCTCGCCGTTGAAGTTCGGCCATCTTCTCCTTGTCAGTGTGTACTTGCTCCCGAACATCATTCACGGTGGCGGTGATTTCTTCACATCTCGTTCCCAAGTCTTCTTGTTCTTAGTCAAGATTTCGAATTTATTTAAATGGGATTCTTCGATGTTATTTACTCGGGTTTGAAGTGTCTCTTTCGCTCTCTGTATTTCTTGTTGGTTCTCTTCACACCTCTCGCCGATTTCAGAAACTTCCCGTCTGACTTCGGTTATCTCCTCTCCTATTTTCGTATTCAATTTTTCGTGACTGTCTTCGAGTCTCTGGCTGATGATTTCAATCTTCTTGTTACTATCTTCTATGCTGTCATCAATCTTCTTGCTCAATTCTTGGGTGTCTTCCTTCAATGAAGCTATGATTTTATTCGTTTCTTCCGTCTTCTTGTTTAACTCCCCTTTGAAATCCTCCTTCAACGATTCTATATTTTTGGTTAATAATTCATTATTTTTCTGATTGTCATCCATCTTCTTATGAATCGACTCCATATTTTTTGTTAATGACTCAATATTTTTATTTAGCGATTCTTCCGTCTTCTTCTGGCTATCTTCCATCTTCTTATTCATTGATTCCAAAGACTCGTTATTCTTATTTAATTTCTCATTAAAATTTTCTTTTAATAATTCAATATTCCTCTGGCCGTCTTCCTTTAATTCTTCTTTTAATAATTCAATATTTTTATTCATCACTTTCAGTATTTCCAAGAAATCGGCGTCTCCCGTTTGCGTGGGTTTCTCAATTTGTTCCTCTTGTTGTACAGGTAGGCTGGGTTCTACAGGAGGCAATATTTCTTCTAGATCTTCGACTGGCGTCGCCTCCTTATCATCCATGTCTATTTCTTTATCTGCTTCCGCCGCACGTCTCTTAGAGGTTGCTCTCCGTTGCATTTTTGGTGGTCCTGTGTATTGCAGCTGCCTCGAAAATTAGGTTGATAATTATTTAGTAAATTAGGTTGGATATTTTTCGCCTAATTTTGCTTGAACGTTGTGCGCCAATTTGTAAGAAGACGAGTTCCGTCTCTTAGTTTATAGTTTAATTGTGATTATTGAATAGTAGTCTCAGGGTTCTTTTACTGTTAATGGGTCTTGCTCTCGGCTAATCGTTATTGTTCAATATCAAATTTTATTATTATTTTACCGTTTAGGGACTTATTCCCCTCAATTCAACCTATTGTTGAATCCAGGATTGAATAAGTCGGTACTTACTCTTTTTTTTCGTCGGATTAGCTGTCTGTTTAAATAGTTTAATTTTATGTATTATATTCACTGTTATGATGTCCACTTGACGTTCCGTTGACACTTTGTTGATCAATGGTTGTGAGGAGATCAGTTGTTTCTTCCTATACACTAACATACACAAACATAGGCATGGTACACATAATAATTCATGTATAGTATTATTGTATAAGATTGTAAATATATTGATCTGAGCGGTTGTAAACAAAACAAGGAATCATTCAATTTGAATAATTCGCATTCTCAGCATGGTACCAACCGCCTCGTTTTTCTCCTCTAAGCTGTATTTTTACTGATACAATAAAAGTCAACTCTTTCACCGTTAAAAAATAATAATGGTAATTTATTCAAATAACACACAGTGAAATTCAATACAATAAGGTGTTTTGCTCTTCTTTTTGGTTAACAATTAATATTTTAAAAGTGAACATTGACTCTAAAACAAATGATGAGCTCGAGTTGGCATGACTGCCTCTGGTTAGTAATACAATGTGTTTTGACAAACATATAGGTTATGTCGGATGGTTCGACTTGAAAATTTAATAATGATTATACTAATAAAAGTAGTAGGTTCTTTTAGACTGCAAAATACACTTATTTGAAATAATAGCTACGGTTAGAACAAACATATAAAATAAAAATTCAATGATTATTAATGAAAAAAGATAAAATATGAACCACTGTTCATAGTTAGGCACATGCTTTATGTATGGTGTAGTGCAACCTTATTTGGTTAAAAGTAGTGAATTATTTATTATTAATTAATAGTAATTGTGATAACCCAGTATCAGGTACTACGATCATCTGTGAAATTGGATATTCCTATTTCAGGTAATGGTAATTTATTTATTATAGTTATCGCACTCCGGCGAAAACTATTAATTGACTTTAGTAACAAAAATACTTCATACTCTCATCTACTGATAGCATAAGAGCACATATGCTCTTCATTGATGTTACAATGTCTTTACTTATCCTAGGTATTTATTGTATACAAATAGTTAAAACTGTCATTACTCAGAACGTTCAATTTCAACATTGTTCATTTGTATTTTATCAGTTCCCTTCTGTTGAGGATAGGGAATTTAATTGTTTCTATATTTCAAGTTTTATCGCTTTTAGCGTTCAGTTATTATGCTTATAAACTAATCATATCATTATATTTGTGGTTATGAATACTTGCGTCTCTCGTCGTTCGAAGGATTACACTTTCTTAATTATAAACACCTTTTTAATTAATTAAAATTTATTAATTAATTATTTAAACTTGATCACAACACTGCACACACTCCTATGCGCATAAACTCCGAATAGAGTACACTTGTAAATATACTGCACTGATTCTTCAATGTAGGTAATCTATGTCTCACTTTGAGGTTAATATGGTTGACGCTGTGTTGCTGTCAAACGCACGTTTTTCTGAGGCGTCGGCGAGCGTGCAGTCCGCTTCGCTCTTGTTGAAACACTGTCTGTGGTTCCTCGGTTGGAATGATGAATTTCGGATTTTTTATAGGCTCTGATTGGTCAGTTTTTTCCAATTCGTTTATTTACAGTAGACTTCGTCAAAATAGACGCTATCATAAGCGTCAGTCTTTGGGAACAAGATTAACAAATTCTGGTTCACACGCCCACGCGGAAGGGCTAAGCACAATACAATTATTTTTAAAAGTCTAATATCTTTCTTATAATTGTACTGAGGATGTTGTGCTTACTCTCATTGTTTGTGTTTTTGAAAGACGATTAATTTGAGTCCCCTTTTCATATATTTCTGATTAGGGTTAGCTGACTTAGCACTTAGCATTTATGCTTATTGTCCATTAAACCATTAATTATTAATATTTCATGGTTTTTATTTTATTTTCTATTGTAATGTCTCATTCTTAAGCTACTGTACAATTTTCCCTTAAAACTATGTCCTAATATTAATACTATGTCCGTTTTCATAGATTCACACTTAAACTTATTGTCATACATTTTTGTTTTGCTTATTACTCAGTAATAAGAGTATTTAATTAGCTTTTAACATGTTGTAATTAAATATTGATGGGTTAAGTCACTACTGACAGTGTTCTTTTCCCTACATTATTTGTTTAATGCCTTAACTATCACTTATGAATCAGGCTTGTTATGCCTATATGGCGTTACTTGGTAGTATGCTTAATATCATAGACATTTTAGTTGTATTGTTTTCTAATTGATAACTGAAATAGTCACTAGGACCTTATCGTTATTGTGATGCAGTCCACTCTGCATTTGACCCTGTTATTAGCAAGGTTTGGTTGCTGTAAACTTTACTTGCAGCTACTTGTCATAATGGTTTAGTTATAATTACATTTATATAAACGATTTAAATGGTTATTTTGGTTGCAATTGCTCATATGAATAATATTCTGTCTGACATCAAATCATTAATTGGGTTACTTTCTTTGTACAATGTGTTTATTACATAATTTTGGTTGCATAGTGTCACTTTGCCATTACCAGCATTTGGTCATACTTGTATTACATAAATATAGCTTTTATATCCTGTTATACTATTAGCTATCGTGTACAAAACATTCCTTATATGCTCTATTTACTTCCTAGCTCATTACATTTTGGTCTAACATTGTTTTGATTCATTTTTTATCAAGTTTTATTGGAAACTGAATGCCCAGATTAGGTTATGTCATAGGTTCAGTAAACATTAGTGTGTTGTTTATGGCTGTGTATTTCTATCGTAGTCTATTCGACTGGTTTTCGTTTCATGTTTGTACATTGGTTATTGGTTATCAATAGTTCACATTTAGTTTACTCCTGTATTATCTTATTTGTTGTTAATTAGTGAGTTTGTATGTACATCATTCCCACTGTACAATTGGTCATTCACTATTTTGGTTGCATATTCCTCTGTCTATTCTATAACTACACATCATTTAGCTATCATAAACTCATCTTGTCCTCATTCAGGTTGCTTGTGACTCTTTATTTACAATATTTAATCCTTATTTACAATAATGTGTTTCACATAAACAATAAATGTGTTCATTAAATGAGTTGTTGTCAGTGTTGACTTTACTATACAGCTTAGGGATTTATATCACATAATTATTTAACACTTCTTCCTTCTTCTTAATACAATTATTTTTTCAATGTTTATGTTAGTTTGTTATACTTCAATTTTCTTCCCTTATTCTTGTATTTGGTCTGGTTATCTTCCTTCTTCTTTCTTCTTTCTTCACTGATCTCCTCCTCACTATTGTTTATTTTATACATGATGAGGTTTTCACTTGTCTTCTTCACACTGTTTCTTCCTTCTTCTTTCTTGAAGTTGTCCTTGTTGTATCCTTCTCCCTGACTCTTGTTTCTTCTTTTGTTGTCTTGTGTCCTTCTCACTGATTTTTTCTTTTGTTGTGTTGTGTCCTTCTTACTGATTTTTCTTTTTTCATTTGTTGTGTTGTGTCCTTCTTACTGATCTATTGGGTATAGTATGTCGGTCGTCTCGTCTTTATTCTTCTTTTCTTCTTTTTTGGTGCATTTGCTAGTGAATTCCTTTCAATGATGCTTCACTTATTCAAACTTATTGTACTTTTCTTTAGTATACTTGGTGGTATTCTAGATCTTTTAATGTATTTTTTCTAGTGGTGGCCTTTAAATTAATTTTCAGTACTTAGGTGGGTGTGGTGACATATGTACTGTTACATATTGCCTCCTTATTAGAATTGATCATTTCTGATATCTTCGTTTTATGATTGAAGAAATTATCAATTTTTTATTTCACTCTTAAGTCACATATAATGTTTTCATATCTTGTATTTACTCTTACACTTGTCTTCAGTTCACTATATTCTCTACATCTCCTTCTTCTTCATACTCTTGGAATCTTGTTTAATTATATTCTTGGCTTGTCATGTTTTTTCCCTTAAATATTTAATTTCCCTAACATTTTTCCCTAACTTGGTAGCTGGAATCGATTCGGGTGGGCTCTATGGCTTACCTAACTCCGTCGTCCATAACTACATTCTTTCTGAGTTCAGGGGTACCTCATCCCTGCCCAGTTAAATGATTGCTGGAACTTTTCTACAGTCAATTCATCAAATAATAATACTCATAAGCAGTCTCTTTCGACTAATAATAATAAACACTCTTGGGGTTATCCATTTTCTTGACTTTTATATTTTATTATACACTCTCTTCTGGATTCCTTCTTCACTTCTGCAGATCTTCATTAGTTAATGTTGTTGACAAATAGCATGTGTAAATATTCTTAATTTTTTGCTCTCTCCTTATCGTGACAAAATTGTTCTTCACATTGATTGGTTCTTTCTTCTTTTTTCTTGGTCAATTCTCCTTTTCACTATCTTTTCTACATAATATTCTCATTAATGGTCTCCTTTTCTCCTCTAGCAAATGTCATATAATTTTTTAACATTTTATTTTGAATATTACACAATTTTTCTCAAAGTGATAGTAAACATTGTTTAAAATATCTTAAGTGTGCTCACTAGTTGCTTGTTTTCGTTATGGTTTAGTCATCAGATACTAGTCTTCTTTTCTCGTATTACATATAACATTCATTTGACAAACATTTTTCGTTCAATATTTAATATAATATTTGATTAATAAAATTTCTTCTTTTATATACAATATTCACTTAATAAACATTTTTCTTTTTCTTCTTTCCATAAGAATAGCCTCTTCTTCTGTTGGTGAGTTATTGGGTATACAATATTTGATAATTATAATACAATGTGATAACATAATAACAACATATTAATATCTGATTTTATAGACATTCTTGGGGTTACATTATTCATTTGATAAATATTTTTCTCTTTGTTCTTCTTTCCATAATAAGATCCTTCTTTCATGTTACACTCTTTGTTATTCTTCTTCTCTACTCCTTCAAGTGATGGTGGTTTTCACTTATTCTGGATGATTATATTTCTTCGTTTTTAGTGTATACAATATTTGTTAATTACAATATAATGTGATCATATAAAAACAACATATTGATATCCGATTTTATAGACATTCTCGGGGTTACATTATTCATTTAATAAACATTTTTCTTTTCCTCTTCTTCTGTTGGTGAGTTATTGGGTATATAATATTTGATAGTTATGATATAATGTGTTGACATAATAACAACATATTAATATTTGATTTTATAGACACTCTTGGGGTTACATTAATCATTTAATAAATATTTTCCTCTTTCTTCTTCTTTCCATAATAATATCCTTCTTTCTTTTTACACTCTTTGTTATTCTTCTTCTCTACTCCTTCAAGTGATGGTGGTTTTCACTTATTCTGGATGATTATATTTCTTTGTTTTTAGTGTATACAATATTTGTTAATTACAATATAATGTGATCATATAAAAACAACATATTGATATCCGATTTTATAGACATTCTCGGGGTTACATTATTCATTTAATAAACATTTTTCTTTTCCTCTTCTTCTGTTGGTGAGTTATTGGGTATATAATATTTGATAGTTATGATATAATGTGTTGACATAATAACAACATATTAATATTTGATTTTATAGACACTCTTGGGGTTACATTAATCATTTAATAAATATTTTCCTCTTTCTTCTTCTTTCCATAATAAGATCCTTCTTTCATGTTACACTCTTTGGTCTTCTGCCTCTCTACTCCTTCAAAGGTTAGTTGGGTGAACCTTTATTCTGGATGATTATATTTTTTCAGTGAAGCTTGATTATAGACTCCCTTGGTTCTATTGGTATTTGTGTCCATAATTTCGTATGTGTTGTTTTGATTATCCTTGACGATAGTGTAGGGTCCAGTGTATAGTAGTAGGAACTTCTTTGCAATTCCTTCAAGGGTACTGGGGAGCTCTCGATTTTTTAGCAATACTAGTTCTCCCATTTTGTACTGGATTATTTTGGGTTGTTGTTTCTTTTATTTCTCGCGCATTTTCTCTGCTCGTTCGACGGTCTTGTTATAAAATTTTACTTGGTCAAAGGTGTAATCATCGCCTGGGGGAAATTCTATTAATTCTATAATTTCTCTAGGAGGTTTTCTCTCAAACATAGCTGTAAATGGGGTTGTATCTATTGCTTGATGGTACGCTAGGTTGATAAAATCCTCTGCAGCTGGTAAATACTCCTCCCACTTTCTTTGTTGTTGGTGACAGTATGTTCTCAGGATTCTTCCTACTTCTCGGAGAACTCGTTCGGCGGGGTTGCTGCTAGGGTGGTACACTGAGGTTTTGAAGGTTCTCACTCCCTTACTCAGCAGTGTTTCCCTCCATATTCTTCCCTTGAATTGGGTTCCATGGTCAGTGATTATCGACCCTGGCACTCCTACCTCTGTCATGTATTTACTCACAATTATACTCAACAGATTTTTTGTGGTGGCTCTGTTGATAGGATACAACTTTGTATATTTAGTGTAGTGGTCGAAGATAATGACGATGAATTTGTATTATCGTCTTCCCCCACTTCTTGGTAATGGGCCGCAAATATCAACAAATACCTTTTCTAGCTTCTTGGATGAGGTGATTGGTATCATTAAACTCTCCTTCCTCTCGTTGTTACACTTTACCATCTGACGTAGGTGGCAATTCCTAATGTAACGGCGTACTCTCCTGTTGATATCCTTGAAATATACATTCTCCTCTAATGCCTTTATGACTTTAATAGCTCCCATGTGACCATATCTAATGTGGTAATCCATGGTGATCTCCTTCTCCATAGTTTTGGGTATAAGTAATTTCCACTGGTTACTTTGGTTAGTGTTTTTTATAAATAGAACATCTTGGTATACACAATAGTATGGGGTAACTCTCTCGTCTTTATTTATTAATCTCTGGCGAATGTTGTTCAGTTTCTCCTCGCTTCTTTGTTGGAGTTTTATTTTATTTATTATCTCGGCTAGTTCTGTCCTGTCCTTTATAATGTGATATACTTTGGCTACCGTCTCCCTTTCTCCCTCGAAAGTTTGGTTTTGGATGTTGACTCTCGATAACACATCTGCTGCTACGTTGTATTTTCCAGGTACATACTCCCAGTTAATATTATATTCCTGTAACGTTAATGTCCACCTGGTAAGTCTCCCGTGGCTCAATTTGCAATTTTTTAAAAAGGATATCGATTTGTGATCTGTCCTTACAGTTAAAGAGTAACCCAAAATGTAAGTTCGGAATTTGTTGCAGGCAAATACAATGCTGAGTATTTCTTTCTCGGTAGTATGGTAGTTACACTCACTCTTGTTCAGGACTCTGCTGGCGAAGCTAACCACAAGGTGATTTCCTTGGTCATCTTCTTGATATAGGACGGATCCTAGACTCACGTCGCTGGCGTCGCAATTCATATAAAACGCTCTTTTGAAGTCGGGGTGGCGTAACATTATTGATTCCAAGAATTTTTTCTTTATTAGTTTAAAAGTGGTATCCTGTTCTGCTCCCCACTTCCACTTGTCTCTAGAGGATAGTTGTTGTGAAAATTCGGCCGTTAATTTTGAGTAGTTGTTTTGGAACTTTCGGTAATAGTTGCAGATACCTAAAAATGATTGTAACTGCTTTTTGTTCTTGGGCGTTGGGAATGATTGTATTGCTTCGATTTTTTCCTGTGATGGTGTAATGCCGTTTTCGGATAGGTTAAATCCTAAGAATTGTACTTCATCAGCGATGAACTTTGACTTCTCTAGTTTAAGTGTTACATGATTTTCTGCCAGTTTTGATAACACCTCCTCAATACGATCACAATGATCTTCCCAGTTATCAGACGTAATTAATAGATCGTCAACATATACCGTACTGAATTGTAGGGCGTCTTTACCTAGAACTTGGTCCATACACTTTACAAAAACGGCCACTGAATTTACTAAACCGAAGGGTAGCCTCTTAAATTGGTAGTTTCGCCCTTCGAATATGAATGCCATGTATTTTCGGCTATTGGGGTGCAACTCCACTTGCCAATACCCGCAGACGGTATCCCAAGTGCTAATAAAACGGGTACCGTGGAATTTCTTCAATAGCTCTTCGATCTCCCCTGGTGAAGTTCGGTCGTTAATTATGATTTTATTGATTTCTCTGGCATCCAGACATATTCTTACTTGACCGTTTTTCTTCGGTACTGCCACTATAGGATTTGTATAAGGTGAACAACTATATTCAATAATGTCTTCATCGATGAGTCTATTTATTTCCGCTCGGACCGCTTCCTTTTGCGAATAAGCAATGGGGTATGATTTCTTCTTAAAATCGGCTGCTTCCTTGAATTTAATCTCACATTGGAAATCCTTTACTTTTCCGGGAGCATTGGAAAATACGTGTCTATACTGCTCATAAATTGCAATTAATCTTTCCACCTGGCTGTCGGTTATTCTTCTATCGCTTTTGGCTGTCTGGAACCTCCGGATTTCTTCTAACTTTTCCTCCCATAATTCGTCATTTTCATGGTCACAGTTTATTTCTTCTCTAGGTATTTCGTTCCTATAATTATTATCTTCGTTAATGTAACAAATGATCCGGTCGTGAGGGGCTTCTTCGCTTCCAATTAACTCCGCCGTCCATTGCACACAATTTGAGCTCAGAGATACCTTTGCTCTGCTCATATCTATTATAGCTGCGTACTTTCTTAATACGTCACAGCCTATCAACAAACTGAATGGTAACCCACTGGCTACTAAAAATATTATAGGAAGGGTATTCCCTTGACTGGTGACTTCTAGTTGGACTTGCTTTCTTATGGTCTTATTTTGTCATCCGGTTGCTCCGATCAAAATAATATTATTTATCGGTAAGGTCGATATGGGCTCCTTACTCCTACTCTGTATTTTATTAAGTTCTAATTGATCGATGAGCGATACATTGGCTCCAGTATCTATCATGATTTTAGTAAACACGCCATTCACTTCGGCGGAAATATACGCGATTTCGCTGTTGTTATTGTTATTGTTTTCTGTGATTTCTTCTTCCATCAGATCTTTTCTGATGTCCTTCAGGTAGTGATTGCGTATGATAGTAAATGTCGCTTGATTGTTTGTCCGTCGTCGTACCCAATAGATCGGATCAGTGAGGGTTCGAAGTGAGTTTTCACTGCCGTTGTCCGTTTAAAGAGGTAGCGTTTTCTTCCCCGCTCCTGTCATTAGTGTTGGGGGTTCTATTCTCCCTTTCTTCTGGTCTAGTCGGATTGTTGTATTGACGTCCGCTATTATTATTTCTGTTTATATCTTCGCTACTGCGGCTCCTTCGTGTGTCGTACCCGGATTCGCTATTCCTTACGTCCTGACTATACGGGTTATTATCTTCATTGAAGCTTCGTCGTCCCTGATAGAAGCGTCTCCCTCCGTTTCTGTCGTCAGCATGAACGTAATTAGCTCTTCTGAAATTGCTCGGGTTGTGGTTATTCCCGTTGTTCAGTCGGTACTGGCGATTGTTATTATTTGGACGGTAGGGGTGGTTACCATTGTTTGGCCGATGTTGATTTCCACTATTATAATTAGGACGGTGGTTGTTATTAGGAGGATTCTGATTATAATTATTATTATAATTTGGCCTATAATTCGGGCTATTTCTATCTGGCGGATGATTATTCCCGTTACTATTTGGCCTCGGATTCTGGTCTGCATTATCTCGGTTTGAATTATTATAATTACCTCGATAATTATTTCGGTATCCGGCCTGACCGTTTCTATCAAAGTATGGGTCTGGTCCCTGCCGACTCCTCCGATAATACTTCTCCTGCTCATAATTTTCTAATAACGCGGACATAGTTTGGATTGTTCTTATTTGTCCGTTCAGTCTCGCTCTGGCCACGCCCTCTTCGAAGTGATACGGCAATTTAGTGACGAGGCATTCTTCAGGTATCTTTGGCTCAAGATTTCTGGCCATACACACCTTGCCTAAGAAGTATGCGGTGAGTGATGCCCCTTTGCTGCGATCATACTTCCCGTTGCAGATGTTGTCCCGCACTATGTTCTGTGCCGATTCGGACCAGTATTTCGTTTTAAACAGCGCCTTGAACTCTGTATAATTCTGTATATCATGTCGGGTAGCCGTCCACCAATTATCGCGCATGTCCTTAAAGTACTCGTCTAACATGTTTCTGATAGTGGACCATCTAGTTTCGCGTGTACGGGCAATATTTTCTTATATAATACATTTTAGGTTATTACATATTTTAGGAATACATTTTTAGGAATTACATAAAACAACATCTAATTTTGCCAGGCACCTGATACTATGTAATCATAACTACAGTGATTTTGAGACAAATTTCCAGCCTTTGCATTGCTGCAGGAAAGGAAAATACATGGACGCGCTTGAGGAATACGAAATATATAAAGCCGTCAAAATCAACAGTGATTATGTCTTGAATGATAAACTTACATTTTCACATAACATGTTGTACGACACGGCAATACTTGCACACGGGCGCCAGTAAATGAAATGTCACAGTGCATATGGGCTATAATAAGCAAAACAGGTTTATCAGTGGCTATATAAACAGTGAATCAGTTGATCGATATTGTCCACGCGAAAGCAGTCGATCGATATAGTCCACGCGAGAAACATAAACTTTCATGTTCGCGTCTGTGAGTTTCCAATATCGTAAAAGTGCACTTTTACCGTAATGATTTTGGTGTTTTTAATTTTTTAACGATCTCATATGAGTGATTAAGATTCTGAAGATGGCAATTCGTTGCCGAAACGCGTCAAAATAAGGCGAGAAAAACGAAGTCGCACGACGGATATATGGTAAATATCTATTATATTAATATTTTCTTCCACTCTTTCGATGAACTCCATTGGATTCCTTTTATAATGTTGGAAATTTATCAGTTCACGATTTTCTATGTTCGTTATTCCGGTCACTTGGGTTGGTTGACTCCGGAATAAATTAATTTCTTCCCTAAAATTATTGAGTTCTCGCCGTTGAAGTTCGGCCATCTTCTCCTTGTCAGTGTGTACTTGCTCCCGAACATCATTCACGGTGGCGGTGATTTCTTCACATCTCGTTCCCAAGTCTTCTTGTTCTTAGTCAAGATTTCGAATTTATTTAAATGGGATTCTTCGATGTTATTTACTCGGGTTTGAAGTGTCTCTTTCGCTCTCTGTATTTCTTGTTGGTTCTCTTCACACCTCTCGCCGATTTCAGAAACTTTCCGTCTGACTTCGGTTATCTCCTCTCCTATTTTCGTATTAAATTTTTCGTGACTGTCTTCGAGTCTCTGGCTGATGATTTCAATCTTCTTGTTACTATCTTCTATGCTGTCATCAATCTTCTTGCTCAATTCTTGGGTGTCTTCCTTCAATGAAGCTATGATTTTATTCGTTTCTTCCGTCTTCTTGTTTAACTCCCCTTTGAAATCCTCCTTCAACGATTCTATATTTTTGGTTAATAATTCATTATTTTTCTGATTGTCATCCATCTTCTTATGAATCGACTCCATATTTTTTGTTAATGACTCAATATTTTTATTTAGCGATTCTTCCGTCTTCTTCTGGCTATCTTCCATCTTCTTATTCATTGATTCCAAAGACTCGTTATTCTTATTTAATTTTTCATTAAAATTTTCTTTTAATAATTCAGTATTCCTCTGGCCGTCTTCCTTTAATTCTTCTTTTAATAATTCAATATTTTTATTCATCGCCCTCAGTATTTCCAAGAAATCGGCGTCTCCCGTTTGCGTGGGTTTCTCAATTTGTTCCTCTAGTTGTACAGGTCGGCTGGGTTCTACAGGAGGCAATATTTCTTCTAGATCTTCGACTGGCGTCGCCTCCTTATCATCCATGTCTATTTCTTTATCTGCTTCCGCCGCACGTCTCTTAGAGGTTGCTCTCCGTTGCATTTTTGGTCCTGTGTATTGCAGCTGCCTCGAAAATTAGGTTGATAATTATTTAGTAAATTAGGTTGGATATTTTTCGCCTAATTTTGCTCGAACGTTGTGCGCCAATTTGTAAGAAGACGAGTTCCGTCTCTTAGTTTATAGTTTAATTGTGATTATTGAATAGTAGTCTCAGGGTTCTTTTACTGTTAATGGGTCTTGCTCTCGGCTAATCGTTATTGTTCAATATCAAATTTTATTATTATTTTACCGTTTAGGGACGTATTCCCCTCAATTCAACCTATTGTTGAATCCAGGATTGAATAAGTCGGTACTTACTCTTTTTTTTCGTCGGATTAGCTGTCTGTTTAAATAGTTTAATTTTATGTATTATATTCACTGTTATGATGTCCACTTGACATTCCGTTGACACTTTGTTGATCAATGGTTGTGAGGAGATCAGTTGTTTCTTCCTATACACTAACATACACAAACATAGGCATGGTACACATAATAATTCATGTATAGTATTATTGTATAAGATTGTAAATATATTGATCTGAGCGGTTGTAAACAAAACAAGGAATCATTCAATTTGAATAATTCGCATTCTCAGCATGGTACCAACCGCCTCGTTTTTCTCCTCTAAGCTGTATTTTTACTGATACAATAAAAGTCAACTCTTTCACCGTTAAAAAATAATAATGGTAATTTATTCAAATAACACACAGTGAAATTCAATACAATAAGGCGTTTTGCTCTTCTTTTTGGTTAACAATTAATATTTTAAAAGTGAACATTGACTCTAAAACAAATGATGAGCTCGAGTTGGCATGACTGCCTCTGGTTAGTAATACAATGTGTTTTGACAAACATATAGGTTATGTCGGATAGTTCGACTTGAAAATTTAATAATGATTATACTAATAAAAGTTGTAGGTTCTTTTAGACTGCAAAATACACTTATTTGAAATAATAGCTACGGTTAGAACAAACATATAAAATAAAAATTCAATGATTATTAATGAAAAAAGATAAAATATGAACCACTGTTCATAGTTAGGCACATGCTTTATGTATGGTGTAGTGCAACCTTATTTGGTTAAAAGTAGTGAATTATTTATTATTAATTAATAGTAATTGTGATAACCCAGTATCAGGTACTACGATCATCTGTGAAATTGGATATTCCTATTTCAGGTAATGGTAATTTATTTATTATAGTTATCGCACTCCGGCGAAAACTATTAATTGACTTTAGTAACAAAAATACTTCATACTCTCGTCTACTGATAGCATAAGAGCACATATACTCTTCATTGATGTTACAATGTCTTTACTTATCCTAGGTATTTATTGTATACAAATAGTTAAAACTGTCATTACTCAGAACGTTCAATTTCAACATTGTTCATTTGTATTTTATCAGTTCCCTTCTGTTGAGGATAGGGAATTTAATTGTTTCTGTATTTCAAGTTTTATCGTTTTTAGCGTTCAGTTATTATGCTTATAAAGTAATCATATCATTATATTTGTGGTTATGAATACTTGCATCTCTCGTCGTTCGAAGGGTTACACTTTCTTAATTATAAACACCTTTTTAATTAATTAAAATTTATTAATTAATTATTTAAACTTGATCACAACACTGCACACACTCCTATGCGCATAAACTCCGAATAGAGTACACTTGTAAATATACTGCACTGATTCTTCAATGTAGGTAATCTATGTCTCACTTTGAGGTTAATATGGTTGACGCTGTGTTGCTGTCAAACGCACGTTTTTCTGAGGCGTCGGCGAGCGTGCAGTCCGCTTCGCTCTTGTTGAAAGACTGTCTGTGGTTCCTCGGTTGGAATGATGAATTTCGGATTTTTTTATAGGCTCTGATTGGTCAGTTTTTCCAATTCGTTTATTTACGGTAGACTTCGTCAAAATAGACGCTATCATAAGCGTCAGTCTTTGGGAACAAGATTAACAAATTCTGGTTCACACGCCCACGCGGAAGGGCTAAGCACAATACAATTATTTTTAAAAGTCTAATATCTTTCTTATAATTGTACTGAGGATGTTGTGCTTACTCTCATTGTTCGTATTTTTGAAAGACGATTAATTTGAGTCCCCTTATCATATATTTCTGATTAGGGTTAGCTGACTTAGCACTTAGCATTTATGTTTATTGTCCATTAAACCATTAATTATTAATATTTCATGGTTTTTATTTTATTTTCTATTGTAATGTCTCATTCTTAAGCTACTGTACAATTTTCCCTTAAAACTGTGTCCTAATATTAATACTATGTCCGTTTTCATAGATTCACACTTAAACTTATTGTCATACATTTTTGTTTTGCTTATTACTCAGTAATAAGAGTATTTAATTAGCTTTTAACATGTAATTAAATATTGATGGGTTAAGTCACTACTGACAGTGTTCTTTTTCCCTACATTATTTGTTTAATGCCTTAACTATCACTTATGAATCAGGCTTGTTATGCCTATATGGCGTTACTTGGTAGTATGCTTAATATTATAGACATTTTAGTTGTATTGTTTTCTAATTGATAACTGAAATAGTCACTAGGACCTTATCGTTATTGTGATGCAGTCCACTCTGCATTTGACCCTGTTATTAGCAAGGTTTGGTTGCTGTAAACTTTACTTGCAGCTACTTGTCATAATGGTTTAGTTATAATTACATTTATATAAACGATTTAAATGGTTATTTTGGTTGCAATTGCTCATATGAATAATATTCTGTCTGACATCAAATCATTAATTGGGTTACTTTCTTTGTACAATGTGTTTATTACATAATTTTGGTTGCATAGTGTCACTTTGCCATTACCAGCATTTGGTCATACTTGTATTACATAAATATAGCTTTTATATCCTGTTATACTATTAGCTATCGTGTACAAAACATTCCTTATATGCTCTATTTACTTTTTAGCTCATTACATTTTGGTCTAACATTGTTTTGATTCATTTTTTATCAAGTTTTATTGGAAACTGAATGCCCAGATTAGGTTATGTCATAGGTTCAGTAAACATTAGTGTTTAATGAAGAAATTTGTGTTAGTGGTTGAAATCACAATCAGAATGATCAATATTGCACACCACTATATAAAAATTATTCCGATTAGCGCTTTCAAGCTTCACAGCTCATCGTCAGATCAGGAATAGACAGAAAATATTTAATACCCAACCCTTCACCCCTCTCCCCCACCCTGCTCACCCACAACAAACTAAAAATTAATGACCCTTCCCCACCCCCTAAACTCTGTCACACCATCTGTACAGTTACATATTTTTTTCTAGTAAATTCCTTGTGTTTCAGTGTGTGTGTGTGTGTGTGCATCCTTTTAAACTACCCGCTTCCTCTCCACACACATGGGTCAGTCACACACCCTTATTTTAAAACAACCAATTAGTACTATGAAATATAATTCTTAATCTTATCTATCTGCCCTCTCTCATTTACTTCTTAATCATGTTATAAAATATTTCTTCATTATCAAATTTAATTTTAATATTAATTAAATTGTCTAACCCTTTTTCTCTTTCTTTCAATATTTCTAACTCCTCTCTAAGCTTCCTTTCAACTGTGTTATTTACTACTTTTACAATTTCGTATTCTTCCAAAGGATTAACAAACTTGTGGTTGTCTTCTATGAAATGTCTTGCATATAACGAATTGGTTGTTCTATTACCTTCTCCACGTTTGTGGTCAGACAACCTGCATGCGAATTTTCGTCCTGTCTCCCCTAGGTACACTTTGTTGCAGTCTTTACATTTTAATTTATAAATTCCGCTTTTCTGTAATACTGGAATTTTTTCTATATTCTTATTCTTTATCTTATCAAATACCGTTTCACATTTTTTAATAGCTATATCTACTCCATATTTATTAATTAAAACATTTTATAATTTTTCTAGTATGTGAACCTATGTATGTCAATGACCCTGCATAATTCTTTTGTTCTGGTTCTATTTTATCTTTTTGTATGTTAACCCTTTTCATAACTTTATCCACTATGTTGGTGTTATAATTATTATTCCTTACAATTCCCTTTATCGTTCTTAACTCCCTATCTTTTGATTCGGTCTCTTTTAAACACTTCTGAGCTCTGTAACAAAAGGAATTGATTGCCGCCATTTTATATCTGTATGGGTGGTACGACTCTCTTGGTATAATTATATCAGAATACGACTCTTTCCTAAATATCCCAAACTGTAGTTTCTCATTATCTTTAATTTCTATGTTTAAGTCTAAGTAATTTATTTGCTTACCTCCTATCTCTTCCTTAAATTGTAAGTTTATAGAAGTGCATGAGTTTATAAAGGAGGTAAATAATAAGGATAAAAACTTACAATTTAAGGAAGAGATAGGAGGTAAGCAAATAAATTACTTAGACTTAAACATAGAAATTAAAGATAATGAGAAACTACAGTTTGGGATATTTAGGAAAGAGTCGTATTCTGATATAATTATACCAAGAGAGTCGTACCACCCATACAGATATAAAATGGCGGCAATCAATTCCTTTTGTTACAGAGCTCAGAAGTGTTTAAAAGAGACCGAATCAAAAGATAGGGAGTTAAAAACGATAAAGGGAATTGTAAGGAATAATAATTATAGCACCAACATAGTGGATAAAGTTATGAAAAGGGTCAACATACAAAAAGCTAAAATAGAACCAGAACAAAAGAATTATGCAGGGTCATTGACATACATAGGTTCACATACTAGAAAAATTATAAAATGTTTTAATAAATATGGAGTAGATATAGCTATTAAAAAATGTGAAACGGTATTTGATAAGATAAGGAATAAGAATATAGAAAAAATTCCAGTACTACAGAAAAGCGGAATTTATAAATTAAAATGTAAAGACTGCAACAAAGTGTACCTAGGGGAGACAGGACGAAAATTCGCATGCAGGTTGTCTGACCACAAACGTGGAGAAGGTAATAGAACAACCAATTCGTTATATGCAAGACATTTCATAGAAGACAACCACAAGTTTGTTAATCCTTTGGAAGAATACGAAATTGTAAAAGTAGTAAATAACACAGTTGAAAGGAAGCTTAGAGAGGAGTTAGAAATATTGAAAGAAAGAGAAAAAGGGTTAGACAATTTAATTAATATTAAAATTAAATTTGATAATGAAGAAATATTTTATAACATGATTAAGAAGTAAATGAGAGAGGGCAGATAGATAAGATTAAGAATTATATTTCATAGTACTAATTGGTTGTTTTAAAATAAGGGTGTGTGACTGACCCATGTGTGTGGAGAGGAAGCGGGTAGTTTAAAAGGATGCACACACACACACACACACACACACACTGAAACACAAGGAATTTACTAGAAAAAAATATGTAACTGTACAGATGGTGTGACAGAGTTTAGGGGGTGGGGAAGGGTCATTAATTTTTAGTTTGTTGTGGGTGAGCAGGGTGGGGGAGAGGGGTGAAGGGTTGGGTATTAAATATTTTCTGTCTATTCCTGATCTGACGATGAGCTGTGAAGCTTGAAAGCGCTAATCGGAATAATTTTTATATAGTGGTGTGCAATATTGATCATTCTGATTGTAAACATTAGTGTGTTGTTTATGGCTGTGTATTTCTATCTTAGTCTATTCGACTGGTTTTCGTTTCATGTTTGTACATTGGTTATTGGTTATCAATAGTTCACATTTAGTTTACTCCTGTATTATCTTATTTGTTGTTAATTAGTGAGTTTGTATGTACATCATTCCCACTGTACAATTGGTCATTCACTATTTTGGTTGCATATTCCTCTGTCTATTCTATAACTACACATCATTTAGCTATCATAAACTCATCTTGTCCTCATTCAGGTTGCTTGTGACTCTTTATTTACAATATTTAATCCTTATTTATAATAATGTGTTTCACATAAACAATAAATGTGTTCATTAAATGAGTTGTTGTCAGTGTTGACTTTACTATACAGCTTAGGGATTTATATCACATAATTATTTAACACTTTTTCCTTCTTCTTAATACAATTATTTTTTCAATGTTTATGTTAGTTTGTTATACTTCAATTTTCTTCCCTTATTCTTGTATTTGGTCTGGTTATCTTCCTTCTTCTTTCTTCACTGATCTCCTCCTCACTATTGTTTATTTTATACATGATGAGGTTTTCACTTGTCTTCTTCACACTGTTTCTTCCTTCTTCTTTCTTGAAGTTGTCCTTGTTGTATCCTTCTCCCTGACTCTTCTTTCTTCTTTTGTTGTCTTGTGTCCTTCTCACTGATTTTTTTCTTTTTTCATTTGTTGTGTTGTGTCCTTCTTACTGATCTATTGGGTATAGTATGTCGGTCGTCTCGTCTTTATTCTTCTTTTCTTCTTTTTTGGTGCATTTACTAGTGAATTCCTTTCAATGATGCTTCACTTATTCAAACTTATTGTACTTTTCTGTAGTATACTTGGTGGTATTCTAGATCTTTTAATGTATTTTTTCTAGTGGTGGCCTTTAAATTAATTTTCAGTACTTAGGTGGGTGTGGTGACATATGTACTGTTACAATATTTGTCAATAAAAATCATTGAATGTTATAATTGTTGCTTCTATTTATTTGAATTAATATAAATAGAAGAATCTTAAACAATATTTGATACATAGCCACAAGAACAGCTGAAATTAACAACTTTAAAGGAGAACACGCTTAGTATAAAGAAAGATCGCTAATCGATTGTTACTGGAGACAATCTATTTAACGAAGAAATATAATTCTAATTACACAAAGTGATCTATTTTGACAAAAACAATCATAAAGAAATAAAATTTACACTAATACAATACCAAAATTTAATTAATAAAATTTATAATAAATAAAAGACAAAAAATAATATTTTTAAAAAATAAACAAAATTTTTATTTTGATACAAAATTGACGCTCACAACAGTGGGGCAAGAAAATAAACTAAAGTATTATTATTTGTTACAAATTGGCGTCCAACTGAAGGGGCTTTAATTAGTGATTGATAGGCCATATAAAATAAGAAGAATTTGCCCAATTCCTAATTTTAGCTAGGCAGCTGTTATAAGGTCAGAAGAGTAAGAAAAATGCCAAAACGAGCATTATCTAAGAAAAGGGCGGCTGAAGCTGAAAAAGAGATCGAAGAGATAGATATGGACGATAAAGAGGCAGCTCCGGTTGAAGATATTGAAGGAAGATTACCTCCTGCGGAACCTAATCAACCCGCACAACAAGAGGAACAACCCGAGATACCCACACAAACAGGGGAAGTCAATGTACAGGAGGAGTCCGAGAAATCCAAAACCACAGAAGAAATGAAGCTAGATAAGATGATGGAAATGTTCCTACAATTTAGTAAGGAAATGAGAGAGGATAACAAATCAATGAATAAGGAAAGGAAAGAGGACAACCAATCCTTAAATAAGAAGATGGAAGAGAATCAGAAGAGTATAGAAACAATAAATAAAAATGTAGAATCATCAAAGGAAGAATTGGGTAATAAAATTGAAAATACAAATAAGAGAATTGAAGAAAACAGTAAGATGGAAAGTGAGAACCAACAGTTGAAGGAAGAGTTGAGGGAGAATAGCAAGAAGATGGAGGAAAATAATAAGAAAATGGAAGAGAAGATGGAGGAGAAGTTGGAAGAATTGAAAGAGGATAACCAACTATTAAGAGAAGAATTAAGGGAGGTTAACCAGGAGAATATGGACAAGTTAGACGAAAGGATAGAGTTGTTAAAAGAAGAGTTGAGCAAGGAAGTCAACGATAATAAGGAATCCACAAATAAGAAATTGGAAGAAGAAACCACAGTAATAAAACAACAAATCATGGAAGTTGACAAAAGATGTAGCCAGACTGAGCGAGAAGTACAAGGTTTTAAGGAAGAAGTAACCACCAAAATAAATACTATCAAAACAAACAATAGAAACAACTTGGAAGAAACTCGAAGAGAAACACAGGAAGAATTAGGGAAGGTACGGAACCAAGTCGCGGAAAGGTGTGACGGTATGGAAGTTGCTATGACAAATATAACCGGTCAAGTACGGCAGAGCCAAGAAAAGATGGAAGTAATTCGAAATAGACCCACTAACATTACGGGTATCCCAATGAATGAAAACCGGGAATGGCTGAATTTCCGCCAATACAAAAGGAAACCTATGGAGTTCTTTGCCCGGATTGAGAAATACTTTGCCAAACATCGGGAAATAGATGGAGTAACAACCGGGAGCTATTGGACGAGCCTTTCAGAGAGATGACCGACAATTGGTGGATGGCGAATAGGAGTGAAATCGCGGACTACCAACAATTCAAGAACATGTTCAAAGCAAAGTACTGGTCGGAGACAACACAGAACTTAATACGTGACAACATCTGTCATGGAAGATACAATGCTCAAGTAGGTAATACTATGACGGCCTATTTCTTAGGAAAAGTGTGTCTTGCAAAACATTTAGAACCGGCAATACCTGAGGAATGCCTGGTAAATAAATTGTCACACCATTACGATGAAGACATCATAAGAGCGAGAAGGGGTAGCCAAATAAAGACGGTGCAAGCGATGACCGAATTATTAGAGAACTACGAAAACAAAGACTACTATCGGCAAAGTAGAAGGAGGAATGATTGGCCTGACCTAAGAAATAATCCATACACCAATAACAATAATAACCATAATGGTAATAACTACCAAGCGAACCGCAACAATTCGAATTATTATAATAGTAATAATAACACTAATAATAATAATAATTTCCCGAATAATCAGAATCCTAACAGGAATAACAACAGCTACCCCAGTAATAGAAAGAATTATTATCCGAACCACAATAATTATAATAGTCAGCGAAACCCCAACCAAGGTGATACCGAACGTTATTACAATAATAATAGAAATTACCATCCAAATAACAACAATAATAACAATAGGGTTTCCAGACCAAGGGTGAATTTCATAAGAGCCGAAGATAATGGGCAAAGAAGATATACCCATCAGCGAAGGAACAGTTTCCACGATTGTGATAATCGGCGGAGAAGTGGAGAACGTGATGGTCCGAGATACAATCAACAGAGACGAAGCACCAGTTTAGATGATCCCGACCGGCAACCAAACCACGAACAAACATTTGACCATCGTACTGAGCGGCAGGAACCGACTCCAAGTTTCCAGACCGACACCTCGGTCGGCCCTAATAATAACAACGACCATGATAATTTAAACGGGAGGAGGCAGTGATGAATTATCACGACCCTTCACTGCTCCTATCTCCTGGGTATGAACAAGAGTTGCAAGGTGCAACTGACTCTAATAATATTACCATCATTAGTAATAACTATTTAAAAAATATAAGATACGAACTATTGGAGGAGAACGACACTAGCCTCAATAGTCAAAATAATGAGATCATATACATAAACGCGGAAGTAGAAGGAATTCCGCCCAAATAATGATTGATACCGGTGTGAGCGTATCTATAATTAATACAATTGAATTGGAAAGAATCCAAAAGGAATGTGGTCGAACATTGCCGATATTACCTGTAAATAATATTATATTAGTAGGGGCCACTGGTTGCCAAAACAGAACTATTAGAAAACAAGTTTCAGTAAATGTTATTAGCCAGGGTATAGCTATAAATATGGTATTTTTAATTGCAACAGGACTGCCATTTAATATATTGGTAGGGTGCGATGTATTAAGGAGGAACTCGGCTATCATTGATTTGAGCAAAGAAAAGGTATCACTGTTTTCAGAAGGGATAACGTGGACGGCGGATTTAGTAGGTAGCGAGACAATACTTCCCAGCAATATCCACCAACAACTTCGGAAAATAAACTATATAGGAAACGACTCCCTAATTAATCAAATAATATACAATAACACGGAAGAGGATTTATGGTCACAGAAGATACAGGAAATCAGGGACTTCCGGTGCGGAATCACAAAGGAAAATTACCCATACACCAAGCAAACAGTTTAATAAAGATATATGAGAAGTATCGATCAGTATTTTCAGATGAACCAGGTAAGATAAAAAACTATCAGTGCAAACTTAAATTTAGGGAAACAGTGGAGTTTAACCGAAAGTCATATCCCATCGCGCATTCACTGAAGGAGGCCGTACGAGCGGAAATTAATAAAATGATCAGCAGTGACATCATAGAGAGTAGTCAATCTCCATTCACCAGTCCAATCGTAGCCATTCCAAAGAAAAACGGCCAAGTCCGGCTTTGTTTGGATGCGCGTGAAATAAACAAGATGATAATAAATGACAGAACATCGCCTGGTGAGATAGAAGAAATCTTAAAAAGGTTCCACGGTACCAAGTTCATTAGTACATGGAACACGGTGTGCGGTTACTGGCAAGTGGAGTTGCACCCACAGAGTCGTCAGTATATGGCATTCATATTCGAAGGGCGCAATTACCAATTCAAGAGATTGCCCTTCGGACTTGTGAATTCAGTAGCCATCTTTGTGGCCTGCATGGACCACATACTTGGACAGGAAGCACTCCAATTTACCACTGTATACGTAGACGATCTACTCATTACCTCAGAAACCTGGGAGGAACACTGCTACAGAGTGGAACACGTACTCGAGAAATTAGCCATAAATAACATAACTCTTAAATTGGAAAAATCCAAGGTCATTGCTAGAGAAGTCCAGTTCTTGGGGTTTAATTTGGATGACCAAGGAATATCACCATCATTAGAAAAGGTGGAAGCAATACAAAAGTTCCCTAAACCAAAGAACAGAAAACAATTACAGTCTTTTCTCGGACTCTGTAATTATTACAGAAAATTTCAACATCAATATTCCGAGCTAACAGCCAAATTTCAACATCAATTATCTTCAAAAAACAAATGGATCTGGGGTCAAGAGCAGGACGTTACCTTCCAACTCATTAAAGACAAGTTTTTTAAAATCGTTATACTTCATCACCCGAATTTTAAACAACCTTTCTTCTTAAACTGTGATGCCAGTAACGTCATCCTAGGAACGACACTATATCAAGAAGATGAGGAGGGTCACCATCTAGTGATTAGCTTCACTAGTCGGACTTTGAATCAATGCGAATGGAACTACAATGTGACCGAGAAAGAATTACTCAGTGTAGTATTCGCGTGTGGTAAATTCCTACCTATATTTTAGGTTATCCAGTTACAGTCCGAACTGACCATAAATCTATCTCGTTTTTAAGAAGATGCAAATTGAGTCACGGCAGACTGACCAGGTGGATACTTGCCCTGCAAGAGTACGATCTAAAATGGGAGTACATCCCGGGAAAAAGGAACATTGTAGCGGACGTGTTATCACGAATAAATTTGGAAGACCAGACTTTTGGAGAGCGTACTCAAGATCTACAACCTTATTAGAACAAGATCAGATTTAGAGGCATTATTAATGAACATCCGCATCCACCAGCAATCTGACCCGAAGTTGAAAAATATTACGAATCGATTAGAAGAACCAGATGACACAGTCTCTAAATTTTACCATATCAATAAAGGGATATTATTTATTAAAACCTCCTTAAATCAGGAAACCTGGAAGGTGATTATTCCAACCAACATTGAAAAGGACATAATAGTCGAGTACCATATACGGTATGGCCATATGGGAGCCCTGAAAGTGATAAAGGCACTAGAGGAGAGTTGTCACATAAAAAACATAAATCGGAAGGTGAGAAATTATCTCAAATCCTGTCATATTTGCCAACTGGTGAAAGCTAATAACAAGAAGAAGGAAGGCATTATGATACCCATAACATCTAAGGCAAAGCTAGAGAAAATGTTCTTAGACATCTGCGGACCATTTCCCCGTAGTGGCGGTCGACACCGATATAAATACCTAATTATAATAATGGACCATTTCACAAAGTATATAAAGCTATACCCGGTTAATCGGGCAACTACTATAAAAATTCTGGGAGTAATAACCGAACTATATGTGCCAGAAATAGGAAAACCATCCTCAATCATAACTGACCATGGTACACAATTTAAGGGGAGAAGATGGCGGGATACCTTATTATCGCTTGGGATTAAAACGTACAAAACATCGGTCTACCACCCAAGTAGTAATCCGGCAGAGAGGGTATTAAGAGAAGTGGGAAGAATACTGAGGACGTACTGTCATCACCAACAGAAAAAGTGGCAAGAATATCTAGCAGCCACGGAGAAATTCCTCAATTTCGCTCATCATCCAGCTATAGGAATTACCCCATACTCCGCCATGTACGAGAAACCAACACTAAGAGAGATTGAGGAAATCATAGAGTTCCCTATGAATGATGGTTATAAATTTGACAAAGTAAGATTTTATAACAAGGTGGCCGAAGACCAGGAGAAGCGGCAAACCAAGTATCAGAAGGCGATTGGACAAGTAATAACACATAAAATTGGAGAAAAGGTACTGCTGAAAAACCGCAAACTACCCAGCACCCTAGAAGGAATAACTAAGAAGTTATTATTACTGTATACTGGACCATTTCTAGTCACCAAAACTAATAACAATAACACATATGAACTAAAGGAAATAGTTTCAGGAAAAATCAAAGGCGTGTATAACCAGGCCTCCATAAAAAAATATTACGAGGATTGAATTTAGTAAAACCAATAAATTCAAAAAATAAGTAAGACCAACTTACATAAATGATTTGAAGGAAAGAATTTGGAATTGAAGAATTTGTTATTATGAAATCATCAAAATTTAAAAAATAAGTAAGATCAACTTACGAATAATTATTTATGAAACTGAATTTGGAATTGAAGAATTTGTTATTATAAAACCACTAAATTCAAAAAATAAGTAAGACCAACTTACAACTAATTATTTATAAAACTGAATTTGGAATTGAAGAATTTGTTATTATAAAACCACAAAATTTAAAAAATAGTAAGATCAACTTACAAGAATTATTCGAACAAACAATTATGGAAATGAATTGTAAAGAAAAATGATTATCATATTACTAAGTTCTAAAGAAAAAATAAATAAGAACAAAGTATACCGATAATAGGAATAAACTAGTGTTGGAAAGAAAATAATAAAACATTTATGAAATGCAAAGAGAAATAAGGACCATATGAATAATATAATGTTAAGGAAATAATTTGGATGAAACCCAGAGTGGAATAATAAATTTTTGAAAAAAAAAAGGAAAAAAATATAATATGATTATGATCACAACTTGAATTTCAATTATAATGAAAACAATTGGAAGAATAACTATAATAACTTGAAACCAGTAGAACAATTAATAACTAAGAAAAAAATATATATATATGCTATTAATATTAATAACCAGAAGAAGATTGCGTGAACAGTAGAAGAATTAAAGAGAATTCAGATGTAAAAATTTACTCCCAATAACTAGTAATAAATATATTAACAGAGCTTCCAACCATGATAAGAATAAATATATCAGCAGAGCTAAAAGGTTAGAAGAATAAATAATAAGAAGAATAACTGAGATAGAAAATATTAGCAAATCTGAGAAACTACGAAGTGAGGTATCCAAGGATGTTTTTATTAGTCGAAAAAATAGACTATTCTTATATAATTTTTATTTAATGACTGTCTGTAGATAATTCCAGCAGCATTATGTTTTGAGCAGAGATGAAGTTCCTCTGATCTCAATTAGAAGTGTAGTATGGCCAGCAGAGTATATGTAGCCACAAGTGCCTCTCTGGACTGCCCCAGCTCACGTGTTAGGGAATGAATATCCCATCATGGATAAAACACAAAGTTAAGGAAAAGATAAATATAATAATAATAACCTCAGATAACAATAACTATCAAGGAAGGATCAATATAAGAATGAAGAAGCCGATATAGAAATGGGGAGGGAGACGAAGAACATAATAACTAAAAATTATCATAAGCAATTATTTCATACATACTCAAGGTATGGTCTGAACTAATCACTTCTGGAGGAGAGCAATCTGTAGCATGACAGATAATCCACATTGTTCTGAATGAAAAAATGATCATAAATAAATTAAAAATAAAATAAAATCAAAGAAAACTACATTAAAAATTAATTAAGAACCACCGTAAAGTGCCAATCATAGTCTGAAGAAAGAATATCAATTAAAACCAACTATGCAATATATGATGAGTGATAAAAAATAATACAAAAAGCTAAGATAAAGTAAGGAAATACCGAGGTAGGATAGGAGTAAGTAAGGAATTAACCAGAACAAACCAACATCTACAATAAAAGGACTGCTTTTGGAAGAAACAAAGTAATAGGAGGGGAGTAAGTAATGAAATACCCAGAACAAACCGACATCCAAAATAAAGGGACTGCTATTGGAAAAACCCAAGAAATAAAAATATTAAAACCCCAAAAGAAATTAAAAGTCACTAAAAAAGTATAACACATAGAATAAATACAATACTAATGTAACGTACATACAGTATAATGAAAACTGTCTAGAAGTATAATTAAGAGCATAATAGTAAAAGTTATGTTTATAATGAGAGAAAAACAAATCTTAAATAATCCTCTGTAAATAAGATTCTTGATCCTATAAACTAGAAAACTGGATAGTGATAAGATCCAAGAATAACTGTGGAACCGTGTAAGTTATTTTGTTATAAAAATAAACTAAAAATGTTTCTAAGTGAGTGCCACTCTTTATCTAACAACATTTATTAAAATGACTAAAGATAAACTAAGAGCAGGCAATAAATAAGTGAAGTGACCAAGGGTACATCCCCAAAATAAACAAAAACAGCCAAGACTGCACAAAATTTAGTTTTAAGAAATAAATTAAATAATGAAAGGACAGATGTGTTTAGTTTAAATAGTGAAGTGACCAAAAATACATCCATAAATTCTTGGATCTACTGTACCCACGTACAGTAAACCTCACGAACGTCACACACAAAAAACGAACAAACACTCCTTGATAAAGGCCTAAAACATAACATACATTACAAACATAACAACAAACACTAACAAAGCTCATAATTGATGCAGAAACAAATATACAAAACACAGCACCAGAACATCAAGACACACTAAGACATAATATAAACAACATAATAGGAGTACATAAGACACCAGACAACAACAACCTCAACTCAGAAATACACACAGCCATCAAACTGAGGGAAAAGGCACACAAACACAACATCACATTTGTAAAAGCAGACAAAGGCAACACGACTGTAATCATCCCCACAGACAACCTACACAAAAAAGTACAAAACTTCATGGAACAGAACAACACCACAGAACTAAAACACGACCCCACCGACAGATACCAAAACTCAGTAAAACAACTACTCAACAAAGCCAAACACATAATGACACATAAACAAAAGCCCTACATGAAACAAATCCGACCATCAGCACCTACCCTCCAAGCGCTTCCCAAAATCCATAAAGAAGACATTCCGATCCGCCCCATTATCAACTACCATAATGCCCCTGCACACAAACTCGCAAAATATCTAGACAAAATTATTAGACAACACACACAAATAGACAACAACATTGCAGTAAAAAACAACACTGACCTAGTAACAAAAATAAAAGACATACACATCCCCCATAATGCCACATTAGCCTCCTTTGACATTAAAAATCTGTACACAAACATCCCCATCTCTGAAACAATCACCATCCTACAAAACAAACTCAAACAGAACAACACACCAGACGAACTTATCAACGAAATAACAGAAACTCTGAACATTATCACAAAACAAAACTACTTTACTTATAACAATAAATACTACACACAGAACGATGGCTTACCCATGGGCTCCCCCATATCCAGCATTCTAGCAGAAGTCTTCCTCCAACACTTAGAAAAAACAAAAATACTCGCAAACAATGACAGACACTCACATAAAATACTATATTGGCACAGATACGTTGATGACATTCTAATACTATACAGGGGAAACAAAAGACAATGTGAACAGTTACTAACGCACATAAACAAAATACATAAAAACATAACCTTCACTGCCGAATACGAACACAACAATACCATAAACTTCTTAGACCTCTCATCACAAAACTAGAACACAGGCACAAATTCAGTATATACAGAAAACCAACTACAACTGACACACTAATACACAACACCTCCAATCACCCAATACAACACAAACTAGCTGCTTTTAGAACCATGATACATAGACTTAACAACATCCCCTTAGATGAAAAAGACTACAATGACGAACTAAACACGATAAAATATCTAGCAGAATCTAACGGATATGACAGAACAATAGTCAGTAAACTCCTACACAAAACAAACAACAGACAAAGACAGAAAACAACAAATGCATAACATTAACATACATCAACAAACTGAAAAAATTGCCCACAAATTCAAAAAAGCGGGATACAGAATCGCTTACAAAACTACTAACAAAACAGAACACACACTATTAAAACGCACGCACAAAGCACAAAACAAATTCGATCTACCCGGTGTATACAAGCTAAATTGCTCAAATTGCAATAAATTCTATATAGGCCAGACAGGACGTAGCTTCAAACAGAGATACATTGAACACACAAAGGCACTCCACACCACTACAGAATCCACCTTTGCAAACCACCTCACTGAAGCAAACCACACATATAAAAACATCGACAATAACATGAACGTTTTACACATACACACAAAAGGCCGAAAACTAGACACTCTAGAACAATTAGAAATATACAAACACACAAAAACAAATAAAAACGACATCCTAAATGAACAGACACAATTCAAATCGCACGCATTATTCGAACACATCTCACCACACACACACAGCATCGATCTTTCGAAAATCTATCCCGTCACCAACAACAAGACGGACAGCGCTACCTACGGCAGCCTCTGAAGAAGCCTTTTAAAGGTGAAAGCCGGTTTAGGCTGTAAGGTAAAACTTTACGATTTTACTTATAAAAAACTTAGTGTTCCGAGTCGTTAATACAATAGTGATATTTACATCCATAAAATAAAACAAAAACAGCCAAGACTGCACAAAAATTAGTTTTAAGAAATAATTTAAATAATGAAAGGACAGATGTGTTTTGTTTATATTAAGGCCAATGAACTCAAGGCTGAAATGTCTGAGTTTGAGTACAATTCTTTTATTATAAAATATTTGTTATGTGTTAATAGTATTAATCCATGCTAAATGTTAAATGTAGTTAAGTAAGAGAATTTTAATTAAGATTGTATAAGAATAGAATGTCAGAAGGGGTATAAGCAAGCTGTAATAGTCATAAAACATTATATGTGAACAAAAGTAAAATCTGGACAAATGGTAAATCTCAACAACCTTATAAGAGATAAATAAGTAAAGTAAATTAAGTAAATTGATGAAATTTATATAATGTAAATCAATCACAGTGTATTCTAACAGTACCAATACTTTATAAAGATATTGAAGAAATGTATAAAAGAATATTAGAAAAAATGCAAGTGTAATAACACTGGAACCTAAGGGGAAGATTTAAATTAAAGAGATAATTTGAATTAGTTAACCAAATAATAATATTACAAGGAATTAAAGAAAAATAAACATTTTATTTCAATCAGGGATCTTATTCAATAATAATTATAAAATAGTAAAGACGGTAAACCATTTAATATGACAGGAAGTAAAACTTTAGGCCTACATGTAAAAATACTGTAAATAGGGATTTTGAGATGGAAAACATTGTACAAGTATCATATTTGGTATTAAATCACGTAGAATTAACTAAAGAAAGATATTATGTATTAGGTATTTAATAAAATTAAATAATAGTAAAAATGTATTGAATCATATAATGTAAAAATCAATTATGTAAGCGGAAATGCCAGAGATTTAAAACAATGTCATTTTAATATTAGTTTGGCCAGGACGTTTTGGATGAAGAAGAAAATAAGACAGTTGACTGTTATACGTTGAGTAGGAAACATCAGAGATAGCTCCTGCAATTAATTAACATATAACGAGAGCAGAAAAAGATGGTTGACAGAAACCAAACCTATAAAATTTAAACTCACGAATTTTGAAAAAAATTAAATAAACAATAAATTCAGTGAAACAAACCAGTTTAACTATTAACGAAAACCACTACTGAACAATAAAAAGTGAAATAACGATTTTAAAACATTAAAACTAAATCTGAGTTTATCGAGACGAAATTTGCCATTATCGACCTTATTGACTAAAGTGAAATAAGAACTTTATTCAACACTGATTATTGAAACGAATCACTGACCACTGATCCAGGACAACTACACTATCACCAGAGGAATTAATCACTACTGCTGGGATGAGGAAACCTTGGAAAAGCAACATTTATTTGAAGAGATTTCCGTTGTGCCGGCATGAGTCAACATATGCAGTACGAAGCGGCCATTGTGACTTCCCTCAATTCTCTGAGTCGATTAATCAATTGATTTAAAATCGATTATTTTATATTTGTCAATAAAAATCATTGAATGTTATAATTGTTGCTTCTATTTATTTGAATTAATATAAATAGAAGAATCTTAAACAATATTTGATACATAACCACAAGAACAGCTGAAGTTAACAACTTTAAAGGAGAACACGCTTAGTATAAAGAAAGATCGCTAATCGATTGTTACTGGAGACAATCTATTTAACGAAGAAATATAATTCTAATTACACAAAGTGATCTATTTTGACAAAAACAATCATAAATAAATAAAATTTGCACTAATACAATACCAAAATTGAATTAATAAAATTTATAATAAATAAAATACAAAAAATAATATTTTTAAAAAATAAACAAAATTTTTATTTTGTTACAATATTTGATACAGTTCGTTGTTGTATCTCAGTCTCCATGAGCCATTTTCTTGTATTGGGCCTATAATGCGTCTGAGGATTTTCCTTTCAAAGGTGTCTACTATGTCGACTGTTTTCTGTGTGATTGTCATCCCTCACATCTGTAGCATAGCACCAGTCTGATGACAGTCCTATATATTTTAATTTTTGTTTCCCTGTGCACATCCCCAGACCTAAATGATGGCAGCAATGCGAAGTATGCCTTGTTAGCCATGGTGGTCCGTCTTTGGATCTCCGGCTTCTCTGATCCAGTCTTTGCTAGATTCACTCCGAGATACGTGAAATTGTAAGAATCGCTTAATTTAAAAATCGAAAGTGTGGGCTATTGTAACATCACAAAACGTTCCATACTCTTAAAAAGACCAGAAGAGTGAAAATAATACCACATTAACTATGAATAAGAACTAAATCTAAGTAACAATGAAGTATATAACAGAATTAAAACCATAAACCATCAAGGAATTGAAAGAAAGAAGACATTCAAATGAACAGTAGTAAATCTACAATCAGCATAAAATGACACTACAACTAACCAGACGATTTGACAGAGACGAATTGACAAAGACAAGTTCCCAAATAGAATGTTTAAGTGAGAATAACAAACCATTAATTACAAAGTAAAACACCATAAGTAGTATAAGGTGAAAGAAATAATATTTATAACATGTATTAGAGTGTAAACAGCACATTAGCTGAGCAATCGCAAAGTATTAGTTTGAATAACAAACAAAAGAGAATGTATTATTGATAAATATGAACTATGAAAGAATTATAACGAGTGAACGATTGAAATAAGGTTAACAGTGTAAACACAATGTAAAATCAGCCTTAACAGAGGGCATGCTAAGGCATAAAGAATAATGGTAATAGAATAGTTAATGAGAGGACAAATAGTAGATGTACAAATAATAATATGATATCAATGTAGTCAAACAATGTCAAAACGGTATGTGTTTAAAAAATATGATAAAAGTGTAACTTATTGTAGAAAGATGTATTATGAGTAAAAGTAACCAAAACCTTATTATGGATTGTATAAACTAGGAGACTGGCATGAGTTTAGATAACTCTATGAATTATAAATAATATGATAAAAAACTCAAAAATGACACAACTACTTAGGTGGAGTCCATAATGAGAAGAAACTTGAAATGATAGACAACCAATGATGACCAAACAGATTATGTAAATCATAATCATGTATAATAAAGAGTATAGGAAAATATAAATATAATGATAATGAAAAAGGTGTAAGACACCATACAATGTATAATATAATAAGTATAGGAATTAATAATAATGTTGAATAAGTAATAATGAAGTAAAGAAGCCTTGAAATATAATAAACTAATATGTTCTAATAATTGTTAAAGTTCAGCTGGATGCAGCAATTTTGTATAATAATATGTTAATTTGAATAAGATCATTAGGTTCTAAATAGAAATTAAGGAGAGTTGAATCAATGTTAAAAAATATTAAAATAAAATCTGCAAAATGTAGCACAAGACGTATAAAAACAATGCAATATTTAAGCTAGGCTTTCCTTAAGATAGATTTTAATAAATGAAAGATGTTGTAACTATATAATTACTTTGCTATAATAAAAAATTTTTAAACTTCCACCTACCTTAAATTCTTATGTTTTGGCCTGATCTCTAGTGTTGAACTTAACCCATTCGTACGACAAACTGATCAGTGCAGCAAATGAAATGAGGTGTTTGAAATGATTTGTTTAACAAATTATTTAATATAGCAGATCACATTTTTATTTATTGTTAATGTGACATTTATAATATTTATTTCATAAACATTTAAACCTCTTTCCTTCTCACCGATGAACTACATCATCATCATTTTTATCTATCTCAAAAGCCCTAAGATAATAGCTTTAAATATCTAACATTTACTATTATTCTAAAAGAACCAATACCTTTATTTCTTATCTACACACACAACTCTCATACCAAGTTTACTTGAGATCTCATTTTCCCCAACCTGAATCTAATTTTAACTGTCTTTTTCGCCCATTTATAAAAAATATCTGTTACCAAAACTTACGTGGTCCAACGCGTATTCACGCACCTTCACTGAATTTTGTTCATGTTTCTTGTTTTATTCACTCGAGTTCACTTTTTGATAATGTTATAGAATAATTTGAAGAATAATTATAGTTTACAAAATTTATGACCTTTTATAAAAAGGAGACTCGCTTTAATTTTATAAGTCGAGTCTAAAACACCCGGCCGGGGTTGTGACTGAGCGGAGAGTGCCAACAAGACTCCCCACTATACCTTGTTAATGAAAAGGAAGGCACTGCCTTCAGGCTGCGATTTTTTCGTCGTCGTACACGAAGTATGGACTGTCTATGTGCCAAATGAGCTAACGATGTTAAGCGGTGACGATATAAGAGGCTTAGGTGGGTGGAGCCTCTAATTGATTTCCTCCGTCTCCAGAGCACATGGCAAGAAAATCTTTCTCCTTCGCCATTTTTGTCGCGTTGGTTCCGACTGTTGTGCATAGATGCTGCGCCCGGGCTCGTGTATGCGCACACCGTACGTCACAAACATTCAGTTCACAAACAAGTATTGCGTTCTCCGACAACACCCAGCCCAAAAAGTTATGTTACGGTTCATTGGTTGCATCCAATATTATTTCACATGGGACTTGCAAGGATGGTACTAAAGACATTAAAATAAATTTAATAAAAAATATAAGCCCCCATTTTGACACATTACAATGTACCCAAACTGGCCTCAATTCATATCAAAATAACCAGAAAGAAATGAGCAACACGATGCTAGCAATAGAATCAAATTTGTAATTAGTATAATTGAGATATAAAAGTAAATGAGAAATTTTGTGAATTTTGGATGGTTACGAGGAATAATAAGAACAACGAGAACACCCATGCTTAAGACAATTATGTAAGGGGCTAAAAATAGAATGACCGCATCATGATGTCATTTTTAGCCAATCACAATATTGCATCAAAAATTAATTGTCGCGACCTAGCGTCGGTTTCAGCAGGCTATATATATAATTGTTTGAGCGGAGAGAAACACATTTTGTCAAATTCCATTGCAGCAGCTACTACAGGACTACAGATCGAAATTATCAACAAATCTATTAAACAACAACAAGTGAAGAAGTAAATATTTTAAAAGTGCATCGCAACAAGCAGTATTCATTTTTACTAGTTGTGCGGTATATAAGAACAAGGTTAGGTGAAGTACCTAACCCAGTATTCAGTTTGAAGAAATAATAATTGTTAATACGAGTGAAAGTGAAGTGAACGATCAGTGTACCCGATTGTAAAGTGCAATTGAAAAATAATCCAAGCGATTATAAATACAGGGAGTACCGTGCAATATGCCATTACAGTGTACGAATATTATGTGATTAGTATAATAAATAATACACTCTTGTACTGACACAACAACATTGATACCATAAATAATAAGCACTGTGTATACTTTTTCTATAGGAATTATATGATTCCGCTATATTAATTCACGTATTAGGCTTACCGTAATTAACCTCAAACTGTATAGAGGTTAGACGAACATTTCGTCAATCAATTTAAATATTTTAAAGGTGTCTTAACATTCTAAAATCAACTCTTGTAAAGCATCGTAAATCAAGGCATAGGGATTTTATTCTGTAGTTTAAAAGAATTCACCCCTTGAGATATAAATATTTTGGTAAATAAACAAACCAAAACCAATAGTCATCATTGTCAACCTTCTGGGTTAGGAATAATTGAAGCCAGGTAGTTTGTAATCAATAATTATTGTTAACTCGAATGTATGAAGCTAAAGCAAGCACCTTGTGAGTAATAAACAAGTAAATTGTCAAATAACAAACGTTGTACACAATTATTGAAACAGGTATTAATTATTTTTCTCAATTACAAGAGTTGCGATTTAAAGGCACTCAAACAATCAATTTGGCGGCCTGAACGTGTGAAGCGCCAACAGTTTAAAAACAAAACAAACCATAAGGAAAATAATAAAAGAAATTTTTTTAAATACTCAATCAAAGAAATAAATTAACCTCAATTAAATTTATTTATTTTTTTTATTTTCTGAATAAATTCTTTTTATGGAACAAGAACTTGTGATTCCATATGGCGCCCAAGTAAAATCATTTTAGCTCACTTACTAACAAACAGTACAATATTATACTGTTTTGACAAACCAACAGTATAATAAAATACTGGGATCATCTGACAACCAGTACAGAACTAAACTACCAGTACTACACCACAGGTACGTGAAGGTTTTAAGTACTTAATATTTTTGTCAAACAACACATTACTGTACACAGACGATCTAGATCTACGGAAGTGCTACTGAACTTCTAGTGAACTCCGAAGTGAACCACATTCGAATAACAGTGATTACAATACATAATTAATTAACTAAATAAAAAATTAATTAAAACAAATAGACAAATCAAACCAATTAAATAATAATTAAAAAATTATTTATCGACCTACTTAAATAAAACGTAGTGAACGTGTGACGAATTTTTAAAGAGATACATACTCGGTATCTTATACTATTCGTGGATGAAGAGTTACCGTATCTAGCTGCCTCTCCAGATGGTCTAATTGGTGATGATGGCATTGTTGAAGTAAAGTGTCCATTGTCAGGAAGTACTTTAACTCCAGCTGAAGTAATTAATAACAAAATTGGCCTTGTGGGTAATATGTTTTTATGTAACAAATTAAACAGCGATCTTACGGTAAGTAAAAAGCACTGATATTACTATCAAGTACAAGGGCAACTCCACATTACCAAAAGAGAGTATTGTATATTTGCTGTGTGGACTCCATAAGACATCATAACAGTGAAAATAAAAAAGATGACTTCTGGAGAAATCAAATGGAAGAAAAACTAACAAAATTTTATATGAAGTCTTCTCCCAGAATTGCTAAATTTATGACGTAAACGGTCAATGCCAATAAGAGAACCTAGCTATATAATAGAGGCTCAAAAAAATAGAACAAACTTAACAAGATAAGTTTCTAATCGTGATGAAAATTTTGTCAATGAATAAAAAAAATACGTTTATAATAATATAATTGTTTGACATATGAGTTATTGTGCTCAGTCAAATTATTAAAAGACTTATAACATTTTATTTATTGCTTACCCAGGATAACTAACCTTATAGTTCAGTTCCAGAATTCGTCACACGAACGGCGTAATACAAGCAGGGTTTCAAGGTTACATCAATAACATATTCGACTCGCATTTTATGTAAAACAACTCTAATTTTATTTCACTCTCTCTATACTTTTAAATGCATGAATTATTCATCTTTTTCCCAAAATTGACATATTACTGCTTCCTTTAAACATGAATAGCGTAAACATTTATTTTGACATTGTAGACTTACTCTAATATACTCCTTAATTAATCAAAACGACCCAGTTTGCCACACTCTCTCATTCATACAAATTTACCTCCCCATTATTATATAGCGCTTTTTTAATTTAAATGAATTATGTCGGTAACTTAGTAGTCGGTTACTTAACTTTCGGCGTTCCTCTCATCGCCGCGTGTTGCACTAAGTTTATGTCCAAATGTTTTGTCACTTCAATTCATGGTTAATTTTTCTTCGCGCACTTCACCTACTTCATTCCGAGGTACTGTTTCACTATTTTTACGTTTGTTTGTCACCGTCTGCAGTTAAAGGAAAAATTTTGATATGCAAGAGTTCTTTGTGCTCCCGGCAGGCAAGCGTAATTATTTGAACTGAGTTTATTATCACATTTTTATAAAGTTTAGCCCGACCGGTGACGCGCTCCACTACTCACGTCCGTCACGTAAAACTTTTTATTGTCGACCCCCATGCGGATAGTATCAACCAAACTCCCACTATGTCTGGTTGCTGAACAGGAAACCACAGCCTGCATGCTACGAATTGTTCGTCAGTGTACAGGGAACATGGGTTGTTAATGTTCCCAAGGTGTTGACGATATTCCATTGCCACGAGGCAGTAGACTCAGGTGGGCGGAGTCATCACGGACTTCCGTCATCACAAAACCACATGTCAAGAAAATTTTACAGCTTAGCCATTTTACTTGGCGTGGGTCGAGGCTGAAACGTCGCATCTGCGCTCATGCTGGTGTTCGCACGTACTAGATCGTAACACAACACTTGATTTCTCGGAATCGTACTGCGTTCTTACCACACCTCGCTCTCAAAGCTATATCATTGTTCATTGTTTGACTGCTGCCGTATTTTACGTGGGAATTACAATTGAAAATTAAATAAAATTGATAAAAAATAAAACCTCCCATTCTGCCCCATTACAAGACCCCCCCCCCAATGAGAGGTCTTCTGCCGAAACAGAAGAACTCTCATTGCTAACCTTAAGAGGATCGGTGAGGATATGGTGCCAACAACCCCCCGTTAATTTCTGAACGCATCATGGGTAAACTACCCCCCTAGCTCGGTGACTATGGCTGCACCTGAACGAGATTACTGGACTTCTCTGTTCAAGATCCCAACACCATAAAATCGAACAGATACTCACCATAGTACACCCAACCTTCTATCATTCCGCCCAAAATCAAAACCCTGGCCTTATACCATACCAGATCCTCAACCGATATGTTCCCCCTTACATGCACACTGGGTTGCCTTTAGCAAGTACTGGGTGCGTACACATACTTATTATTACATTTTGCACAAACTCCATCAAATATTTTATCTTTCCAAGTTCAATTTCTTTTCTCAAATCAACGTTACTTTTTCAAATCAAAACATAGCAAACAAATTAAATTCAAATCATTAAATTTTGTTCAAAAATTAATCTAAGTTCAAAATCAAACTTTTACATTGCCATTAATTTCATTAAAATCCCAAAATCTTTTACATGAATCTACATTTCTTCTTCACTACTACTAACAATCATAAAAAAACAAACGGAACATCTTATTAAATCATAATTCATTTATCCTAATATTTGTTTATAACCCATATCATATGAATAACATAAATCAGTTAACACATTAACAATACATACAATCCACAAAATATTCTGAACACAAAAACACCATCTATACGGCAGGCATATTGAAAAATAAACTTTTTTTTTCAAAAAATTTTAATTTCCCAAAATATTTCTTTTATCAGTATCAAAAAAAAATAAAATTATTTAATTTAATTAAGTAACACAATTGCGTGAATTAATTACTAGAAACTGGTCCTGTCTCTAACATCAACCATCAGCTGATCTCTCTGGGTCAAGTGAACGACCTTGACATATATACACTACACAAAGCTACACCATAAAATACATGAAACATGTTTGTAATTTTTTACCTTCAAACATAATACAACATAATAAACATAGAACATTCAAAATTAGCATTGTTGTTATTACCTTACCATAAACAATAAACATTTAAGATTGACCATAATTACACAACTTACAGTTTTAATTTTATTTTCAAATTCCCTTAAACTCCTCACTTGTTTCAATTATTATTATCCTTTAATTAAGATTTTCTATTTCACATTTTCATCGTTTATTGGTTGGGTGATTCTCAATTATTCATAATAATTTGATTTACTAACTTGGCATTTATATATAATCTTACCCCCCTTCTGACTTCAACAATCACTTACAATTTTATCTAGTATGACACCCATCTCTCAAAACATTTATCTCCACTAACTTACTACTCTCACTCATTTCAAATCATTCTACCCTTATAACAAAATACCCTCTACCCTGGTTGTACTTAGGACGTGTGTTCTCTCCCTATTCTCATCCCCTTGTTGGTTCCTGGACTCCCCCTAGGTAACCCCGCCAAACCCCATTTAAAACTATTCATGTCCCGCCACAACGCTTTTCATTGAGGACTCCTTATCACACCAACCCCTTTTTCCAAAATTTCCCCATCATTTAATTACTCTCCCATTACCTCACTTTCATTTTTCTATAATTACTCACTATCACTACTGTGTCACTATCAATATTCAATTTCCTATCCTACTTTTATTCACAAAATCTTATTCCGGTTAACACCTTTAACTTTACCTTGGACTGATTCAATTGTCCTATTGAAATAATAATCACCCAAATTCTAACCTTTACCACATTTTACATTACATTAACCACTGAAAATTCAAAACTATCTCAAATTTATTTCATCACTTGACTTAAAATCTCTTAGACACATTGAACCCTTTAAACACATTGAAAATTTATTATTCAAACCTTTAATTACATTCAAACATTTAATTACCATGATAAAATTCTGCAATTTACTTATAAGTGACATACTACATTTACAACCCCAGCAGTCAGCTGATGTCTCACCGTCATGTAAATGACCTTCCTCTAGATACATTTTCAAAAATTAAACAAAGTACACATGTTTATAATCCTTACCCCTAACATACTGTATACAATTAACACAAATACACAAAATTATATGGTTATCATCATAAAATATTGGTGGATTTAGAATCCTTATCATTTAACCTAGTACTTAAAATCGTTTTGCTCTCATGCGTGAAATACATCACTAATCATTGAGTCATAGTTATAGCAACAGTTACTGAACAGCCCTCTGGGTTGTCAACCCCCAACTCTCTCTATAGAGCCGTTTAAATTGACCGCCCGCTGTTTACAGAGGTCGTCACCCTCTCACTGAATTTTCAGCTACCCTCCTACTTCATCAATTACTTAAATTCCCCCCTTATGCCCAGTTACAATTAGGTAACCACCCACCGGGTAAACCGGATCGAGCGTTTGCCTTATGCACAGATGCGTTATCTGTGCCCCTGGCTTGTAACGGCCAGCTCCTTTTCCACACACACTATTGTTTCCTGGTGTTGGACTGTAGCGCCCATTTGCATCCCCAAGAACTGAAGTTTACATATATAAGGTATAGACGCTGCCTATACCGATCTTGGTTCAGAGTTATATAAAATTCGGCATTACTGGTGTCCGAGGACACCAGTAATCCTACTATAATGATTCACACACCCTTAAAACGGCACTATCACCCCCTTCGATGATAGCCGCTGTTCCATAGTTATGTAGTTTCCCCTAAATTACCCCCCTGTCAATTTCAATGTTCACCAATTTAGAATATACTTACATAAATCCACGGTCAGGGTTCGGTGAAGCCGTGACCGCCCGAAATATGGGGAAACTACCAAAAGACATATAAGGCTCACACTGACACCGTTACTACAATTCACGGATGGTCAACTCTTATATGTTTGGTTATTTTATTAATTAAATTTTCATGTTTAACATCTCTTAGATTCCTATATACTTTACATTTAAACATTAAACATTTTGCTTTCTTTAAATTGCATTGTAAATTCCATACTTACAGTACATCACTCATATACTGTCATAGACACAAAAATATAAACACCAAATAATGTACACAACTCCATGTATCTTCTGAAACATTTTAACAACCATGTTATTCCACAAACTAAACACATTTTACATTTATTTATTTATTATCAAGTTTTAATCTCATAAAATCATTTAAATTCATTAGAAAAATCTCTTTATATAACATTTTAAATCAATCAAAATTATTTAAACATCTCAAATTATTTGATTCAATCAATTACTTAAACCACAAATTATTTTAATTACTTTACCCCAAAACAATTACAAGTCATTTATTACCTTCATAATTATTCTTGTTATTTATTTAGTCTGCCAAAATATTATTATTATTATTAAAACAATTTCTACTACATACACACATTGTTTACATACCATACATTTTACAACACGAACACCATTAATTTCACTATAAATTTATTTACAATTCTTGTCATTATTTTTCTGTTTACCACACCTCATTTCATAATCTAGCCAGGTCATTACCGTAAACTAAAATATTTAAAATGTCCATTCACTTATTTTTTATTTTAACCACCGTAATCATATATTAGTCTTATATATTTATAACACAAGTCATTCTTGTCAACATACATTACATTGTAATGATCATTATAATGACTACTTTCATTAATTACATTAACACAATAATTAACTACATTTTTGTCTACCATTAATTCATAAAACCCGTCTACATTGGTAATTTTAGTCCAGTCTCCATCAGTATTTTTGGTTAACATATGGTAAGTTATTTTATCATTATACTCCTCCACTATAGCAATTACATCATCAGTTAAGTATTTATCGTCTAAAACAGCATCCTCAAAATAATCATCAATATCTACTTCACCAGGTAAGTATTTCACATTGTTTATCTTCTCCATAAAATAGGTTAATTACCTTCTGTCAACGTTTCTTAAAATCCTTTTAGGATAACTCGAGTTTCGACACCATTTGGTGTCATCATCAGATTGGATATGAATTAGGTCAAAACATTTTGATGCATATACATCTCGTCAGATATTAAAAAATTAGAAACAACACATAACATTACATAAATAATAAATAAACTATATCACAACAAAATAATATTACAACAATAAAATATAAAAACAACGTGGCCGCAAACGAACCTGTACAGGAACGCCCCCACGGTAAGATTAATCAATGCCGGTTTGACCTTGGTTCAATTTTATCGATCTGATATAGCCAATTTCTCGTTCTATAAGATCGATTCTATTAAATAAAACATTATTGGTATGTATTGCTTTTTCATTTAGGACACGATTGTGATCCTTCTTTATGGCTTTATATATCTCGAAACTTTCCAGGGTGTCGAGCTTTAGTGACTTTTTACATTTGTGTAGGATATCTAAATTATCATTAATACTCTTTATATTATGGTTATATGAGCTCAAATGTTCTGCAAATGTAGATCTTATTACATTTGACTTGGAGCTTGGGATATGTTCTTTATAGCGTAATTTGAAAGAACGACCTGTTTGTCCTATATAGAACTGTGTGCAATCAGAACAAATAAGTCTATATACACCAGTACCATCAAATATATCGGAGGGTATATTTTTGTTAGTAAATGTAAGTTTTTTCTCAAGTTTATTACTTGCCTTTGAGGCCAAGGTAATATTATGCTTTTTTAATTGGTTTTTTAAAATATGGTATAGATTTTCACCATATTCTATAGCTATGTATTTGTTTACTTTTTCTTTGGATACATCAATATTTATTGGTTTATTTTGTTTTTTATTAATTATTCTATCTACTATATGACTTTTGTATCCATTGGCTAATGCTATGTGTTTGATAATGTTTAGTTCATTGTTATAATCATCCGTAGATAAGGGCAATGCCAGCAATCTATAAATCATACAGTTGAAAAAAGCCATTTTTTGTGAAATAGGGTGATACGATGAGGCGTGAATAGCATGATCTGTGATTGTTGGTTTTCTGTAAATATTATAGTTAATTTTATTATTTATTTTAGTTAAAGTTAAATCTAAAAAATTAATTTTATTATTCATTTCAGTCTCTAATGTGAATTGTAAATTATTTGTAATAGTATTCATATGTTTTTTAAGCATTTCTAATTGTCTGCAATTGCCATTGTAAATCATTATTGTGTCATCCACATATCGTCGGTAAAATAAAATTTTTGTATAATGTTTGTTTTTAGTCGATAAAATTTCGTTTGTTTCAATATGATTTAGGTAAATTTCAGCCAGGATGCCTGACAATGGGGATCCCATAGCTAAACCATCCTGTTGTAAATAATATTTGTTGTCGAAAGTAAAATAATTTTGTTCTAATATTACTTTTGTCAAATTGATTAACTCATCAACTGTTTCATGATTTAATGTGGATTTAGATAGTAATAAATTTTTACCTATTTCTAACGTTTCGGTAATAGGTATGTTCGTGTATAGATTTACTATGTCGAATGAGGCGAGAGTGTGTCTCGGCTCGATTGTAATAGTTTTTGTAAGTTCGACCAGTTCTAAACTGTTTTTCAAGCTATAATTTTTATTAAAACGTTATGTGTTGTCTAAAAATTTTTTCGAGTTTTTTGGCAATTTTATATGAAGGTGCAGACATAAAATTAACTAAAGGACGGACAGGCATATTATTTTTATGTATTTTAGGAAGGCCCTTAAGTCTAGGGGCCTTGGGATCTATCATTTTTAGGTATTTTTTCTCATCGTTCGTTATGACGTATTTTGATTTATTCAATATTGATTTCACTTTATTGTTAAATGTAAGAGTGGGATCGCTATGAATCTCAATATGTTATTGTTTTTAATGAAGTCCAGTATCTTGTTTTTATAATCATCATAAGCTAAAATTACGAGAGTTTGACCTTTGTCCGCTTTGGTGACGATTGCGTTATGGTCTATTAATTTCGTCTTTATCTCATTTAACACCCTTGTTTCGCTATGGTAAATAGTTTTTATATTCTTTATGTTTTCGGCCTTCATAACTTTTTTTATTTTATTATCAATTGCATGTCTTATTACTGTTTTCGTTTCTTCATCGGATATTATAACAATGAACTAAACATTATCAAACACATAGCATTAGCCAATGGATACAAAAGTCATATAGTAGATAGAATAATTAATAAAAAACAAAATAAACCAATAAATATTGATGTATCAAAAGAAAAAGTAAACAAATACATTGCTATAGAATATGGTGAAAATCTAAACCATATTTTAAAAAACCAATTAAAAAAGCATAAATTACCTTGGCCTCAAAGGCAAGTAATAAACTTGAGAAAAAACTTACATTTACTAACAAAAATATACCCTCCGATATATTTGATGGTACTGGTGTATATAGACTTAATTGTTCCGATTGCACACAGTTCTATATAGGACAAACAGGTCGTTCTTTCAAATTACGCTATAAAGAACATATCCCAAGCTCCAAGTCAAATGTAATAAGATCTACATTTGCAGAACATTTGAGCTCATATAACCATAATATAAAGAGTATTAATGATAATTTAGATATCCTACACAAATGTAAAAAGTCACTAAAGCTGGACACCCTGGAAAGTTTCGAGATATATAAAGCCAAACTTACTACATTTCTTGGCACTTCCAAGAATATTACCACAAATTACGGGACTACTTGAAGACACCTCGTCTTCCACACAACTACTGGAGGAAACTCTGTCCTCATAAAATACCTGTGAAACCTCTGTTTCACCATAAACTTGGGGAAAACTTGCCTTTTGCCCATCTAACCTCATCAACACTGTCTCTGCTCACAACCTTACTCTCTAACACCACGTTTTTAATTTCACCACTGTTATCACTCGTTAACCTATTATTATAATTATCGTTATTACTCACCTTGTCGTCTACTGTCACCTTTTTTGTATCTAAACTACTACCACTACCATTAATACATATATTTCCGTCACTTTCGTTTGTGTTGTTCTTACCTGTATTTATTCCCCACACTCCCATTCTCTCAATATTCTGTTCTAATTTGTTAAAGTTATTTTCAAATATTTCATTGGTATTTTCTAAATGCTTACTGACCTCATTAATATGGTTTTTTAATTCACTGAAATTGCTTTCGCATTTGATTTTTTGTTCGTGTATTTCGCTTTTCAACTCATTAAATTTATTATTCAAATTTTCATTTTGTTTGTCACACTTACTATCTATCTTTACAGCAACTGCATCATACTCATCATCTCACTATTGTCAGATTGATTACTTTTGTTAGTTGATATTGGGGTTATTTGAATCCCCGAGTCATCTGAACATTTATTTTACTTGTAACATTAAATTCACTTGTCTTATTATCTTGATCCACATTTGGAGTCGAATAGGCTTCAATGCCGCTCATAACAACTGATTCATCAAAATTGGTAATTTCATTTATATCGTTTTATTACCTGCCATTTTTATATTATAAATTTATACAAATTTACTTACATACAAAACATCTGACACTTACCCTAACAATGACATACTATTTTACGTCTGTTACGTAATTTGTACGTATTTTTCTTAACCTTCAAACCATACTTGTATTTTACCGTAGGTGTGGAATTTAATTTCAAAAAAAAAAACTCGTCCCAAGTTCGTGGCGCCATTTGTGCTCAGTCAAATTATTAAAAGACTTATAACATTTTATTTATTGCTTACCCAGGATAACTCACCTTTCAGTTCCAGAATTTCTCACACGAACGGCATAATACAAGCAGGGTTTCAAGGTTACATCAATAACATATTCGACTCGCATTTTATGTAAAACAACTCTAATTTTATTTCACTCTCTCTATACTTTTAAATGCATGAATTATTCACCTTTTTCCCAAAATTGACATATTACTGCTTCCTTTAAACATGAATAGCGTAAACATTTATTTTGACATTGTAGACTTATTCTAATATATTCCTTAATTAATCAAAGCGACCCAGTTTTCCACACTCTCTCATTCATACAAATTTACCTCCCCATTATTATATAGCGCTTTTTTAATTTAAATGAATTATGTCGGGAACTTAGTAGTCGGTTACTTAACTTTCGGCGTTCCTCTCATCGCCGCTTGTTGCACTGAGTTTATGTCCGAATGTTTTGTCACTTCAATTCATGGTTAATTTTTCTTCCTGCACTTCACCTACTTCATTCCGAGGTACTGTTTCACTATTTTTACATTTGTTTGTCACCGTCTGCAGTTAAAGGAAAAATTTTGATATGCAAGAGTTCTTTGTGCTCCCGGCCAGGCAAGCGTAATTATTTGAACTGAGTTTATTATCACATTTTTATAAAGTTTAGCCCGACCGGTGACGCGCTCCACTACTCACGTCCGTCACGTAAAACTTTTTATTGTCGACCCCCATGCGGATAGTATCAACCAAACTCCCACTACGTCTGCTTGCTGAACAGGAAACCACAGCCTGCATGCTACGAATTGTTCGTCAGTGTACAGGGAACATGGGTTGTTAATGTTCCCAAGGTGTTGACGATATTCCATTGCCACGAGGCAGTAGACTCAGGTGGGCGGAGTCATCACGGACTTCCGTCATCACAAAACCACATGTCAAGAAAATTTTACAGCTTAGCCATTTTACTTGGCGTGGGTCGAGGCTGAAACGTCGCATCTGCGCTCATGCTGGTGTTCGCACGTACTAGATCGTAACACAACACTTGATTTCTCGGAATCGTACTGCGTTCTTACCACACCTCGCTCTCAAAGCTATATCATTGTTCATTGTTTGACTGCTGCCGTATTTTACGTGGGAATTACAATTGAAAATTAAATAAAATTGATAAAAAATAAAACCTCCCATTCTGCCCCATTACAAGACCCCCCCCCCCAATGAGAGGTCTTCTGCCGAAACAGAAGAACTCTCATTGCTAACCTTAAGAGGATCGGTGAGGATATGGTGCCAACAACCCCCCGTTAATTTCTGAACGCATCATGGGTAAACTACCCCCCTAGCTCGGTGACTATGGCTGCACCTGAACGAGATTACTGGACTTCTCTGTTCAAGATCCCAACACCATAAAATCGAACAGATACTCACCATAGTACACCCAACCTTCTATCATTCCGCCCAAAATCAAAACCCTGGCCTTATACCATACCAGATCCTCAACCGATATGTTCCCCCTTACATGCACACTGGGTTGCCTTTAGCAAGTACTGGGTGCGTACACATACTTATTATTACATTTTGCACAAACTCCATCAAATATTTTATCTTTCCAAGTTCAATTTCTTTTCTCAAATCAACGTTACTTTTTCAAATCAAAACATAGCAAACAAATTAAATTCAAATCATTAAATTTTGTTCAAAAATTAATCTAAGTTCAAAATCAAACTTTTACATTACCATTAATTTCATTAAAATCCCAAAATCTTTTACATGAATCTACATTTCTTCTTCACTACTACTAACAATCATAAAAAAACATAAACGGAACATCTTATTAAATCATAATTCATTTATCCTAATATTTGTTTATAACCCATATCATATGAATAACATAAATCAGTTAACACATTAACAATACATACAATCCACAAAATATTCTGAACACAAAAACACCATCTATACGGCAGGCATATTGAAAAATAAACTTTTTTTTTCAAAAAATTTTAATTTCCCAAAATATTTCTTTTATCAGTATCAAAAAAAAATAAAATTATTTAATTTAATTAAGTAACACAATTGCGTGAATTAATTACTAGAAACTGGTCCTGTCTCTAACATCAACCATCAGCTGATCTCTCTGGGTCAAGTGAACGACCTTGACATATATACACTACACAAAGCTACACCATAAAATACATGAAACATGTTTGTAATTTTTTACCTTCAAACATAATACAACATAATAAACATAGAACATTCAAAATTAGCATTGTTGTTATTACCTTACCATAAACAATAAACATTTAAGATTGACCATAATTACACAACTTACAGTTTTAATTTTATTTTCAAATTCCCTTAAACTCCTCACTTGTTTCAATTATTATTATCCTTTAATTAAGATTTTCTATTTCACATTTTCATCGTTTATTGGTTGGGTGATTCTCAATTATTCATAATAATTTGATTTACTAACTTGGCATTTATATATAATCTTACCCCCCTTCTGACTTCAACAATCACTTACAATTTTATCTAGTATGACACCCATCTCTCAAAACATTTATCTCCACTAACTTACTACTCTCACTCATTTAAAATCATTCTACCCTTATAACAAAATACCCTCTACCCTGGTTGTACTTAGGACGTGTGTTCTCTCCCTATTCTCATCCCCTTGTTGGTTCCTGGACTCCCCCTAGGTAACCCCGCCAAACCCCATTTAAAACTATTCATGTCCCGCCACAACGCTTTTCATTGAGGACTCCTTATCACACCAACCCCTTTTTCCAAAATTTCCCCATCATTTAATTACTCTCCCATTACCTCACTTTCATTTTTCTATAATTACTCACTATCACTACTGTGTCACTATCAATATTCAATTTCCTATCCTACTTTTATTCACAAAATCTTATTCCGGTTAACACCTTTAACTTTACCTTGGACTGATTCAATTGTCCTATTGAAATAATAATCACCCAAATTCTAACCTTTACCACATTTTACATTACATTAACCACTGAAAATTCAAAACTATCTCAAATTTATTTCATCACTTGACTTAAAATCTCTTAGACACATTGAACCCTTTAAACACATTGAAAATTTATTATTCAAACCTTTAATTACATTCAAACATTTAATTACCATGATAAAATTCTGCAATTTACTTATAAGTGACATACTACATTTACAACCCCAGCAGTCAGCTGATGTCTCACCGTCATGTAAATGACCTTCCTCTAGATACATTTTCAAAAATTAAACAAAGTACACATGTTTATAATCCTTACCCCTAACATACTGTATACAATTAACACAAATACACAAAATTATATGGTTATCATCATAAAATATTGGTGGATTTAGAATCCTTATCATTTAACCTAGTACTTAAAATCGTTTTGCTCTCATGCGTGAAATACATCACTAATCATTGAGTCATAGTTATAGCAACAGTTACTGAACAGCCCTCTGGGTTGTCAACCCCCAACTCTCTCTATAGAGCCGTTTAAATTGACCGCCCGCTGTTTACAGAGGTCGTCACCCTCTCACTGAATTTTCAGCTACCCTCCTACTTCATCAATTACTTAAATTCCCCCCTTATGCCCAGTTACAATTAGGTAACCACCCACCGGGTAAACCGGATCGAGCGTTTGCCTTATGCACAGATGCGTTATCTGTGCCCCTGGCTTGTAACGGCCAGCTCCTTTTCCACACACACTATTGTTTCCTGGTGTTGGACTGTAGCGCCCATTTGCATCCCCAAGAACTGAAGTTTACATATATAAGGTATAGACGCTGCCTATACCGATCTTGGTTCAGAGTTATATAAAATTCGGCATTACTGGTGTCCGAGGACACCAGTAATCCTACTATAATGATTCACACACCCTTAAAACGGCACTATCACCCCCTTTGATGATAGCCGCTGTTCCATAGTTATGTAGTTTCCCCTAAATTACCCCCCTGTCAATTTCAATGTTCACCAATTTAGAATATACTTACATAAATCCACGGTCAGGGTTCGGTGAAGCCGTGACCGCCCGAAATATGGGGAAACTACCAAAAGACATATAAGGCTCACACTGACACCGTTACTACAATTCACGGATGGTCAACTCTTATATGTTTGGTTATTTTATTAATTAAATTTTCATGTTTAACATCTCTTAGATTCCTATATACTTTACATTTAAACATTAAACATTTTGCTTTCTTTAAATTGCATTGTAAATTCCATACTTACAGTACATCACTCATATACTGTCATAGACACAAAAATATAAACACCAAATAATGTACACAACTCCATGTATCTTCTGAAACATTTTAACAACCATGTTATTCCACAAACTAAACACATTTTACATTTATTTATTTATTATCAAGTTTTAATCTCATAAAATCATTTAAATTCATTAGAAAAATCTCTTTATATAACATTTTAAATCAATCAAAATTATTTAAACATCTCAAATTATTTGATTCAATCAATTACTTAAACCACAAATTATTTTAATTACTTTACCCCAAAACAATTACAAGTCATTTATTACCTTCATAATTATTCTTGTTATTTATTTAGTCTGCCAAAATATTATTATTATTATTAAAACAATTTCTACTACATACACACATTGTTTACATACCATACATTTTACAACACGAACACCATTAATTTCACTATAAATTTATTTACAATTCTTGTCATTATTTTTCTGTTTACCACACCTCATTTCATAATCTAGCCAGGTCATTACCGTAAACTAAAATATTTAAAATGTCCATTCACTTATTTTTTATTTTAACCACCGTAATCATATATTAGTCTTATATATTTATAACACAAGTCATTCTTGTCAACATACATTACATTGTAATGATCATTATAATGACTACTTTCATTAATTACATTAACACAATAATTAACTACATTTTTGTCTACCATTAATTCATAAAACCCGTCTACATTGGTAATTTTAGTCCAGTCTCCATCAGTATTTTTGGTTAACATATGGTAAGTTATTTTATCATTATACTCCTCCACTATAGCAATTACATCATCAGTTAAGTATTTATCGTCTAAAACAGCATCCTCAAAATAATCATCAATATCTACTTCACCAGGTAAGTATTTCACATTGTTTATCTTCTCCATAAAATAGGTTAATTACCTTCTGTCAACGTTTCTTAAAATCCTTTTAGGATAACTCGAGTTTCGACACCATTTGGTGTCATCATCAGATTGGATATGAATTAGGTCAAAACATTTTGATGCATATACATCTCGTCAGATATTAAAAAATTAGAAACAACACATAACATTACATAAATAATAAATAAACTATATCACAACAAAATAATATTACAACAATAAAATATAAAAACAACGTGGCCGCAAACGAACCTGTACAGGAACGCCCCCACGGTAAGATTAATCAATGCCGGTTTGACCTTGGTTCAATTTTATCGATCTGATATAGCCAATTTCTCGTTCTATAAGATCGATTCTATTAAATAAAACATTATTGGTATGTATTGCTTTTTCATTTAGGACACGATTGTGATCCTTCTTTATGGCTTTATATATCTCGAAACTTTCCAGGGTGTCGAGCTTTAGTGACTTTTTACATTTGTGTAGGATATCTAAATTATCATTAATACTCTTTATATTATGGTTATATGAGCTCAAATGTTCTGCAAATGTAGATCTTATTACATTTGACTTGGAGCTTGGGATATGTTCTTTATAGCGTAATTTGAAAGAACGACCTGTTTGTCCTATATAGAACTGTGTGCAATCAGAACAAATAAGTCTATATACACCAGTACCATCAAATATATCGGAGGGTATATTTTTGTTAGTAAATGTAAGTTTTTTCTCAAGTTTATTACTTGCCTTTGAGGCCAAGGTAATATTATGCTTTTTTAATTGGTTTTTTAAAATATGGTATAGATTTTCACCATATTCTATAGCTATGTATTTGTTTACTTTTTCTTTGGATACATCAATATTTATTGGTTTATTTTGTTTTTTATTAATTATTCTATCTACTATATGACTTTTGTATCCATTGGCTAATGCTATGTGTTTGATAATGTTTAGTTCATTGTTATAATCATCCGTAGATAAGGGCAATGCCAGCAATCTATAAATCATACAGTTGAAAAAAGCCATTTTTTGTGAAATAGGGTGATACGATGAGGCGTGAATAGCATGATCTGTGATTGTTGGTTTTCTGTAAATATTATAGTTAATTTTATTATTTATTTTAGTTAAAGTTAAATCTAAAAAATTAATTTTATTATTCATTTCAGTCTCTAATGTGAATTGTAAATTATTTGTAATAGTATTCATATGTTTTTTAAGCATTTCTAATTGTCTGCAATTGCCATTGTAAATCATTATTGTGTCATCCACATATCGTCGGTAAAATAAAATTTTTGTATAATGTTTGTTTTTAGTCGATAAAATTTCGTTTGTTTCAATATGATTTAGGTAAATTTCAGCCAGGATGCCTGACAATGGGGATCCCATAGCTAAACCATCCCGTTGTAAATAATATTTGTTGTCGAAAGTAAAATAATTTTGTTCTAATATTACTTTTGTCAAATTGATTAACTCATCAACTGTTTCATGATTTAATGTGGATTTAGATAGTAATAAATTTTTACCTATTTCTAACGTTTCGGTAATAGGTATGTTCGTGTATAGATTTACTATGTCGAATGAGGCGAGAGTGTGTCTCGGCTCGATTGTAATAGTTTTTGTAAGTTCGACCAGTTCTAAACTGTTTTTCAAGCTATAATTTTTATTAAAACGTTATGTGTTGTCTAAAAATTTTTTCGAGTTTTTTGGCAATTTTATATGAAGGTGCAGACATAAAATTAACTAAAGGACGGACAGGCATATTATTTTTATGTATTTTAGGAAGGCCCTTAAGTCTAGGGGCCTTGGGATCTATCATTTTTAGGTATTTTTTCTCATCGTTCGTTATGACGTATTTTGATTTATTCAATATTGATTTCACTTTATTGTTAAATCGTAAGAGTGGGATCGCTATGAATCTCAATATGTTATTGTTTTTAATGAAGTCCAGTATCTTGTTTTTATAATCATCATAAGCTAAAGATTACGAGAGTTTGACCTTTGTCCGCTTTGGTGACGATTGCGTTATGGTCTATTAATTTCGTCTTTATCTCATTTAACACCCTTGTTTCGCTATGGTAAATAGTTTTTGTATTCTTTATGTTTTCGGCCTTCATAACTTTTTTTATTTTATTATCAATTGCATGTCTTATTACTGTTTTCGTTTCTTCATCGGATATTATAACAATGAACTAAACATTATCAAACACATAGCATTAGCCAATGGATACAAAAGTCATATAGTAGATAGAATAATTAATAAAAAACAAAATAAACCAATAAATATTGATGTATCAAAAGAAAAAGTAAACAAATACATTGCTATAGAATATGGTGAAAATCTAAACCATATTTTAAAAAACCAATTAAAAAAGCATAAATTACCTTGGCCTCAAAGGCAAGTAATAAACTTGAGAAAAAACTTACATTTACTAACAAAAATATACCCTCCGATATATTTGATGGTACTGGTGTATATAGACTTAATTGTTCCGATTGCCACACAGTTCTATATAGGACAAACAGGTCGTTCTTTCAAATTACGCTATAAAGAACATATCCCAAGCTCCAAGTCAAATGTAATAAGATCTACATTTGCAGAACATTTGAGCTCATATAACCATAATATAAAGAGTATTAATGATAATTTAGATATCCTACACAAATGTAAAAAGTCACTAAAGCTGGACACCCTGGAAAGTTTCGAGATATATAAAGCCAAACTTACTACATTTCTTGGCACTTCCAAGAATATTACCACAAATTACGGGACTACTTGAAGACACCTCGTCTTCCACACAACTACTGGAGGAAACTCTGTCCTCATAAAATACCTGTGAAACCTCTGTTTCACCATAAACTTGGGGAAAACTTGCCTTTTGCCCATCTAACCTCATCAACACTGTCTCTGCTCACAACCTTACTCTCTAACACCACGTTTTTAATTTCACCACTGTTATCACTCGTTAACCTATTATTATAATTATCGTTATTACTCACCTTGTCGTCTACTGTCACCTTTTTTGTATCTAAACTACTACCACTACCATTAATACATATATTTCCGTCACTTTCGTTTGTGTTGTTCTTACCTGTATTTATTCCCCACACTCCCATTCTCTCAATATTCTGTTCTAATTTGTTAAAGTTATTTTCAAATATTT